>VXBT01001032.1:0-31079 GCA_013400235.1 Oriolus oriolus | reverse complement strand
ATACACATATACATATACATATACATATACATATACCTACACATACACATACACATACACATACACATACACATACACATACACATATACATATACTTTTTTTTTGGTCAGTGTTTTTACTGTTTAGATTCTTTTTTCTGTTTTGGAAAGCAGTGGAAAGAATAAGTGTTGGACTACAGTATGAGCATAATGTTTACATAAATATCATCTCCTCTTTAGCAGTTGTGGGATGTACAACTGATGAGTAGTAGTGCTGCACCCCACTGAAAATACTCGTGTTGGGTTGGGGACAGGTTATAACTTCCACTGGAGCAGGGAGTTTCACTGATATGGAGAATAAACTGTGAGTTTTGAGAAATGGAGATACTTCTCTGAACATCATATATGCCATTTCTGACATGTATATGCTTCTGGGGGAGAAAAAATCAGTTCTATAGGAAACAGTAGTGACACTTCCCATTGCACTTCACTCACAGAATCATGGTGAACACAGCATGTTCTCCACCTTCTGACTTCAGACCATCAAAGCACATTTATTGTCTGGCTTAAATGAAGCTGCTTTTTTGCTTTAATGAGCAATAACAGTGTCCTTATAGTTAACTGTGTGCTGAAGTGCTCCTCTGGCTGGGGTCTTTGCACAGCGTAAAGGCAGATTTGGCACACTAAGTTGTTGTCATTGTGAGAAATGCAACAATTTAGAGGAAATATCCCTGTAAAGATATGTGAAATGGAGGATCTCATCTCCTGCTGAATGATTGTAAGGCTTCTCACTGGCTGGGGAAGTAGCATGCAAAGTGGCTGGCATGCACATGTAAAGTGAATTATTATTGTATTAAAAACTACTTTCCCCCAAACATTTGTGTCTCATCTGGCATCAAATAGAGTTTAATTGCAAGTTGTTTTATGCTGTTTTCAAAAAGATGCACAGGAGGTTCCTAAACTTCCCATGTATACACATCTCATTATATCTCAGTAGGGTTCATATTTGTACCACCTGCTCACAATTGGGAACACTTACCCTAATGTATCTGCAACAAATTTTAGCACTGGGGTCCTTCTGACAATGCCATTGCAATCTTCATTACAATCTTTTTTTGTAAGCTGTTTCCAGGTGGTTATGTTAAGAGAAGAAATATGTGAATTTCAATACTTTCTTTGATTTAAGAACATCCAGCCCAACCATTTTGCTATTTTTACCTAATGAGAAAAAGCAGCAAAGTTCCCAGGTCAAAATCTGAATTATGGCTGGTTACCAGCTGTTTACAAAACTGAACAGCAGAAGCATAACACCAGATTATTTATATGGCTAAAATATCGGCTTTCATGGACTGGCTGCCTCCTTCATGAGGATTTTCTACTAATAGGAGAGGGGTATAGACTTTGTATTTTCAGGACAGTTTTGAATACTATATATATTAATAATTCCAGGATTTATGTGTGTTTAGCCCATTTACAAGATATTGCCAGGATTACTTGTTTGCCTGTAGGCCAAAACAGTGAGTTAAATCCCACATCAGGATTTAGGCTCAGATCTAAACTAATATTGCAGTGTAATAATGGGAGAGCTGCACTGATAGAAGAGATGTGCCTTGGCTAAGGTGTTGTATCTAGGTATCACCTGCCTGGCTCTGTTGGTCAACCACATGTCAGTTAAGGACTTCCAAGACCTTTGCAGGAGAGTGAGATGTTTTTCTGGATCCTTGTACACTCAAGCATCAGACTGACATGACCCCCTGAAACATCAATTCTGTTTCATACACATCTGGTCGAAAAATATAGCATTATAGTGCAATCAAAGACTACATTATAATTCACATGTATGCTGAGGATGAACATGACACTTTTCTTTCTCCCTATTCTAATTTCTCACAATAGGGAGCCTGCCTGGATCTTTACTTCCTTTCCCCTTCCCAAAGCCAGAGGTGTAGCAGCAGTATACGCAGGTGAATGCTGAATCCAAACCCGATTTTTGAATGTGTTTACACTGAGCATTCAGGCTCTGTCTACTCTCCAACTGAGTGTCCAGAGCAGAGTCTAAGGAGCTCTGGATCTGTTTCCATTTGTTTTCCCACCCCAGCTACCTCATCCAGAACATGTCTGTGCTTTACCCTTGCAGCCCATAGAGTTGCTGCTACTGCTCTGGCAGTGGCAGAGGTTTGGTCTTTGATGAGCATGTTCATGTGCAGTTATTCTTTTGACAGTGTGCCCAAATTTTCTTGAGGAAGACAGCCACAGCAGATATTTATATCTGGGACAAAGGCTCTTCTCCAGCCCAGATGCTTTCTGGTTGCCAAACTCCAAACATTTGTTTCCAAAAGAGGTGTTAAAACTTCTCAAACTTTTCAGGAAAGCTCACAAGTATCTTTCATAATGGGAAGAACTAAAAAAAACAAAGTGCAGGAGCTGAGACTGGCTGCCCCAATGGCAAACCCATTAGACACCAGTTCATCCCAGACAGAGTATTCCTCTGTCTCCAAATAAAAGACTTCTATGGAAAATCTTGAAAATTTCTGTGGAAGGCGAATGCAGTCTGTTCACACAACTTGGAGCAACCAAAACAAAAAACAGAGTAACACTACATTTTATTTATCTTGAAGGGGATGCAATTCTTTGAGTTGCTTTGTTGATACCTCAAATATTTTTTTTATAAGCATCACGTTTTTGAGACAGGATTGTATCCTGGAACAGCTGCCTTGTAGACCACTCCTGCAGCTGTTGCCATCCACTGGGATGGCAGTTGTGGAGTTGCTTGCGCTGAATCAGGAATATTTGTGCAGTTTTGATAGGTTTTCAGCATATTGTAGCCACTCAAAAAGAGAGTTTCCAATCCAGCCTGCTTTATACAGCCACCAACTGCCTCATGAGCTGATTTACAAGCTAGTGCTGTGTCCAGAAAGCACCAAAAAACCTTCTCTAGCAATTTCTTCTCCTGATCTCATCTTTCATGCAACTTTTCTGGGTAATCTTATCTTTAACATAAATTGTACAGTCCCACGAAGAGATAATGTATCAGATCACTGCTATTAGAGAAAAAAATTGCCAAAGTTCCCTGCAATTAGTTTGTTCTTCTCTGTGTCACACTATCTGTAGCCCTTATTACTTTCACCAGAGTTATCTGCATGGACCATGATTCAATTTTTTCTCTTCCTCCCACCTACTTGATACTAAAGCTGTTACCTGTCGCCCTTCCTCAAGTGAGGAGGAAGTGGCTGCTGCTTTGTGACCAGCTGGAGGGGATCAGAGGAAAATGCAACAGTCCTCTGGGTGGAAACTATTTGGGTCATCCCACCTCAGAGGTGCTGTTTGAATTAAAGTTCTATATTTGCCATCGTGTGTAAAAATTCTTGGTGGCATAAGAGAAACATATTGTTAATTAATTGCAGTCTGAAACACATGTCAATCAAATGTGTTTGCGGCTAGTAATCTTCATGCTAATCACTTTCTCAAAAAACACCCCGGTCCATCTGAATTATGTCTAAATTAATCTAAGCAAATCTGTACATCTTCTTTTAACATAAAGTAGTAGTAGTTTGTGTTCATTTGTACATAGACAGACAGACTGTCTTAGACAACTAAAGAATCATTTGAGATTTTTCTCTATCTAAATCAAAGTTTTCAGTTTTGAAAAATTTTTCTGTAGAGCTGATCCATACCCTGTGATGCATGCTTTTAAACCCTACTTTTCACTGGAATTATCTCTTATGAACTAGAGTTCCCACAATTCAATTGAAAAGTCACCTCTGCATCTATAAAAAGTAAAACTAATCAAATCAGGTCTCTTCAAAAATAATGAATACAGGCAAAGAGAACACAGCAGTTTGGGCAGAGCTCTCTTCAGCTTTTCAATTATAACTATGATCAAGACCAGTCAGCCTAGGCTGTGGTCTCATTCTCTTGATCTAGACAAGCTTATGGGTTTACAAATCAGTCACTGAAGACACCAGGCTCAGCATTCACCTGAAGTTAAACATTCTTCGCTTGAGGATCTAGTTTATCTGAACTAGAAAGACAAATTGCATTTGATTTCAGGATCAATATGGCAGAAATCCCAGAGCTCTCCACCCATATGGTAGGAACATATGTGTTCATTCCAGCTACACTCCCTTATTCCAACTCCACTAGGAAAAACCTCCCTTTTCTCCATTTGCTCTCTCTAGGATTAAGCCAAAGTCTATTAAAGTCTTTAGAAATATTTTCACTGATTTCAGCAAGCTCTGGATGGTGCCTTCCAGCTTCTAGTCATTTCTGTCATCACTGCTAAATGACCACTAGCAGCTTGATATTCCTCCCACTGACGTCTTCAGGAGATGGCTATTCCAGCTTGTCCAGACCCCAGAAATGGATTTCTAGAGCATTTTCCAACTTACAAGCCTTCTTCCTCATAGTAACAAATACTGGAAACTGGTTAATTTGCTTGAAAATTTGTGTGTAATTTTGTCTTAGCTGCTTTCCTGCATGCATTGCATGATTCAAATGGGAAGACTCTCTGCTGTTACAGATGAATGAAACACTTTGTCTGGGATGCCAGCAGTTGTGCTGTAACACAGCACACTATGCAGCACTGGTACCACAATTTTGGTCTACCTCCATGCCTATATGCAGCAGGAGCATTGCTACGAACAAGTTAGGCCCTGCAAAATAATAGCTCTAAACCCCTTCCCTCCCTCACCCAAATTTGCTAATACTGAGTAAAGATGGCTAAAACACAGGTTTTGTTCATGATGTACAGGTACGTGTTTCTGTGCCTGGAGGAAAACTTTTAAAGAACACTTACTCTTGATTGTTTAGACCTAAGCTACAAATCCAACATCAAGAGCTTCTGCAAGAACACAGAAACCTTGACAGTGTGTACAGGACCGTGCTTTGTGCAGTCTTCTTCCGCCTACAAGAAGAGTCTTTTGTCTGTCCTTTATATCCAGATTATAAGTAAATATGCTTTGATAAGTTAGTAGATGGAATATTTCACTAAGAATGCACTCAAACTTTACGAATTATCTTTTTTTTCTGTTTAAACAGGTGATCCTAGTGAGTCATCCTCCACAGTCCTTCCCAAAGCTGTAGTACTTAGTCCCAATACAAAGTAAAACAAGAAATTTAATATTTTTCTATAAATTTCTTCGTGACTTAACAGTGACTTCTGTAAAAGTTGCCTCTTTCCCAGAAAAAATGTCCAAATTTTTCAGTTTACCTTTGTAGAGACAGCTTGCCATATCAATAATTTGAGTGGCAGCTGCATGGCAAGTGATGGTTAGCAATGCAGTTACTGAGGCAGCTCACAAAACCATGCTGTAACAAGAGGAAATACCCATATAGCATTCACTGAAATGCTATTAGAGTGGTAGAATGCTATTAAGCAGAAAAAGAATTTCCAGAGGAAAAGGGACAGAATCTGAGAATGTGATTAAAAATATTTTTTTCCATGGTGTATGTTTTAAAGATGCCCTACCTGGGCTTTGGATTCATCTATTTCTCTCTCTCTCTCTCTCTCTTTTTTTTTTTTTTAATAAAAAGCAAATTATTTCACATTTGGAATAATTCCTGGGTTTTGGAAATAAATTATTAAAACTGAGCATATGGAGGTCTTAAAGTAGAACCTTATGGGAAGGGGGAGAAAATCAGTTGATCAAGGCTGTTCTGTAGCAACTTAAACTAAAATAAAATATTGCAAAATCCTGATAAAGTAAGATTTTTGTTTCTGTGGGGCTCTTTTCTATCCTCCATTTTCAAGTTTATTTCATCAAATAAATGAAGACTACATTGGAACTAAATTCTTCCACCTTCAAACAAATATTTTTATGCTGCTTGCAGCTCTTTATGTGTTTTTTTTTCTATATTGTTTTAGAACATGGAAGATTTAGCTTTTTTTTTTTTTTGTGATATTCAGAGAAGTCTACAATGATAGTTATATATAAATTTATTTTATATATCTTACCTTCCCATAAGACTGAGGATAGGGTGTTGAATTTTAATAGTCAAATCGCTTTCTGTGTGGACCTTATGTCTGCCCACAAGAGACAACTATTAATTTTAAGTGCTTTGAGTTAGGCCTTGAGGCCAAGTCCTCAAGCTCAGCTCCCAGTGTGCTTTGGGGATAACTGCACTACAAATGCTTCCTCTAAGCCTAAGTTCTATACATTTTTCTTGCAAGGTATGGACATGCATTGATCAAATGCTGTTTGATAGTATTGATATTACTTAAGCACAGGCAAAAAACCAATAGTCTCCAAGGTCTGAATAAACACCCTCCTCTCCCTGAGTTCATTCATTCTGAGTCTCCTATGTAAATGTTAATTGCTTTCATTACAGGTTTTTCTACTCCAAGTCAGCACCTAGAAATCAACCATTAAGTTCTTAACACATTTTTTTCTGTCTGTGCTTTAGTAGCATCATGTATGTTTTACTAAGCATGCACAGTGGTTGAAATGAAACATGTTTCTTAGGAAAAAAAGGAAAGGCCAGGTAAATGGGCAAAAAGTTAACAAACTTTGGCCCTTAAAGTCTCATTTTTCATCCACATACAGATTCTTAGATGATTCAATGTGTATTACATTTCTTCCAACACCCTTCATACCTTCCAACACCCACTCCATCAGTGATTCTGATTTAGGATGGAAAGCTTCGTCCTGAACTGCTATTATCAGACTACTGTGGCA
This sequence comes from Oriolus oriolus, assembly GCA_013400235.1. Classification (NCBI taxonomy): domain Eukaryota; kingdom Metazoa; phylum Chordata; class Aves; order Passeriformes; family Corvidae; genus Oriolus; species Oriolus oriolus. Next base: position 24,426 of record VXBT01001032.1, on the reverse strand, counting down.
AAAGGATCTTGTAAGAGACAGAAACACTGCAGGCCCTGTAATATGTATGACTCCAACTTCCTAGTGAGAGGAAGAGGAGGGGCAGACACTGATCTCTTCTCTGTGGTGACCAGTGACAGGATCCAAGAGTGTTGGGGTGCACCGTGTGCTGGAAGAGAGATAGGCCCTGAAGGTCGGAGAGAGAGCCTTGTTCTCAGACCCAGAGGTGACCCTGGGATTACAGACAGGTCACCGGGAATGGGCTGAGAGAGGATTGTGAGTTTCTGGACAGTGTTAGACCTATGAGATGTGATAATTGCAGTTTGTGACCTTGTAAGGTATTGTTTACCCTTTACCATAATAGGCAATGTCTGGGAAATACTCCAGGTGATTGGGGGACACTGAGGTGAGCATCTTTCCTGTTTATATGAGGTGATATCCTGCAGGCACTGGCATTTAAGGGAATTTCTGGTGCGCAATAAAGCTTTTGGACCTTTTCCTCCATGTGTGCTGAGTCCATGCCCATGCGTGATGACTGCAAAGAGAATGGCCTGAAATTCTGTCAGGGGAGGTTTAAGTTGGATATTAAAAAACGTTTTTTCACCCAGAGTGAACAGACTCCCCAGGGAAGTGCTCACAGCACCAAGCCCAACAGAGTTCAAGAAGTGTTTGGACACTGCTCTGGGGCACATGGTGTGATTCTTGGGGTGTCCAGTGCAGGTCCAGGAGTTGGATTCAATGATCCTTGTGGGTCCTTCCCATTGAGCTTATTCTATGGTTCTGTGATTCATTGGATCTAGAGGAGCTTGGATAAACACAATGCCCAGAAGAAGTCTCTAGAAAAGCTCCATGTCATGTTACAGAGGGGAAAGTCCTGAATTCTTTGTTCACTCTAACTTCCATGTAAAGTCCATCTCCGTTTAAAGATGACAGGGAGAGGCAGAGAGGGCCTCCTTCCAACATGTGCTTTAAATAAGCATTTGTTTTATTCTATCGGTGACAGTTACAATAGTTTTCTAGTCATGTATTTCCCATTTCTTTAACAAAAAAGGTTTATGTGAAAGAAAGAAACTGACAGATCAGCGTGTCAGTATTAGATTATTCACCTATGCTCACTTAGGTAACTGAGTCAGGTCTCCACAGTATTTTTAAGGGTTTGATTGTCAGTTACACAACCATCAGTTTGCAAGCCTTAGTTAAATTTATGTTATGAATTTGTAATCCTGTGAAAAATCAGATGTGCACATACATTTGTGATGTAGGACATAAATGTAATTCCTTCCCCTCCCCAACCGTTCTTTGTGACATCTTTCCAATTTTAATTGATATCACGGAAATCAAAGAAAGACCACAGTGAATCAGCAGTGTTGACAATGTGCCAGGGTGTTTAGAAAATAGGCATAGCTAGGGAAGAAGAACATGTCAAAATACATTTGGAACATATTGGAATATGTTATGAAATAAAACGTGTTTACCTTTTTGAATGACGGTGTTGGGTAGTGCTGGCGACGCTTAGGAGGAGGAGGGGGTGGGTGATGGAGCCCTAGAATGGACCACATTCCTGGTTTTCTATGCAAGATACAAATACTCAGAGAAGGAATATGACACGATATGACAAATCACTTCTCTAACTCATTGGACTTGTCAAACAAATTAACTTCTCTGGTGGTAGCAGTGGTGGGAACATTAGTACGATCAAAATGCTGGTGGCTGCCTAAGTTCTGCTATCACATAGTTTAACCAGGCTTAGAGTTTAGACATCTGAGTGCTAAAAATACTGGAAGATAGTAACATCTGCTATGAAGCAAAACATGTGATGATCTTACCACTGGTAGCAGTGAACTAAGACATTTAGTGTGGTGAGCAAAAAGACATCTTAGGCACATATACATCTGAATGAGAGGCAAAGGAAGCTCCCCCACTCTCCCACCTCCCTGCCACTCCCCAAAAACCCCAACAAACAAACAAAAGGAACAAATGTCCTGAAATATTTCCCACAGAAATGCCGTTACAAATTTTTCTCCACTGGTAAGATGTCACCAAAAAGCACATGAGATATTACAGCAAAAAAGGATTTTGCTTGATTTTAGGAATTCTCCTTTGACATGAGCCACTTGTCATATTTTCTTCCCACCCTCATCAATATTTGATATTTACCATCAGAGAAAGAGGAGAAGGAAAAAGTTCATAAAAATCTTTGTGTTTCAGGCTGTCATTAAATAACCATCAATGTCAGCCATTTTATAATCCAGTTAGCCTTTTCCTACATAGAATAAGCATTAAAAACCTTTGTAAAACCTTTGTTAAACTTTGTGGTATTTTCTTCTCTTTTCCTGCAGTTTCCTTCATTGGCATAATTTGTCTAGACTGAATCTGGGTTTAAGAGCTCTTAAACTTTTAATAAACTTTTGTCTTGTTATTGTTCCATCTCCCTAATTCATCATCTGTCATGTTTTGTAATCTGATCCACTATTTGGAGACAGGAGCACACTGGAAAACAAACACAGGTTGAAAATAGACATGCTAAGTAAAACCCATTATTTCTGTAAACACTGACACATAAAATTACTTCTCTCTCTCTCTGTCACAGCTATATTATACCCATTGCAAAATTTTTCCTTTTTATATATATGGATAATTGAAATTATTGTATTTTAAAATATTTTGACATTTACACTGGTTTCAGCTATTTTTCATATGATTTACTCCTGCATCTTGATCCATAGATTTCTAATAGAGAATTGTGGGATTTGGCAAGACATACAGATCAGTCATAACCACATGCCCATTCCTGAACTTCAAAAAGGTACAGAACTGCTAAATACTTCTTTACTGCACACCTCTATGACCTCAAAAGTCATACTTGGATGTCACCAGCTTCTCTCATCCCAGCTGGGAACACAGAAAGTGAATCTCATTCTTGCAGTATCAGACACAGAATACACCAACTGTTGTTTTTCTGAGAACAAAAACTGAGCAAACACCTTCTAGCAGACTTAAATACAAATCTCTTTGTGAGCAATAAAAGCAAAAGATACTGCTTTTCTATGAGGAACAGACCAAGACAGGGATGAAAATGTGGCTCTGATGCAGGCAATGAAGAAATAGAGGAGTGAACCCATTTTCAACATTGGAATAGGGGAAGTACCATGAAATTTTGTACTGCACTTTAGTCTAGAGTCCTGAGTTTATTCCATTGAATTTATTTCATTGAATTTAAATTTGGACATAAGCAACTAAAATCTGGGACTAAGTGGGGTAATGGGGGAATTATTTGTTCTCATCTTCACAACCAGCCCTTTCTGCCTCTGACAAACCACTCCAGGCATTTAAATACTGGAGTACAAATAACCAAAATAAGTAATGGTATAATTATTTTTACACAAATTAAAAATGTTGCTTTCCCCCTTAGAGCAACCTGAAAATAGGACGATTCATTGGTTAAATTTTAATGGAACAATCAAAGAGCAGTTAATTCCCCAGCATGGGGTACCCTCAGTGGGCAATTACAGGGTTAGGAATGCTTTGTCTCTGCTTTGACCTGATTGGTATAAAGTCCCTTGATGGTTTGCAACATTTTTTAAATTGGCGACAGTCTGTACTTGGATATACCCTATTAGCCAAAAATAATAGACAGTTTGGTTGCCAGTTTTTAGGTTCATATGTTGCAATCAGCGGGGTTTTTTTTTCTTTTTATATCAGTGTTTCAGAGGTTAATCTCTGTTATCATCATCTTAAACTCACTCTTATTCTTATCAGTTATATTTAGTGGCAGATTGCAAGCTTTAGTTATTATCTTGTTAAATCAGTAGGTGAAAGCCTTTCAAGGCATTTCTTTTCAAACATCTTTTATTAATGTTAATATGCCAGATGGGACAAATTAAAATGGTTCTGTTCTTCATGCTGCCACTACCCACAATTTTACCACATCGTTTGCTGGTTAAGGATGCATATGAAAATAATAGGTACAGAACTTCTATAATAAAAGTTCAGAAAATGATAGTATAACCTCTCCAGAAAAATGTTTTGGGTTTTTTTGAGTTAAGTTCATACATAAAAAAATATGTCAATTCTGTGCACGCAGCTGGTTTGATCTTATTATAGCTGAGTTAAGGCTGTCTTGATCAGAACAGTGTGGCAATATACCTTTTCTATACTTGTACTGGGGGTCAAAAGAAAACTTCAATACCTTTATCATCACAATAGCACGTGTTATCGGTGATCTCTGTGGCATTATGTGTGGATGCCAACAGTTCCACAGACCACACAGAAAATGAACCTTTCCATGGTCCCCTGGGGTGGGTCCCTATGAAAGACACATGTAAAACCGCCTTTGGAAGCCACCAGTGTATTACTGGATGTTCCTTTTTGGGTAGCATCATATAATTTTGCTGATTGGTAAGGCACTTTGGGGACAAAACGGTTTGTTGTGTGGGTTTGCTTAGTACACGACCACTGATGAAAGACAGAAATAATAGTACTTTTAGTAACAGCAACAGTTAAACTATAAAACCAAAATCAAGTAATTGATTGGCAGATGTTTCCTTTTTTCAGTCCCGCCGAAATGTCATTATGGGATAAATGGCTCCCTTCTCTGATTTCAGTGAGATTAGACTTTTATCACCAGGGATCCTTTATCCTAACAGCAGAATGGCACTTTTCCCTATTGTGACTTTGCTGAATTCTTTTTATGATGCAATGTCCAGAAGCCCTGTGGGGCTTCCTTAGTTTGCATGGAGAGTCCAAGAATTTCTTTACACACTCCAGTGGTAACATCTGCTATTAAACCAGAAAATTTGGCCTGGATACAGTCAAATCTGTATGTTGCAGGTGTTTGGGTATTCCCTGTCAATAGTCAGTTCATGATATTTCCTGCACTGGATCAAATTTCACTTAGAGACTGATAAGTTGAGAAGACAACATGTTAAATGAATGTAGCTAAAGTCCGTAGAGAAAAGAGCTCTTTCTATGAGGGAAGTGTGGATAGTGTCTAGGGATTAGCTTGTCATCTAATTTTACCATAAATCTACTTCTAATATTAAAACCAACTCAGTAGCTTTATCTCTCAATACCAGCTAGCAGGATTTTAGTTTTCTCTAACCACTGCTACTTCAGGCTGCATACTGAATCTGATGTGCATGAAAACCACTTAGAATTAATATAATAGAAAATTTAAGTAGTGCTGAAATATACTTAGCTGTTAGAATTCAAGTAGGCAATGTTACGATTTGCCCATTTAAAACATACCCATATATTGTAAATTGCTGTAAACAATTTGTATTTTTGTAACAAAACATAGTATTGTTTAACTTATGTTGTGGCACTTTCAAGCCTATTTTCCCCTGTAGTTTTCTTTGTGGGCAACAGTAGGAAAAAAACCCCTCAAAACTGCTGTATTTGTTATCACTGGAGATAAATGATGTGCATATAAATATGTATGCCTATGTGATATATAAATATATATGTGTGTGTGTTTGTGTACATGTGTGTACACATAATTATATATATTGTGTCTAGTTATGTGCATCATCTTCCTTTTGGATGGTAAGGATTTTGACTAAACATAGGGTACAAATCAAGGTTGAAGGAAACCACAAATATAACAGGATGACTGGAATTTTAAATAGGGGAGATTGCAACTGAGCATGGTTCTGTGCAGGATTTGTGTTTGCCATATGCCTCAGGACTGCAGATGAAAGCATGAAAAGCAGACAAGAAGAGCAAAAAGTCAGATCCTAGAAAGGCCTATCATACTTTCCTAGACTCCATCAGCCACAGGATGTTGTGGCTTTCCCTGTATGGCATGTTCTTAATGGAATGAGAGCAAAAGGGGAAATATCATCCATCTCAGGGAATATTTCAGACCCTGTACCTTTAATGAATAAGTGAACACAGTATTAGAACTGCTCTGAATGAAATAAAAAATTTATTTCTTTAGCATTTCTCCCCCAAAGATTTCCTCAAAATGTTTTGTTACTATTCAGGAAAAACTTTTTATCTTAATTTCTTTTTACTTTTTTTTCATTCCATCTTAATTTGCTTTCATTAGAAACAGGAGGAGAACTAGCAAAGTATCACAAAATGAATTTTTTACGGTGGAGCAACCTACAAAAGTTTAGAAATTCTAACAATTACATGGCAATTCTTGTCAACCTCCACCAGTTCTGATTAATATCAAAGTAGTTATCCGAGGAAATGGAATTATAGAACTTGTGAAATTTACTTGCCAGAGTCAGGTAAACAGTTCTAAATTTAACTCTAGCTTATGTTTTGCTGCAGAAATCTCTGGACGTGTTGCCACAAACTTCAAAAAAATAAGATAAAATGTAAAACTTTTATTATGATGCTGATTGTTATCACGAACATGTAATATACGGACACCTAACATAATTTAACTTGCCTGTTTCATCATTAGAGACCCTAAATGATCTTGAAAGATGAGCTACCACTTTGTTTCACATTATATTATCTACATTAAATATAAAATATAAAAATGTTTCAGATTGAGCACAGACCACTACTTCACGTATGCGAGGGTTTGTATATTAAATATATAAAAATGTTTCAGATTGAGCACAGACCACTACTTCACGTATGCGAGTGTTTGTATATTAAATATATATTACACCTGACACTGAAAACAGACATGGATGCATAGAAATTTCAGTCAGAGAAGAGTGCAATGACCATCTAATCTGCCTAGAGGTGAGGGTGTTTTGCCACCTAATCCATTCCCAAAACATGCAAGAGAGATAGTGAATATCTTTCAAGATATATTTTGACTCAGAAACATCATATGACAGTGAGCATTTAATTTGTCGTACCTATGATTAAATAATTGGAAAAGAAAATGCATCTTCTGCTCTAAACAGATTTTAGTGACAGGCATCTTGTCATGTCTTTGCTGGATTGAAAAGCCCTTCCTGACATTTTTTGTATGGACTTTGCTCCTTAACCTTTTGTTTGTTAAGATGGGTAGACTGAGCTCCTTCGGCCTTTCTTCATGAGGCACGTTTACGTATGTTCATTTCTAAATGACAGCAGCACAGAAATGAATGTTTCTTCTAGGAATCCTCCCACTGAGGCAGACACATCTCAAAATTCAGCGCCTTAGCGGCTTGACTACTATGACAGTACAGATGACTTAGGCTTTTGCTGGCTGAGGAGATCTATCTTAATTAAGATAAAAATAGCAAATCGCCTAAATATTGAGCACATATAGAAGAATGTATAAGTCAATGACTAATACATGCTTTTGAAAGCCTGGATTAATGTTTAAAATATTTCTTCAATTTAAATCAACAGGAAACCTTGAACCTATAAATAACATGATTAGGCCTTTGTTTTATTTTCTTTCCCCTCACTACCTTTTTTTTTTTCCCTGTTGTGCTTGTTGTTTTTTATTGTGGGTATGCTTTGTTTGGCAAGTTTTCTGGCAAATATAATTATATGACGCCCAGCACAGGGCTTGAGAAGACAGTGTTTGAGAGGGCAGGGAGAGGTTCTGCACAGGGTTGACTTGAAGACATCTCTGCAAAGGCTTGGGGAGGGAGATTACCTCTGGGAAATGTCACTTGCTTAGGTTTGTATATTACCACAGGCCATAATGTGAGGAACTCTGTTATCTTCTGGATTTAACAGCCTTGGGCTATGCTTTCCCTCTCTTCGGCCCACACCTCCTCACCTTATGCTTCACCAATATTAAAGGCAGAGAGGTTTTCAGCTGGTGTATTATTCAACCAGACTCAAACCCTTGAGTCTGGGTTTTGTAGTGCTGTTATAATATGAATGATAATTAAACAGGAAATCAGTGGGAGGAGTAAGAATAGCTAATGCCTTAAACAGTGAGAAAAATTTGGGAGGTGAATGGAGGTGGATGGAGTGGTGAGAGGAGTTATTATTACGAGCATTCAGCCTTTCTCATCATTTTCACATGTCCACTAAAAATATATCAGACAAATGGCTTCTAACTGTACTTAGAAGTGTGTGTGAGGGACAGGCTTGCACTTTTAAGGAGTATATCACTTCCAAGATCGTGAAACTGTTAGCTTCTCAACAAGTTGTTTCCCTTATGTATAAATTCCACAGATGCAATTATGAGGTGCCCAAAGCAAAGGTGAATAGAATCCCACCTAATTTTTTTGCACAGGAACTCACCAAAACATATGGGGAATCAAAATAGTCTTTCTTCTTCTTTTCTATACTCATGGAAGGTAAGCCAAAGCATTGCCCTTAAAGTTTGTGATGACAAGTCGTTCTGCAAGCAACAGGCTGTCTAAAGCTGTGTGCATTTTTTTCCAGTTTCAGTTCACAGAATTATGAGTTTCATTTAGAGTTTCATATGAACTAAGACATTCAAAACAAAACTCAGCTGGAACATTCTTTTTTTGGTTTATGGTGGAAGGTATGCAAAACCAGAGACAGACATCATTTTCACTCAAAATTAACTTGTTCCAGGTCTGAAATAAATTTAGCTTAGATTTAATGCTGAGGTTCAATACAACTTTTCAGTGAACCTAATTTGACTTTTTTGTTTTTAACTGAGGACACTTAATTGATGACCTGGTAACATCCATATAAGAATAAAATTCACATGTATAGAGTTTTTCTAATATGGCTGCTAAGCATAACAACAAATATGCGAGACAATTTTCTTGTATATGGAGAAAAAACCACATCTATTCTAAATGTGTTTGCGCTCGCTCGTTTTGTTCACTTTGAGGAACTGGGATTTTTCTGTTGTTTGGAACTCCCCAATGCACATCCTTAATCCATATGCAAAAAAATCCAGAAGGAACACCTAATTTCATTGCCTTATTTTGCATAAACGATTTTTGAGACATGACTGTGACATGAATCACTGTTGGGCTGCCTGCTTTCAGAATCCACTGAGCAAAAATCAAACAAAGGTTTTCTATGCTACTGCTCCTTTGGTAAATTTGAAAGGTTGCTGAAACTTGTATTCAGGGTCTTGGTTAGGAAGCAATTTTCCAAAGAACTTTTTTTTTCACCTTTTTACTTTTACCACTACTTTATAGAAAAAAAAGCTTTTTAATATATGAATCTTCTACTATGATCTGAATCTCGATGCTCTTGGTGGAATTTATCTCATTTTATACCAGTACAAATTTCAGTGAGAATCAAATTCCATGCCATCATGTTTATGCACAGAAATGAAACAGGGAGACTAACCAGGGAATAAAACCAGCACATAATATATATAGTATATCTTCAATTGTGATGTAACACTGGGAAAAAAGGCTTAAAATACAGAGACTGATGCATTTATGACCATGGATACCTTTTTCTATCTCTTCTTATGCCTCAATTTAGTAGGATTCTTATTTACAAAAGATATTTAAGAAACACTTTTTATACCTGTACCTCAGCTTGCTCTGAGGTAGAAAAATAAATAAAATTTATAGAATGACCAGCTCTAAAAAAATCAGATTCAAAGAAAAAAATAACAAAACATTTTCTTCTGTGACTATGTTCTTGGGAAAAAAAAATCAAAGTTGACATATTTCTATATGCATTTCCATGTTTCAATGATTTTAGCAACTCTGAAATACCTGAGCAATATTAGGCACAGATGGCAACCCATGGAGCAACACTAGATTTCTAGAGGAAAATGGAACTTCATCAGGGTTTGATGGAGGATCATCATATCAAAGACTCATTCTGAGTTTCATAATACCTGGCAATGAAAGCTTAAAGCTCTGGTGTTAACATCAAGTTGTGTTTGAATGTGCTAGGAGCCTGAAGCACTCTGAGACTGGTCTACTGCCCAGTGTGTTCTCCAACACTCACAGCCCCAGTGGCATCCTGTATCTCAGGCATCCCTTTCAGAATGGCCAAAACATTTAGCTTGTACAATGTAGCTAAGGAGAAAAAACAAGACAAAGGCCAAAAAATCAATGCCTCTCCCCAAAATAAACCAACAAAAAAACCCCAAACAAACAATCCAAAGAACCCAAGCCAAAATAAAATAAAAAAAAATAGAGTATACCAACACCAATGAAGGTGTTGTGACAGCGCTGCTAGTGAAGAGAGCTGATTTCAGGGCCCCACAATCCATGCTGGCAGACTTGAAGCCTGTGGAAGCAGTGCATTGAGTATCTGACAGAAAGTGCACTCTCCTAGCACTATTTCGCCAATAATTGGAGCAGATTGGCAGAATGAGCCGAGCAAAATCAGGCAGATCCTCTGGGTGCACAAGCATATGTGTATCAGAATGACAGGCTCCAATAAACCCTAAATAATCAATATCCACTAATTCTTAATTATCTCATTCTGCTGATGTAGTATGAGAGATATATCAGGAAACTGCCTTCCACATGCATTCATTAGGAATTCAGATCTAGTAGCTGGTGGTGATGTTAGGATAATTAGCAGCGGAAAAAAATGGAAGAAATGTTGGTTGCTATAGCAACCTGTTCATCATGATCTACAGCATAAACACCCAGATTAATTTACAAGATGCCAGGTAGATATATGCTTGGCTGACTGGGGTACACACAGACACCACCTTATTTGCTTTTATTAAGGCTTAATCATCAACATTAGAGCTTTCAAAGTATGCATGCTATCACTGTCAATCACAGAGGAGCTAGATGCTTTTAGGGGCAAATCCACCAGCAGAGTCTCTTTGCACCTCTATCTGCTCTGCAGGGAAGGATGAGGAATAATAATATTCCTCCAGACACAGTCTGAAGCCACAGCAGTGGCCCTGGGGCTGAGATCACTCCTATGAGCTATCTGTGTGGTAAAAGTCATATTCTCCCTCTGTAGAAATACAGACCCAGTTCCATGAATCTTAATCATATTTTTCCCTAGCAAACTCTTGGTAAAAGAACCCTGTCCATGAAGCATGTCCTTTGGTGGTGTTCAGTGGTACATGATGTACAAGTGAGGATGCCTGTCTTCCTGGGGTTACACTTTGCATAATCCAAGGCTCCATAAAGTTGCCGCCCTATTGAAAAAGTGCATTGTCTTTGGTAAAACTGTAAAATAGACATTTGAAGCACTGGAGGTAGTGGGACATGGAGCTAACATTGTGCCATGATGAAGTGTGGAAGAAACCCAAAGGAAATGTGAAGTGGGAGAATCAGTGCACACTGGATGACTAAAGCAGAGCTGTCCCTCCAAGGTAGTAGTTTAATAACAGTAAAGTTTATAGATATACTGTGAATAACAGACAAAAATGAACAGCCAGACTCTCTGTGTCACTGCTTTTCTCCTGCTAGTGAAGAAAACCTTCACATCCTAGCCTCTTGTTACTGCTTTACAGAAAAAAACCTTCTGCTTTCATGCTGTGAAGTTTTGTGTAGATTTCCCCAGAACTGGCATCTTTTAGTTACTTTGGATACTAGTTGCAAGTTGCATCAACAACCCTGCCTCCCAAATACACATGTGTTTCTGCCACTGGTCTGGACCACCCCTTCCCTGGGGCCCTGCAGCTGTTTGTGCAGGTGTGCAGAGAGACATATTGTGGAACTGGTTCAGCTGCATAACTGTGAGGCTGCTCAGAGCTGGGGCTGCAGGATCACACGTGGAACCTCGGAGGTTTTGGATCAGATTGCTTAATGGAGTTGAGCAGCATTGCTAGACGATGTGTTGGAGTCAAAACTCTTTTTCTTGACCCTTTAGTCCTCACTTCCACCGGTCCATCCACAGGACTTATGTACAGTCCTTTCTTTCAGGGCTTATTTTCTGACACACTCCTAGAACTTACCAAGCTCCAGTCAACTAAGGGCATCAGGGAATACTTTCAACCAGCTAGGAAAGATATAGAAAATAAAAAAGGAAGGACACCCATGTACAAATGAAGAATAAAATGAGTAAGTAGTAGAATAAGTAGGTAAATATCATCTAACTGTATAAAGGAAAAAAAGGAAAAAAAAAAAAACAACCTTATGTTCCTGAGTCATCTTTATCTTACAAAGCACATGGCTCACTCTGCACTGCCCCCAAAGCTGCTGACACCTACACTGCAATTCGACCATGTCAAAATGAAGGAAATTTTTGCCTTTTACTTTTGCCAAAAGCCTTATGATTTAAGGACGAAAGGCACCATGGGACAAGAAAAACCAACAAACTGAAAGCCAGTAAATGACAACTGCACAAAGCAGATCTGATCTGCTGTGATCATCTTTCCTTTCTGGGAGCCATCATAGCTTTGTAGGACCTCTAAGCAACATATTGCATATTCCCACCTGAGCTGCTGAAAAAAAATGCCGTATACAGAAAAGCCACCTTTGTAGAAATATGTAAACATGTCCATCTGTCCAGCATAATCAGTTTGATGTATTATGCTGGCCACAGTTTACTTTATCTGTCCATATACTGAGTAATATTGACTGGGTCTATTTTTTTCTGGCTATTCTGAAGTAAATAAATCAAGACTCAACATATGTCTTAAAACTGCCATGGTTTATTTATAAGGAGAAAGACAAGCCATCAAACTATCCACAGGAATTAAAAAAATTCATCATAGAGTCAAAGTCTTTACTTTCTTTCCATTCATATAACTTTGGTTTTGGCTTAACACTTAACACAATAATTAGTTCAAAAGAATATGCTTTGCATTTAAAGTAAACAACGGTTGTTATACAAAGACTTTTAATTTTTCTTTTCCTGCCCTTTGTCATTTTATTTCCTTATTCCAAAGCTCTGCTCAAATGACATTATGCCCACTCCAGAAACAGACACCGCTTTTCTAATTCAGCTTTTTTGAAAAACAGCCAGTTCCAGTCGTTCCATTTCAAGTCTTTGCCTCTAAAGTCTTCCAAACATTTTAGTATTTTAAATTAGATTTTTAAAATGGGGAATTATAAAAAAATAAATATAATTAAAAAGTAATGTGTTCTGGTTTGGAAAATTAAAATAAAATGGATGAAGCTCATAGAAAGTCAAGGAATGCTTCTCAAACCCTGGCTCTAAACTGAGTCAGATTCATATTACAAAAGTGGGTTTGATACTTTCTGTTTAATTAATAGTAGAACCTAGTCCACAAGACACACTCACCCCCTTAACTGGGAAACTTTTTACTTAGTTCTTTATTTAGCATTTCGTAAACATTGGGCCAATTTCATCTTTGGGGTAGCTTTACTGAAACCAATGAAAAAAGCCAAATATCTAATTAACTGTAAAACTTTGGCAAGTATGCAAGTATTTGGCAAGAAAATATATATTCATGTAACAGTGCTGTGCATATAATGAATTACAGAATTATGTGATAAACTGCCTTTATTATGCCAATAAAACTTTTAGAAATAATTTAGCTCTAAACAAAGTTTCATTTTTTGGGGAAGAGATGACACAGACACCTGTCTTATTATGGCTTTGACATCTGTATGAACAAAATAATTTCTGAGGCCCCTGGTAGAATATTTCTGTGCTATGAGATCAATTTAGCTGCAAGTATACCACCAATTTGAATCCAAATCCTGTAAAAGTCAGTAAAAGTATTTATGATTTCTTTCTTCATGGTATAGATGACTACAAACAGAACAAACCTCCACCACAACTGTCTTTAGAAATACTGCTATAATTGAATAATGATAATAGAATATCTGTATATACTTAATGACTGAAAGGATATAACTTAAAAGTAATGTATATAATGAAGATGGTTTAGCTAGACTATGTTATATTACTGCATGGCAAACTACTGTCTTTCCTAAAAGATAATTCTTTCTTCAGCATGTCTACCACTACCCTTCAAGACCAACATTTTGAGAGAGACTTCACAGGCACACCAAAAAAGCTTCTCTGAACTATGAGACTGTGCATGAGAAACTGCAAACTGAGCCATGGGGAAATTCTTGCAGAGTTGCTATTCCCCCACCATACAAAAACTGCAATTGCTATTGAAAACAGATAAACTGGGCAAAAATATTTGCCTTTCCTGAGAACTGACCTGCTGAACAGCTGAATTCCTTAAAAAACTAAATGCAATAGTAAATGTTGTAACAGAAACCTCTACATATTTATATGTACTAATAAATCTTCTGCATTCAGACAGACTACACATTCTGTGGTTAGTTTTAAAGGACTAGTGAAAAGAAAACATACACATTAAAAAATATTAGGAGAGGTTTTCCTCCTTTAAACACTTGACATAAATATTTAACAATATTTATTTCCCATCTCATTCTTTTAAATAATGTTTTTTTGGTGAGTGTTTAGGAACACACTCATAGTATATTGCTTTAGATTAATTTTTTGTCATATTGTGGGCTTTATTGTGGACTGCATTCAATTATTTTAAAATATTGTTCTTGTGCATGAATATAACCTCATACTGCTCAAAAGACTGACCCACATACAGATGAGATGGCAGAATCCATGTACTGGAAGTAAGTCAGACCCAAAAGGTCTTTCCATTGGACTCCTCAGGTCTATCAAAGAAAACCTTCTTGTACAACAGGCAGATATTTTATTTCCAGTCACCACAAAGAAATATTGTGGGATATAGAAAATCACTACTGCTGATAGATATGTGAGATTTTCATCTCTTCTGCCGTACAGTAAGGAGTCATTCCAAGGGATTACTATTGACAAACACTTGCCATTATTTCCATGGGTTTTTTGCAACTCTTCAGTAGGGAAGAGACTGAAATTGTCTGCTTGTATTTGCCTGTAGTGCTCGTGCAGAGTATGTGTGTGCAGAGGATCCAAACCAGTGAAGTGAGTTTTGTGTACATTTCTTGTGAATGCTCTTCTGTCCCCTACTAGTCTCATGCAGCTACTGCAAGGCAGGGAGATTGGAACTGTCCCTAGCAGGGAATAGAGAGCTGTGCATCTCCTCAGCTTTTAGGATGGGGCTTGTGCTTCTTCATCAAGCACTAATGAAATAGGGTTTAGGGGGCTCAGCAGGTGCATATTCATCTTCAAGGGCATCTTTTCAACACCCAGCCACTGGACAGGTCACTGTGGGAGCTGTGGGTGAGATGAGATTATTATATCAAAGATGCTAAGATGACATGATCTTATCCTCCCTTGTAAGTGATGTAACTGGGCTGTAGCTCTGAAAAACCTTGTAGAAGTCATAGATTAGAGAATAAGTCACTGTGATGTCATTTAAGTATGGTTTTTTCCTTCCCAGACATTACTTGCCATAAAACAGTTGATTTTTTTGTTTGATTGTGTCCTAGGATATATTAATTTAAGCTTGCTAGATATTTTTCCTAATGCAATTTAAATTCCAAAGTAGCGAAAAAAATCCATACCAATATTTTTGCAGTAGTAACTTTCTTAGCATATAAATTCCAACACTGAGTGCACATGTTGCAGCTATAGTATCTTTAAAATATGTTGCACAAAAATAACTGATAGTGATTTAAATATCACAAATTACGTTGCTGATGCACAGAAAACAAAACCAAAGTAGGAAAAAAACCCCAAACCCCTCATAGGGAAAAAAACTAGCAATTATATGTTAGATCCTATAGATCCTAAAAAACAGGTCCTTGTGTCAAGTCTGTAAGGAACCATGTACTCTGTGTTTCAGTATTTTCTCACAGAGCTAAAAATAATTTGCTGAATTGAATTTCTCCCTGCCTCTTGGGCTGAACTGTGTCTGTGCTGTGGGTTTCAGGTAAGGGTCTCTACCTGGTCCTGCCATTGAAAAACACAGTAGTATCTCGTTTGCTGTTAGTAAGGTGGAATTTGAATGGCAAGTGCCATTTGGGATGGATGGGAACAGAACTGCAGCAGCCCACAAACTATGTATCATTTTGAAACACATGGTGTTTCTTAGTGGTGCTTCAGTCAGCAGAAGCATTGTTTCCTCACCTTCCTTTGTTGATCCGTTTTTTTTTGTTGTTAGGACCAGCACCCATAGCCAAATTTGCTTTTTACTCAGTTGAATTGGGCAAGTATCCACCTCACAATTAAACACTTTTTAAAATTCAGTTTAAATATTGCATGTTGTGTATGACAAGTGATTAAACATTACAGTCAAGTTCTGATTTCTTTGCTCTTTCATCTAAATGCTAATAATTAAGGTGTTCATCTGCAAAGAGACAAACAGTTTCTTACTCAACCATTCCTCATACTTTTCTTCTTCCTGGCTGAAATCTTAATTCCATCTTTACAATATTTGAAGTTTTAGCTAATGGCATACAGTATCTAGAGACTGTGCCTCATGGAGTAATTTGGAAAATAATAACAGAGAAGAAAAACAGAATATTATCTAGGGCAGATAACGTGAATTTCACCAACATGGAATGTACCTAGCAAGTTGCAGATTGGTACAAATAAGGAAACTATAATAGTAAGACTGAAAATAATAATATCAATAATGAGATCAAGTTTAAGCCCAAATATCTATATTTTCAATTGATAGAAAAAGCAAGAAATATTCTTCCTCAGTTTGTCATTGTGATATTTCATACATACAGTCCCTCTTTTCAACAATCCTAGGCTTTGACCAGAGTGGTTCTGTAGCCCTCTCCTCCATAGGTTACATGGTGTTACATGTTTTAATGAAAGACAAATACAAATGTTCTAAGACTAAGAGTAATTTTCAAAATGATACATGAGAGGCATACACAAATCTTATTCACAAGCAGGAATTTATACAGTACCACCCATGCACCAATTTGAAATGAAGCTAACTTAAGTACCTTGCTTTTCCTTCTTTATTTTCTTTGACATTTCCCTACTGCTTACTTTAAAGTTAATGAAAGACCAAAAGGTTTTCTTTTGTATAAGATTCAGCTGTGTCAGATCAGCTACAACTGAGCATTCACGTCTCAAGCTGATTTTGTACTTGATGAATCCACGTTAATGTCTTGTCGACAAACTTACTCAGAGGCAATAGAGAATTTAACAAATTCCTTCACCCATACCGCCATCAGCTACTACAATGCCATGGGCTAAGCCAGACTACAGAGTAATTTGAACTTTGACAAGCAGGCAGACAAAACATCTAGCGTACCCTTAGCTGCAATCTCAAAGTTATTTGAGTGCTAGGAAAGTTGTGTGGTTGGCTGTGAGGATGGCAACCTGTATTTCTTTAGCTTTCATGCTGTTACTTCGGTAACAATATTAATTTTTCAATCATTCATATCTTTCACGTCTTTTACAGTATGTACTTTGTACAAAAAGTACAATGATACTTTCTAAGCTTTTCCTTCTGTTATGGACTATAAATTAACATTATCTTGCCTGCATCTTGGACCTGTGTTTAGTAGCTGTGACTCCTGCACAAAATTCTAGATAGACAATTCTCAGTCATCAAAACCTTTCAAATAGAAACCTTTCATATCTGGGAACTTGTATGAGTGAAAAGCTCTAACATTCCCTGATGTAACTAAACACAGTCGAGTAGTGCTATGCTTGCACTCGGTACTGGCATAAAGTAAAAAAAAAACACACCACAAATACTCAAAATCTGCATACTAGAGGCCCAAGGATCTGGGGAGATCAAAGAACCTTTTTTTGCCTTAGTGGGCCAGAAGGGTATTTTAGTGAAAATATCCCCAGTATTTGTAGAAATGCATTTTATATGCGGAGGTGGCCAGCAGGACCTGTAATGCCACATTTTATTTGTTGCAGCCAATGGGCTGAAATGAAACAATCTTTCTCTCTAAATTTTCTCTCTCAAAAAACCAGAAATGTAAAGAATCCAACTGTCTTGAGCAGATCTCTGCCAGTCTGCATTAAAAAAATAGCTTGTCCGTTGTCTGCTAAAAACTACCCATAGGAAGCTATAGTCTTGTCAAGACCTAGAGAGGGACCTCCTTACTGCTGTCATTGGGGGAAAGAACAGTGAGGAAATAGGGCTTACACCTGGTTTTAGCATATACAAAGTTAGATTCCTGTATTTTCCTGTGGAGTCACTGGGAAAAATAGCAGATAGATATAACGGCGCGCTTAATCCATCACTTTTCATAAGTAATAAATGCATAAAATAGACAGAAAGAAAGAAAACCAAACAAAAAACAACCAAAACAGAAAAGTCAGCACTAATGAAGAGAAGCCATTAGAGAACCAAAGACTATTTGAAACTTTTATCTGCCTCACAGTGCTTTTCCCTCTAAAGTCTCCAAAAACAGGAATAAAGGGGTCTTCCACCAGCCTGTGAAATATAATTTTTATTAACATATAATTTTCACTAACATATAATATGATGAATGTCAAATTGGATCAATCAGCAATAAAGTCTATGTCTGATACCACTGGCAAACTGAACTAATAATTTATGTTTTTCTGTATTTTTTTGAAAAGTAGATAAATATCATACCGAGAAATGAAAAAAGAGTATGAAGAAAGGGAAGGGGAAAAAAAAAAGGGAAGCTGTTTCTAAAGCCTGTAAAAGCAAACTGAACAAAATAACTGAAGGCACTCTTGACATGCACAGAAGCATCATTTCTCAACAGGAAAAAGTGTAAAATTCAGTGAGTCGGAAACTTTGTCATGGGATTTAGGTTTTGCATATATCTCATTATTTTGTATGTAAAACAGTCCTGTAAAACACCATGAAATACCCACAGTTTCACCTAACAAGTAACACGCCTCTTCAAATCTTGAATTATCGTGCTGGCCATCTTTCAGTACCTTAAGTTGCACTCAGTGTCACTAGACTGAGTAGTGACAGAAGGTCCAAAGGCAAATAGTTTTCCTCTTCTGTACTCTTTCCAGGCTGGACTTATATTATGCAATCACTCAACTCGTCCCCTACCCACCAATAGCATTTGAAAGAATTTAAGTATTAAAAATAGGAAAACTGAGTTGCTCATAAATTCTTTTTGTTTCTTTTCTTTTTAAAGAACACTAAAGATAAATTTCCAGCAAAAAATAAAATCCTTGCTGCCCATACTTTAAGCTTCATTTTGACACAGAGCAGGGGCTTATTAACTGGAGTGGAAAATATCTGGCAATTGCTTCATTTTCCATCTGATATTGTCACCCTTATTGGTTGCATATTAGAAAAAAATGAGAACTGTCCTAAGGATCATAGCCTAGGAAGAGGAAATCATACTGTGCTTCTTCTACAACTACTGGTTATTTCTGGAAAATTTCCTATGAATATTTCTGAGGTCATAATCATCCTGCATAGCATACACACAGGGTTTAAACAGAAGCAAATATGGAAAAAACCTCAAGAAAACCACTGAGGCAGAAATCTCCAAAAATCCACTTTTCACCAAAATAACCATATGTGAAAAATTGAAATGGAATAAAGACAAAAAATGGAGGAAATACCATTTTTCTGTAATGTTTTCCTCTTAGTATTTGAAGATCCTACAATGGCTGCAGATAGCAAAGTGGAGTGAAGGAGAGGCAAAGACATGCCAAATCTGAAACACATTTTGAGCAGAATAGGAATCGAAGAAATAAGGGTCCTGGTGAAGCTGGCAGATGAGTTGCACAAAAATTTTATCATCTCAGGCACAATTAGAGGTTGTACCTCCATCAGAAATGCTGGATGTAGAAACAGGATTTTGTTAGAAAAAGAAATTCTGGGTCTTTCATATTTCCTTTTTTTTTTTTTTAATTTATTTTATGCTTCTAGATATTCTCAGCATACACCAAGGAATAGTGTGAGAAACTTGAGAAGATTATTATATGGCAAGAAAAGCCATGAAGGAGAGTCTTCCCTCTGCAGAATCTTAGTGATGGGATATAAATGCAAACCCAAATGAATGCTGGTCCATAACAGGGATCCATCCATACAGCCATCATACATAAAAAGTAGTATGACAGAAAGGCAAATTCTCTGCCTAAAAATGCATTTCAGATACTAAAATAATGTCAGCCAGGGTAACAATGTAAAGTTTAAATAATGACTGGATCAACAATCACAATGTTAAATGATTTTTTTGATGAGCCTATGCAACTCTTATTTCAGCTACAGGTCCAGTTAATATTTTTTCAACAAATGATTGATTTTAGGAAATGCTTAGATGCAGAGGCAGTAATATGATCTAGAGCCACGAAGACAAGGACAGAGAAAAAGCTGTGATGTACTTGATGTTGGTGCGGTATCTCGGTTACAGATGTGTAAGCTTATCTATTTAAAAGAGTCAGATGGATAAATTATGCTGAATGTCTTCTCCACTTTTTCCTTACAAATCATCTGATTTCCCTTTAAAAGCTAATTATCCTTGTTAATTACTTTTGAATCCATAGATTGTGTCAAAGTCATTGAACTTATTTTTAATTTGTTCATGTGGGTATCATCGCTTAGGTCTGAAGTGGCAGGAGCAGCCCCCCCTACTCCCCAGGAAGCTCTGCGTGGCTGGTTTCCAGCCTTGCAGTTGCGAGGACTGGGGGAGAAGTGAGAAACCCTCTTTCTCTTTGCAAATCCCACATAAAGATCTGCCCACAGTAGCAGACCCTGGCCTTCATGGGTGTTGCAGAGACTCCTGATCTGCTCCTGAAGCAAGGGCTGCTCCCAGCTGGCGCAACTCATCCTGCGGTACTTAGAGTGTCCCTGACATGTGTTCTTTAGCATCCAAAAGAGAGTTGGGCAAAAAACTAGCCAGGATCAGTCATCATGTTTGTGAACAATATACCCCTTGGAGGAGCAACATCACAACTCGTGTCAGAGCATCCCTTCAAGTGAGTGTGTTTTGCTGGTTTTCCTATTTACCTACTTCAGACTTCTTACAAACATGAACAATGGAAGAAGTCACATCGAGAAGGCTAGACTAATGCAATCCCACCTCTCAGTAGTGGCATGCAGATAGCATGGCTGCCCTGGAGCTAAATATAGAAGGGTCACACTCTGCTGTGTCTGTTTGCCTCCCTGTGTGGGTGGATCGGAGGCAGAGAGTGCACAACCTTTGCTTTCACTCTCTTCATTGAGGGGTCAGATCTGAGAGCCTGGCTCATGTTTGATTGCACCTTATTGCAAAAGAAACCACCACCATATAGAAACAACACAGAGGTGGTAATTTGATTATGCAGAAAAGTAACATGAGAAATACATGTTTTATGAAAATTACCGTGTACAAAAATAAAGCTTTGGAAGGTGGAGAAAATGCTCCCAAAGGCAACAGCGTTGTCATTTGCTCGCAAAGGCTGTCTGGATTTCTCTTTATAGCTGGTACTCTAAGTCATGCTTTTCTATACTCTCAGTAAAAAATTACTAAATTTTACTAAATATGTGTTCTAAAGTTGGGATTTTTTACTATGAATTTACACTATTATCTCTTTTTACTAAATATTGCCATACTAAAAAAACCTACTATAATAGATTTATGCTTAATTCCCTGAGAATATTGCATAGCACAGAGCTGGAACACTGACAGAGTATGGAAGCTGGTGAATGGCCAAAAAGCAAACCTGTTCTGAGGTTCAGGGCCTCAGAGGCTTGCAGATGAGGAAAAGGAGTATTACTGCGATCTGATGCAGGCGCACCTTCCTTCGACTTGCCCAGAGCCAGGCAGCATGTTGGGGAGTGGAGGGTTTTCTTCCCTGTCCCTTGGCTCCTGCCTGACCATGCCGATTCTTCAGGAGCATGATACCCGGAGTAAGGAAGCAAGAGCACTGAGAATGACTTTTTTTACCCCACTCTTGTATATGTCTCAGGACCACATGGATATTTCGTAGCTGAAAGGGCTTTACTTGGTAAGTAGAAAAGACACCTGACTATACACTGTTTTCTTTCTGTTTGGTTCCCCTCCGAAGGATTATGACCATACTTTGCCTGGAACTATGCCAATAACATCCTAAATCATCCCTTGCCCTCCTTTCCCATCAGACACATGAATTCATTTAAACAGCTGATGTGAAACATGCCAGTCAGTAAGTGGGGAAAGAGCCCAATTTTTCACTTGAGATGAGGACCTGATCTGAAAAAAAGATGCAAACAGATAATTCTCATTTGATTTCAATAGCATTTAGTGTAAAAGTGGAATTAGACTCAGTATCTGCCACTGGGACTAAGCGACTTCAGAGATAACGACCAGGATAACATAACAAAGAAAGCAAAGTGGTTGCGAAAATTGCTAGCCTTCAAAAGAAGAATGAGGAATGACAATGATGCTGTGATAAACACAGCTAGGCCAAACTGAGACGATAGGAACCTGAAAGGGTTTCAATAAAAGAGAAATTCAAAGGGCATAAAGAGGGGCAGAAGAGAAAATACACAGAAATGAAGACTTGCCTTCTCCCACCTTCCAGAATAGGCATTCATGCCATAAAATCCTTAAGAAAAGGAAAAAAAACACAAACAACCAAAATCATTTTAAAATGAGGAGGTTGATTTGTAACTAATTCTACTACTCTCAGAAACAAGATATTTTTCTCTCAGAAATGTGATATTTTTCTATTTTTCTTCCTTAAGAAGGGTTACCAATGAGTGCAGATACTATTTTATAGAAGAGGAAGAGGATCTGAATCTTGTGTCAGATACAGAAGAATTGCCATATGCATCCCACTCCCATTAGAGCCAGTAAGAATTTTACCATTGATTTCAGTGGGAGCAAGGTCCTCAAGTGCAGCAAGAGGAATTCCTTGAAAGCAGAGAAGAAAGGCACAAAAGTTTTTGAATGCCAAGGCCAAACATTAATCTGGAAGATCTTTCTATCCAAGGGCTCTAAGAGTTTTTACTTGATGCCACTTTTGAACTGCAGGCAGCAGCTCTGGTCAACTGAGGCCAACATGTTCACCCACCCTTGTGCTCATCCAGATGTAGCCCCAAGGCAGATATTTCTTGGATGAGACTCTTCAGTTCTAGAAATTCATCCCAGAGGAGAGCTGCTGGAACGTCTCAGTCATTGCCCTCAATGCCTGCTGCTAGTCCCATTTATTTGGGCTGGCGTATTTTATTCCTTTCTTACTATTTCCTTTTAAACTTTCTGCCTGGTCCATTTTTCTTACAACTTGGTGGTAAGGCAAGCTGGGTAGCAGTTACTTATTTTTTCCTATATTTTCCAACAGTTTGCTTAGCCCTTTTCGGTAATTTGGGTTGGGGCAGGTCTATTCTATACTTCTGATTCAACAGAATACAGACATACTGCAGCAAGCTACTTATGATAACTTCAGTGCATGAATGTCAGTAGCATGGATCACCAAAAGGTAAACTTGGAACCAATGTAAATTTTTACAGAAAGTCAGTTTTGTCTTTCAGATTCCAAATACTTTGTTCATTTTTTTTGCCACTTGCCTTCATTTTTATGTCTCAGAATGACTCCAAATTGCCATCATAGAATGCCAGAGAATGATCTCACAATATAGGTAATATTGCAAAAAAAAAAAAATTCCTGTGACGTTTTCAGCTTGTGTTTAGAAAAGCAACAAACTGAGATTGCTCAGCGAAGTTACCACTTTCTTAGATTTGAACAGAATATATGAGTAGGGTTTGTACTCTAAAATTTGCACCCCAAAATTAAAAAATGGCAAATTTAAGTCAAAGTACATACACTTTGGGCACTCTTTCTTTATTTACACTGATAAGTTAACAAACTGAAAATGGACAGGGAGACCATGTTGGTGTTTTAGATTACTGTGCAATGTTTTTACTGATCTGTTTACCACTTCTAGGATAAAATGATAGCCATGTTATACTGTGATGGGACAAGTATGGCAGCTATTTTCCAGCCCAGTTTGACTGTCACAAGTGTCTCTATAAATCCCCCACAACATACATTTTTGAATGAATTGAACTAATATAATATAATTTTACATAATCATTTTATTTAAGCAGAACTTACAAAGTAATTTCATCTTTTAAGGAGGTACGTTAGGTATAGGTCAACAAAAAAAGCTGGGGTCAAACTTTTTGAAGTCTTACTCTTTTTCTGTTAGACTCCATTCATCCCAAGAATAGTACACTAATCATTTCTGCCTGCGGAAACACTTTAGGATTTGATTCTTAAAGAAAATGAATAGAAGAAAGACAAAATATCTGGTACTTTCTTCTACTGAGTTCACTCAGAATTGGTTTTCCATGTTTAGGTCTAGATTTAGCTTTCAATGAAGTCAGAGATTTCTCAACAGTCACCAGATTAAATGTTAGTGTCATTATGATTGATAACACAATCACTTCAGAAATTGTAGGCAAACAACATGAGCATCCTGCTTAGAGGAGACTCTGCCTTTTCATGACTGGCTGGGGTGCACTAGGCCCAGCATCACCAGCCAGGTGAGGGAGGGGATTTTCCCTCTCTG
The DNA here is from genome assembly GCA_013400235.1 of Oriolus oriolus. Taxonomy (NCBI): domain Eukaryota; kingdom Metazoa; phylum Chordata; class Aves; order Passeriformes; family Corvidae; genus Oriolus; species Oriolus oriolus. The sequence goes on along the minus strand of VXBT01001032.1, from coordinate 318 downwards.
CTCTGCACTGGGGCAGCCTCACCTCGAGTGCTGGGGGCAGTTTTGGGCACTGCAATGTAAGAAAGATTTCTCTTGAATGCTTTTAGAGAGCATTCAAATGAGGGCCATGAGGATGATGAAGGGTCTGGAGGGGAAGCCAAATGAGGAGTGACTGAGGTCAGTTTGTCTGTTGAGCCTGGAGAAGAGGAGACTGAGGGGAGACCTCATTGCAGTCTGCAGCTTCCTCGTGAGGGGAAGAGATACTGATCTCTTCANCCAGTGACAGGACTTGAGGAAATGGTCTGAAGCTTAATTGGGGGAGGTTTAGGTTGGACATCT
>VXBT01001028.1:0-24120 GCA_013400235.1 Oriolus oriolus | reverse complement strand
AGAGAAAAAGAAGAGGAAAAAAAGCAGAAAAAATTGTTTATCATTATTTAAAACAAACAAGAACAATTATACAAAATTATTTACATTTTACATTTTTTTTGTATTAGACCAAGGAATGGAACAGCTGATCTCATTCTTAAGCCAATATTGTTTTTCCCCCAAGTCTGCTGGAGACAAAACTACCAGCCACAGCATGGGGCTTCTATCCCCCTGCAAGTAACACACGTCAGACGAGGCATGGGTAGCCAGTGCAACACGGGCATTAGCAACAACTTTTGCTTCAGCTGCATTTATTTTTGGTAAGCGAGCAAAACAGACAAGCTAGGCTTTCAAAAAAGGAACCAAAGTGAGAAGAAATTTAAGGAGCAGCACTTTTAATGATGTGGCCTTAGCTTGTGGCCCGAAACAATGGAGGGAATGAAGGAGCTGGTACCAGTCCCAGCATCCCAACAAAACTAGTTCATAAGGTCAAGTGGAGATGTCTCACATTATTCCTTTCCTGTGGCAGCTGAGTTAGAGCATTTTCCTTTAAAAGAGCTACAATGAGTACCAAAAGCAGCTGTTTTGGAGGCAGGCCTGTTTCTGAGGGCTCCTGCCCCGGGAGCAGCCCAACAGGGTATGAGTGATGTTGCTGGATATTACAAGAATGAGGGGAGTGAGGAGGGAGTTTCTAGGGAGCCTGGCATATTTTTAGATAGATATTTTTGCTGCATAATTGGAGAAGTTATGACTGACACTTTCTCCCTGCCACATTTCTCCTTCTGGGACATCAGCTGTGCACAAACACCCCTGAAGTCACTGCGAGCTGCTCTTATGGCAGCTGTCCCCAAGAGTATTGTGAGTAGGATCTTATTTCTCCTGTTTACTGCATCTCTATTTTGGGTCCCTCCTTGTTTGTGTGAAGTGCATACATGTGTTTATGATCTGCTTGTTGCAAAGATAAGGGAATGTGGGGTGCTGGCCAGTCCTGTTTTCCATTACTCCTTTGTTTTTCTGTTTCCTGCTTCTCTTTTATGTTGCTTTGTCTTTTTTTGTTTGTTTATTTTTGCCTGTCTCCTTCCTTCTACAGCAATGAACGCAGTTTGCTCCTTAACACATGCCAGTCAGGCTCTGCACCCTTTGCCCCCCTTTCTCAATAAGAAATCTGTTGGGAAAGAAAAAGAGGAGACAGAGAGCAAGAAATATTCAGTATCTAAAAGAAGCTCATATTAAGCTACACAAATATGGTGCCTCATGCTCTAAGAATAATACAATGTGGATCTTAACCTAATATTGGCTAAGGTGTGCATTTTAAGGGTAACTATTCCTTGTTACAAAAACAAGCACGTTCTGCATACTGCTGGTAAAACAGGAGCAACATTTTTATACGTTATACATGTGGGATACAGGGACCTATTGATCCCCAGTCTCCAAATACCTCTTTGCAACTGAAAAATATTATGACTATGCATTTGCAGCTTTGTTTCAGATCTGCAACATAAAAATCATCAGGCTGGGACATCTGCCATTTGGCTATCTTGTCCTGCTGTGCTGGCACCAGTGGGGGACTTTGTGGAGAGCTAAAATGCTCACCAGGTCATCAAGCTATCCTACCCCAGCATGCAAGGTGTGTTTTTATCTCTCACATAAAAAGCACCTACATGTCTGAAGGAAACACAAGTGTTCAAGAAGTGGTATTCAAACTTACAGTGCACTCTGTCTCTCTGTGCCAGTAGAGCTGAAATGCTTCCACTTTGCTGAAAACAAGTGTAGAAAGTACTGCTCTGGTGTCACCTGGGAATTTTCTAAAATCCATTCTGTTTGAGTTGTCAGCTATGCTCACCAAAGTCATTAGGAATCTCATGAGTAAAAAAGATTTTACATGAGATCTGTACTAACTATTTAGCTTCTTTTGTGATTAAGTTGAGCAATGTAAATCCATTTTTTTCAGTCTTATTACCATGAAGTGTTTGCTTTTTTGTTTTTTCATGAATGGATAAAAGTATTTTTGCACAAACGTAAATTCCATTTCCAAAAAATTCTATGGTTTCTATTTTGCTGCAAAGATATTTGTGTAGATATATAGACTACTTGCAAACTACCTAACTATACTGATCAAAACTACAGAAAACATTAGGGTTGCAAAAAAGATCGCTGTTGTAGAAAAAGTAAATTTGTTTCCAGGGTGGGTGGTCTTTTAAAAAAAAAGTTTTTTATTTTCAAGTTGACCTCATAGACACAGGATCGCTTACATTACTATGGAAGAGCACCTTTCCAGGAGCACATCATGTTAGGTTTCAGAGTAAAGAGCTCTCCACTGGAGAAATCAGTACTATTTGCTGCAGTAATTCCCTCTATTCCCTCTGGGATTTCTTTATTTTGCTACACTTGTTGATACTGTTGTGTGCTTTGGTTTGTAGTAGAAACAGATTTAAGTGAGTTTTTTTTAATCAGCCTAGATAATTTAGAAAGCTGTGCTAGATGCAGCGTTATCTTGGATTTCGGTAAACATAGCAGGCTCAAAGGCAGTGTTTTCAGTGGGAAAATAGCTGGATGGGTAAATGCAAATGTACTTGGATTTGGATAAATGCTACAAAGTACAGCTTAAATGTCAAAGAGCTGAAGTCAATCTGCACAGCAAGAAAATAACACCAAGCTGTGTCGGGCTGATGGTACCTTCTAAGCATTGAGGTCTAACGTGGGACTGACTCTGGTCTCTGTTTCATGGAGAGCAGTATCAGCTCTCTGCTTCCACACTGCCACTGAAACCATCCTCAGATAATTGTCCTGGGAATAAAAGGTTTAAATCTGGCCTCTGGAAGCACTCTTCTGTGGCAGCAGGGAACAGAAGGTTACTTTGGTGCCATTCTGGTTAAAGAACATGAATACGTGACTCAGCATTAAGGTTAGCATAGTTGGAAGGAAGCCAAGAAAATAGCTTTAGCTGATTCTGGTTTTGTCTGTGATGCTGTCCACCACAGCAAATGAAATTTCAAAGGAAGCATCAGAGACCTATTTGCTGGACATTCCTGTGCTGATGCCATTTACTGTCCAGTAGGTTTCAGAAGGTGCATTTCAGCACTGGCAAACAGGGTACTGTTGTGGTGCCTTTTCTCTGCCCCGGCTAGCAGGCGCTGACCTCAGGCACCGGACGCTCCCTGCCTGGCCCGGAGAGGCGGTCAGAGGCGGCTCGCAGCTGGAGGGCCCCGAGGAGATAAAGGAGCGAGAGGGGACTTGGGCATGGGGTTCCAAGGCTTTATTGAGGGGAGGAGCTCCAGAGGCTGAAAGACCAACAAAATGGAGGCACCAGACTTTTATAGGGAGGGTACAAGGGTCAGAGGGACACTGGGAACAGACCAATGGGAGAGGTACAGGGAGGGACAAGGGTACAGGAGACCAATAAGGTACTGAACAACTTAGAAGCTTCTAAAACAGAACCATACAAGGAAATTCAAAAGGATCACATCAGGTAGGGTGGGGACAAGGAGCTTACAGCTTAACACAAGGCTCTACTAGGAACCAAAAACAGGTCACCACAGGGTACCTTCTGGCTCATATCCTCTGGTGCCCAAGCAAAGGTATCTCTCATTTGTGTTCCTTCCCTTCCTTCTCTCTTCCTTCCTTCCCACCTTAGAAAAAGCAAATTACCATGACACACTAAGCTGCTGCTCTTACACTTATTGACTGTGTAGGGGTTTGGAAGCTGGGTTGATTTCATGCAGTGGACAGAGCTAAGACCTGGCCAGGATGGACTTTGTTTGAGGTCACACCAGGTCTGAGCTAGACCTCAGAAATGTGGGATAGGAGAGGACTGGGAAACTATGTGCATGATGTCGCTACTATTCTTTGTAACACCTAATTATTGGAGCAGGGCCAGTCCCTGCTAGCTTGGCTTACCGGGCTAAGCCCTGGAGAGCTACTGTTGGCTGCTTGAAGCTTTCCTGGTCTTACCCGTAGGATACTGGCTGGCTCCTGACAGATGAAGTATGAAACAATCTGTCTCCTCTCTTCCCTGGCTCAGACGGCGAGGTCCCTTCACTGAGTGAGGTCCCTTTGGAAAAATCTCCATAATTAGAGTGCAATTTCCAGTGCAATTTTCCAACTGTACTCCTTTCCTTCCTTTTGGCTGCCTTCTGCTTGGAATACAAGAACCTGCAAGGAGTTTTCCCTAGGCAGACCTGGAGAGACCTTGGGACTCTTGTCATTTGCCAATGAGCTCCATTTCCAAGTCTTCACACCAACCTGTACAATTCCTGAGGATATTTCTCAAAAAAAGAAAGAAAATCTCCCAGTTGTTTCTTGTTTGAAGCCTCTAATCCAGACCTATCACACCTTGCAGTCAAAAGCCCTCCTATTGTTGCTATTTTATTTGCCACATTTTCCTGACAGAGTGGCTCTTTGTAGAAATTAAATCTAGTTATACAAGTTATATAGCACAAGTATAAATTCCATTACCATGGTCTTTTAAAACATCTTTAATTAAAAAGAAGGAAACGACATGTCCATCAGCCACTTCAGGCTGAGGCCTCCAGTCATCCTGTCCTGACTGATGAAGAGAAGCAGGGGTTGTTTCCCGGCACTGACAGCGTCTGAGACACCTCAGCACTGCCAATAACCCGGCGTTTTCGTCAGCCTGGTTAGGGGACGCTTCTGTCCTGAAGCTTTGTTCCAGAGGTAGGTTGAGTCACCCAAATGACAGGACATAGACACAGGCAGAAATACCTGAACTGTCTCTGACTGACTGCACTCAGATGCAGCTGCAGGAGAGTTGTGTTTGCATTAAGGTTTATTACACTACCCCAGACTTCTGATACTTGTTCTGCTTCGTTTCTCCAAAACCTTTGGACAGATCCCTAAGTTCATGCCAGTGTATCTGAGATCTGTTACTCAAGTGAGAGTCAGGCTTTAGCTGCACTGCATGAATTACCCATCACTGGCTGCAACCCCACAGCCACCACCCTCTGTCTGCGTCTGCATTGTAACAAAACAAAAGACAACGTGCTTCCTCCACACAAGCTAGAAATAATGCCTCAAGCATTTCAAAGTACTAAACAGAGTTTAAAATTATCATTTACCATGAACAAAATAATTACATATTAGTGTAATACTTGGGTTTCATTAAAGAAAAAACTTCAGTGCTCATCTTTAGTCCTAGGAGTAACAAAGAGAGGTCCAGGACATTTATTTTTTGAATATCAGAACTCTGTAGTCCTGTCAAAGATAAGAAATTAGCACTGTCCTGATATGTTTGACTGAAGCTTAATAACAGCTTCTAAACCACTCAAAACACACTTTTTTCTTCATTCAATGAATAGATACATGTAGAATCAATTTGCAGTGAGGAAAAAATATTAATAAAGCAAATTACCTCTATGATTTCTTTCCTCCATTGTGCTAACAACCATGTCCTTTGGGACCTATAGCAGAGGCCATCTTTTGTTTTGAGTGTTTGCTTTTCTTGACTCTTTTTATAACTTCTTGCTGATTAGATTTTTTTCTTTTGCCTCTGTTTCCACATTCTGGTGACAGGAGCAGGGGTGGCTGCCTACGTCTGTGACAGCCAACATAAACCCCAGCACCCACTGTCATTTCCAAGCATTATGCCCAAACACGTCACTCTTGGTGGTGCTAAGGAAAGACATAAAGGTGGTGTCCTGTGCACTTCCAGTGTCCAACAAATGCTGACCTACTGAAAGGCCATATATTTGGCCTTTTCACAGAAATGCGCTTTCTGCCAAAAAGTGTCCTCTTCAATCAAATTTCAGAGCCAGAGAAAGAATCCATGCTTCTGTATTTCAAATAGATCTTTTTTATATGACAATTTACTTCAGAAGGGTGAACGATAGCATAATTTCAGGATACATACCACAGCACAAATAAAAATTGCTTCAGTTTGATTTTGCCTAACATGGGATTGAGGTAGGTTAAACATAAGTTATCCAGCCATAAGTTAGGCTCCCCTTTTATTTTTGAGTGAAGTTTAAGTTCCTCTGAATGGTGTACATAACTCATTTTGAAAGGCATGAGCAGCCTTGATTCAAAATCAGAAGTTTAATCTCTCAAATTGGTCAGGAATTTTACCTAAATAATAGTGAATGTTATCAAGTTGGTTTTTTTCTTGTTAATTTTTTTAAAATATTTATTTTAGAATGATTATTCTTGTCTGGGGATATCACAAACCAGGTCTTTTGGAAACTTTGCCAGCTGAGTCACTGCCTTATCTAGGTGCTTTATACAGCTCCAACATCAAGATTTCTAGACTGAGATGAAATATTAATAAAGGTATAAACCACAATACTTTCTCTTCCTAAATGGATATTCCTTAAGTAGATATTCCTCAAGTAATGATGATTTGTTTTAATTACACTAAATACATGCTGGATTTTAAAGTCACACTCTCCAAAGTGACACGAAGCATGTCAAAGAAAGAAGAATAGGGCAAAATTTTTTGAGGTAATTTCGAGGTAATGGAGTAATTTACCATACTGCGTGAAGAAGTCAGTCCTCCTTGAAAGGTACATTTAGATGTGCATTTTACTCCACAAACCTTTATTCTTTCTCTCCCAGTGCCATTTCTAGTTTGGAGAGCCTTAAACTTGAAGTGGATCTAGAAGGAATGTTGCTGAAACCACACTGCCTATTCACCCAGGAAATTAGAAATCTTCGCATCAGCTCTGAGTCACATGCTCTTTAGAAGCTTGTATTTACAGCTTCATAAGTTTCATACTGGGATGTTATGACTGAGCCTGCTGTCCCAGTGGTCTGGAGACAATACTTGGATTCATATTTTTCTCACTTGGAGAAGTAATAATGAAGACATTCACCCTGATTCTGAGAGCCTGACCTCTGTCTCTTTAGACTACTTTTCCTCAGGCAATAACAACACTGCAGAGTTTCACAAAAACTTGTTTTGGTCCAGATTTTAAATTAAAAAGGTGATAATTATAATGAGCTGTGAAAGTGATCTAACCTTCAAAAACACAGAATATTAGTGATTTATTGCCATTCACTTACAATCTATATCAAAGATTTATGTTGAGTGTCAGAGTGTTGTAGTTTTCCTCAGTGTCACTATGCTGCTTTTCTGAAGTCACAAAGATAAAGCATAGATAAGCCATTAGCAATCTCTGGACAGCTAATCTACCCCCTGACTCATAACAAACACACATCATATCAATTTACCAAGATAAGGGGAAAAAAAAAATCCTAAAAAGCTTGATAGTGACCACGATGGAGTATTTACCCTGGTCCTTCATTATGTAAATAATATTAAGATCAAACACCAGAAAACTACAGGCAAAGATAGCTATAAAGATCAGACATTTAAAGCATTTATTTAACAAAAAGTATAAAAGTGGTTTCAGTGCTGAATTTAACTGAGAGAACACATTTTTAATGCTGTTTTGTAGCAGCAGTGTAGTGGAAGATACGCCAGAGTTGTCACACGTGTGCAACAGATGCACCTGTGTGGTGGTGTCGAGGCTGTTTGCTCCCAGCCTCTCCTGCCCATGCTGCCTGGATCTCAAAAACCAGTGGCACAACTTTGCTGCCCCTTTGCCCAGTCCTGCTGACTGGGGAGGAGTTGGATAGATGGCCTTTGCACTACCCTGGTCACAGAGGGTAGTTTGCTCCATGAGCCGCTAGACTCAGTGAGACATCCCATGTGAGCTGCCCTGTGCTAGGACAGACCTACTGCTACCCACAGCACCTTCTAAAACCCTGTGTTTCAAAGCTATGGAAGAGGGACTCCAGGTTGGCAGGGAATAGAAATACATGACATGGTTTCTGCATAAAGGGCCATAACAAAATAGGATATAAGTTTGGGAAGAAGGAGCATGAACATAATAACAGATCAGAAGAGACCAGTACCCCTTCAGATCAGCAACAAGTAAGTTTAACTTTTCAGCAAATGGAAAAGAACTTGCCTGAAATGAAAAAACAAAGGGACAGGAACAGATTGCTGGGTAAGGAAGTGGGCTAGAGGAACAGAACAGATGAAAAACAATCTGCTGATCAGGGAAGGATAAGATATCTTTTCACAGATAGGCAGCTCATCTGATGGGCGATGTCATAATTTGCCATCTTTGAAACTGTCAATATGATGAGAGAAGTGGGTGATGGATGTGCTGAGAGTCATTGGAAAACAAATTTCAGGTCTTTCAGGTGCGGGTAAGAGAGCTGGTTGATGCAGACGATGGGAACTCCATTAACACAGGGATCATCAAAAGTAGGGCAGGAGAGGATTTCCACCCAACTCAGTCAACTACCATGAAGCCATGTGAGAAAGTGAAATAACTGTGACAGTGGATTGAGCTTCTGGTTAGAAGGGCAGGAGAACAAGGATTTCTGGTAGAAGAAGGTAAGGAAAACAAGGATTTGTGGTAAAGGAACCAAAGCAAGACAAGAGTGCTGCTAGATAGGAAGCTGTTTTGGCAGCAGAAGGGAAGAGTGTGAAGGACACGAAAAAGGAGTTAAAGGCTGTACTTTTCAGGAGACATATGGGACCAGAAATGTTAAAGAGGAAAGGACAGCTGGTACAGCTCAAAGAGAAGATACTTGTCTGAATGCTGATGGAGTTTTTCATGCTCAGCCACATGACAGACGCTGTTAAATATTTGCATTTAAAACTCAGCTCAAAAGGTGGGAGCATGCACAAGAGCAAACTACATACTTTCCCAGAGTAACAGATGGGTGGAAATTAGTTATTTCCAGGACGTGCAAGACCTGGGAATACAACACATGACCAAAGAAGAGAGGCTTGTGATCGGCTAGGAATATCTCCAGAGAAGAAAAAACACAGATATGAGTTGACCGTAGGAAAACTGAAATGTCAAAATAATGCATTTATAACAAAAGGCAAGATATTTGTCAGGATTTACCCAGAGAGAATTTTTTTTTAATTGAGCAAGGTACTGATGATAATTTGCTTATTTGCGCTTCAGGAAGCCATGTTCAATAAAGTTTCAAAAAGAGCAAACTGGGAAGCTGACAATTAAGGTGGTCAGAGGTATTCAACTCTCAGTTGAAGACACTAGAAAAAGAAAGTCTTGACTAATCTAGGAAAATGAAGGCTGAATGACTATGCTTGCTGTCCAGACATTTCTAATGAAGATAAAAATAGAAGAGAAAAGGGCTACTTTTATTATGGGACAATACCGGCACAAGAGGCAAGTATTTAAATTGGCCATCTAGACATTTTGGCTGAAAACTGTGAATACAAAAAGTGACAGTATATTTTTTTAAAAAGTCATTCCAGGAGCAGTGGGCCAAAACCTTTTAGTTTTGCTAAAATATAACAGCACCCTTCATGGGATGCTATTAGGTGCTTTGGATCAACAGATGTTGCAATTTTACTGTGTTTCAGTGGAATTTTCCCTTTCGGCCTTATCATGTTTTCAAATCTCCATTCAAAACTCACCACTATCCAGCCTACGATCATAGTTTTCAAGTGTTTTCTTCTGTGGGACACATTCCTTAGTTTTATACTTTTACAGTTTCAGCCAGAAAACTAGCCCAGCTTCAGTAGCCAGGTTTTTTTGATTTGCATCTTTGCTTTGGCCATCTTCTGCTGTCACAGCAGCTGCTAGTTATATTTGCCCTGTTCCTATGCCTAAAGAAAAAAATACTGAGAATTCCCTAAATTCTCATAATTCTGGTCTCTGCAGCTGGCCTCTGAGACTTTGGTCTGCATCAGCTCTGCCTCTTTGTTCAGGCTTGGCAGCCACTGCAGATCTGCAGTGATCAAAGGCAGGAAGCATCCAGCACACCCTCATCCCCAGACCTCGTTGCAACACAGTTCCTGAGCAGGCCCTGAAATATGGTTCTTTGGGCTGTGATCGATTTCACACCCACACAGAGCTTGCTGACTTCACTGTGTCTCTGCCCATGCATGATATATGGCTTTCATTCCACAGTCAGGGCACTTCGTATGGGAAAAAACGCATGCCGTTCGGAATTCTCCAGTGGTAGAAAAAAGCAAGAATTGGACCTAAGCAGCCTTTTGTGTCTTTGTAACAGATAAAGCTGTTCTGAAACATGTTTGGTTTGTTTTTTTTTCTTCTTTTGCCTAAACAAATGCAAGTCTTCCTTTTACTTGGCTTGTTTTTTTGCAATATAAATTCATGTTCTGTCTTCCAAGATTGTGTGATGACAGGGGAACTGCTGAATGATGATGTCATGATGGACTAAAGAGAATACAATTGAGCAATTTGACAGGAAACCTGACTTTTTGTTGGACAGTGCACAATCCTTTGTTTTTGAATGTTTAACAACTCCAATACAATACGTGACATTTTTGCCACTTCAACTAAGGCATGACGGGTAACAGTAAAATTCCTAAAAACTCCTTAGAGTTTCTCCCAGGGTAATGAAGAACAATAAAACTGAGTGTCAAAATGGTTCGCTGATTCACTTCAGTATGTAACACTGATCTAACTTTACTAACTAGGTAAAAATAATGAACTGAGATCAGGTAGGAAAATACTTAACAATCCTAGTATTTCCAAATAAAAGAATCAAAGAGGATGTTGTTCAGTGTTCATAAAATGGCAAACAAAAGGACCCTTCCAAAGTCCCTTCCAAAGCCCACTTTGAAGCAAATCCTGCCTCCCAAACTGTGTTGTTATACATAAAAAAGAAATAGTGTCTAATATTCTGGAAGATAGTATGGGTGGTTGCTTGGCATTTCTGAAAAGCATGTTTTTTTCAAAACTGAAAAAGATCCTTGGATTTAATCATTATTTTACTAAAGGAAATAGTAAATTTGAATATCCTTTCTATGAAGAACTACCATAACTACAGCTTCTGGTGTGATCACAAATTTTTTTTATTAGCAAGATATTGTCTAGAAAATCTAGAAAGACCATAGATTTTCAGTGTGAAGTCACCCAGCATCCAAAATAGGTCCATAGGTGTTAAAACCATTAAGCTGAATCATAACAATATCCCAGTTTTTAATTTGCCATAGAATGGCACAGTCCAAATATTTTAATTTTTAAAAACTTTGAAGCCTCTGCATACTTTTCATCTTACTGGTTTACAAAATATTTACCTGGGAGGGCAGGATGGCACACGCAGCTCAAACCTTTCTGAAACATTTACTTTTAAAATACTCTACATGCTTAACCTTTCAACTTGCGTCTTTCTCAGAACTGAAAAGCAGAAGAAAGCAAGATCAGACCTTGTCTGTCTCGTACACTCACTACTGTAAATATTTCACAAAACAGGGAAAGAAGGAAACTGATCAGTCAGAGACTCTCAGATTGAGCACGTGAAGAGAAAAGGAGCTGTCACCTCACACCTCCGTATCTCACTCCTGCTTTGGAGGAAACAGGACAAGGCATTTCTCTGCGGGTTGGGCTGGTGCTGGGGATGGTCACTGCAGCTGCAGAGATACCGACAGTCTGGGATGAATCCATGAGGCTGCAAAATGCCGTGGCACAGGGGCAGTGCAGCCCTGCTGCTGTCACACTGAAGCTGAGGGATGAATCCCACCTCTGACCTTTGCTGGAAAAAGAGGACTTGTCCGTATGTCTAGGGACATAGATACACGTATGTCTTAGCTCCCACTAAGGTGCAAAACCACTTCCCACAGATGAGGGAGAAGAGACACCAGTAGCTAAAGCTCAGCTAGGCAGACCTAAGGCACATTGTCCTTATCAAAAACCACAGGCTGGGCTGTGTGAAGGACCATACGGAAACACAGCCCGCCTAACCCTGAAATCTGATCAATTGAAACTGAACTGTAATACACTATTCAGTTAACCTCTTTACAAATAATTCAGTTGATTTAATAACATGAGCTTTTTTTCTTTATTGAACCATATTATTTTGGTACAAAATATGATTCAAATTATTAATTTCCTCCCATTAAGCAGGATCAACATTATCCACTTCCCAGGATCAAGTTTCCATTAGGTGTATTGGATCAAACTCTTAGCTTAATTGTCTTTGCTGGTCTTTTCCTTGCTGATAATTTGGCCCTCTATATTCATTTGATATGGCCAGGAAGAAAAAAGCTCCTTTCTTTTTTTTTTTCCACTGCTGCCTAAGTAAGACTAAACCTAGCAGATGAAAATGAGCTTGACTGCAGAGAACAAAGCAAAGCACCTGAGAATGTACCTCGAATCTAACTCAGCAGTATGTGGTGAGAGGCTTGGCCACCGACTGCATGGATTATTCTTGGGCGTGCTGCCCATTTCCAAGCCCACTAAAAGTGCAGCAATGGAGGTGCTGCGTGTGCAGCCTGTTCATTTTTTCGTCTATCGTCTGACACACTCAGGATAATACCAAGCCCAGATAACAGCAACCAGTGCTGCACAAAGAACTGCAAGAACTAACAGAATATTTCTGAGGACATTTTGATTGATTTTATATAAAATACACCTTCCAATCTCAGTAATTTATGCTATTTTACATTTACATTTCATGCTCAGAGATCTCTGGCAACAAATATCAGCCAGAGAGCACCATATGGGCGTCTGCAGACAGCCACTCTGGAATCTGCAGAGGCAGCAAGGTCCCCGTTTCCCTGGTCACCCTCTGTGTATTTACATGCCAGTGTAATGCAACTGAAAAATGAGCTGCTCTGCATTGTCACAGAGCTGAGGCAGAAAGTTTCGTAGTCAATTCCTCTGAGTTCTTAGGTCCTTGAGTAAGCAGATTAGAAGTTGTCTGAAGGTTTAATGCCAGACATGGATGAAGTGAAAGACCAGCAGAATCAGCAAAATATGTGTCACCAAAGTCAGATATATTCATTATATCTGATGGCGGATGACAGACTGACAGATCACAGGCTGACTTTGACTGGATTATCATGACGAGGTGGAATAAGGAGATGTTCTTGTTCAGGAGATGAGTCCTGGGCAGTTTCTGTGTCCAGCACAGTGGGGAGGACACTGGTGATGAATGCAAGTCTGCCATTTCAGCAACACCAAAGCTCAAACTGCAAGTTTGCAGTGAGCTGAAGGTTTTAATATGTGATAGCAAAAAGAAATCACAATTTAATGGTCCACTTGATGTTCAGAATTTATACTCTTCACACTGTCCATATTTAGTTGTTAATAGTTACATAAGTTTTGGAAACAAAAACAAAAACAAAAACAAAAAACCCAACCAATCAACAACAAAAAAAACCCAACCAGAATTTAAAAAAAAATCTTTCACCTCCCTATAGGAAAGACAGTGGCCAACCATCCAGGCAAATTCACTGCTCAGTCATACATATTTTGACCCTAAATTATAGTGATATAAGTCTTATGTGTGAGAAAGTTAGGATAAGGATATTATCTGTAACTTTTCTACTGTTAGATCTCCGGCTATTTCCAGGAGATACCATGCTATAGGTGAAAACACATAAAAATATACTCTTCCTTTTTGGAAAACTCTAGGCTGCTGATTGAGCTTTCCCATTTCTATTTCCATGTTTTACTGGAAATCTCTGTTTACTGAAGTCAATTTAAATGATCCATCAGATGAATCATTACATTTTAAATACTAGCAGAGGCACATTATGAAAGGCACCAGTTTGCTTAAGGTCCCTTCTGTATGTAGTCTGCAAAAACAAAGTGCATACAATTTCACAAGGACAGCTGAAATGCAAATGATTGAGTAATGCAGAGACTAAAAAACACATAATAATTTGGCTGTCATCAGCCAGCCCTTTCCACAACCAAAAAAGCCCATATCCATTAATGACAAGAGATACATACTTTATTATTTGTATTCCTTTCATCATGAATTTGAGAGAACACAGAGTAAAAATCTACTAGACTTCTTGTGCTTGAACTTTAGAGTCAACAGTCCTGAATGAACCGTGACAGTGAATGTTCCCCTGAAGATGCCACACCACTGGTGATGGTAGTCTGGTGCACACTCCAAGTTTATCAGTTACTGCCTGCCTCTAGATACCATGGCCACAGATTCACCAAACACCAGGTTCCTTGGGCAAGACCTTACTTTCTGAGCTGTGTGGGAAGCTCTATCAGGTTGTTGAACTGCTTGTAGTACCATGGGTGGCAATTTTTACCTCCACGAGGGCTCAACCCCAAGAAGGAACTGCCCAGCTTGTAACAGAGACAGACTTGAAAACTGTGGTGTAATCAGGCCAGCATGCAGGTATGCCCAGAAAAGATCCTGGAGGGTCAGACACCTGGAATTATCTTCCTAAGATTATTGATTACTGGCAGATCTAATCTGCTCACACCACAAATAAGGGCCTGCAATAAGCCACAGGCATTAAATATATTTTGGTGTTTGCATGCAAGCATTGTTGTTAAGTCACATGTTCTTCATGAAGAACTATGTGTGAAATGCTGTGAAAAGTTTATTAATATCCACTGGCCACAATGAAAAGTTGATGGATTATAGAAGTGGATAACTTATTAGTTGTTTAACTAACCACAAGAGTGGTTAGGTATCCTGGCATAAGTATGTCAAATCTTGTTGTAAGGCATGAGAATCCTGTCAGGGTGCCCCAGCCAAGTTATCTTCAGTTACCCTTATCAGGGCCTGAGGAATGCAAGCAGTTCTAAATTGGGAAAGAAGAAGTTGGAAGACAGAATAACAAGAAAGCAGAGAAAGAGGGACTGTACCATCCTGAACTAGAACCAATCAGGTGTCCTGGATGGTGCATGCAGGACGCGTGGACAATGCAGAAGATCCAATCAGGGTGTGCGTGATCATGTGAACGACAGCTACAGAAATGCGTAAGAATGGATTAATGTAAACAATAAATGGATTCTTGCATAATCAAATTGGTTCGTTGTTCAAGGGTCCTGTGCTCCCGCAAAATCTGTCTCCCAAGCAAGAAAAAATTAACCTTTTTGCTTGAGAAGAAAGAGGGTTGGAAGAGCAAAGGATGTGAGTTTGATTGAATCCTTGATTAATCCAAGAAGATGCTGGATAGAAAATGCCCCTTTCCCCTTGAAACTACAATATTCCATTTAAGATTTAAAGACTGCAATGTGTGCCAGAGGTTTGGAGACTGACTAAACAGCTTGCTTGCCACAACCAGACTTCAAGGAAAGCCCTGGAAAAGAAAATACATGCATGATTTACTTTTATTTCTAGTAATCCCTGTTACTTCTGTAACCATATTGTCTATGTTTGGATTTGTATAAAATGGCTTTACTTGCTTTTACCCTAACCTGAGGATGACTTCAAAGCATCTGGCAAACATCAAAGCACGCCATCCAGACAGTAGTATGGAGCTTCTCATGTGGTGCTGGCTCACTGCTGCAGAGTGAAGTGCTCCAACACATTTCTCCAGGATAGCTAAAATGGAAGCACAAATTATTTCCATTAAGGGGCAGGATGGGCTTTGCAATTCAGATAAACAAAAATAAGTTCTGGTGCTGGTGGTGTCTCCAAAGACTGTCTGGAACATGAGAACTGGAAAGTCTCTAATCACAGACCATATTTATCTGTGATTTATGGGGTCACAATTAATATGTCAATACATTCAAGAACTTTCATCAGCTTCAGAACAGCCCACTGTGCATCTGATAACATATATTGCAGGTCACATTCCCATTCAGAAATCTCAAAGTGTCAGTCATTCAGACAGAAGGAGTAAACCGTACCAGCTTGCATCCAGTAAAAAACCACCCAGTTCAAGCAATGAAAAACAAGCAGTCAAGCAGAGCAAGTCACAAACAATTTCATAACCATGGAGGTGCAACTGCCACAAGAAGAAGTATTTAAAATCTCTAGCTGTGTCAACTAAATGAGTCAATGATTGTTTAATGAGAGTGCAACTTGTTACTAACAATGAGCGACAATCACACTCCGTTTAGTGGTTCAGACTGTATGATCAGCCCAGCTCTTTGGTCAGCCAAACTGGAAATTACATGAGATACTTGAAACTCTTGCAGTATTTTCAGTGTT
This sequence comes from Oriolus oriolus, assembly GCA_013400235.1. Taxonomy (NCBI): domain Eukaryota; kingdom Metazoa; phylum Chordata; class Aves; order Passeriformes; family Corvidae; genus Oriolus; species Oriolus oriolus. The sequence continues at coordinate 8,256 of VXBT01001028.1, read as the reverse complement.
TCCTGCTTTGGCTAAGTCAGAAATACACAAAAATATCTTTCTGCCACCGTTTTGGCTGTTTTGATAGTAAATGCCACCAAGAAATGAGGACCTAAATAGATGTGCAGGTTAAAAAGTAAGTACAGGAAAGAATAAATTTTGATTGAACTCAATGGATGGTTAATGGTATAACATTAATAATTTAATCTAAATTATTATGCTTATTTCAGTTAGCCTTACTTCCATATTTCTAGTGTCAAACTCTTGCATCATTCAGAGGTCACCTAGAAGGGCATATGATCTTAACTTGTCCAGACATTTTTATATCCTTTTTCTGGAATATATGCTCAGTTTTCCCATCCATACTCTATAGTTTTTATTACTGAACCTATTTTAGGCTAGACAAACAGAAACTTGTTGCCACGATTATCTTTGGTGGCTGAGAGGTAGCAATTCAATAAAAAACTCTGAGTATCTTTCAGTTTTCATGGATGATTGACCCATGTTTAAGGTGAACAGTGAAACCTGCAGTTTCGGTGTGGTTTGATTTTTAGATACTGTCTGTATGAATGTATCTGTACTAAAACCAGCATTTGTTTCAGCTCGTGTAGATTCAAACTACCTGGATATTCCTCATCAAAGTCCTCCAAGGGAAGCAAATAAGGGCAGAAATTAAGGTATAAAGCTTAACCTACTTTATAAAATCAAATGAAGCGTTAGATTTTGCTTAGAACCTATGGAGAAAACATAACTCTGCAAATGACATATTGGTTCCAAGTATATATAGAAATTCATGAACCTTAAAGAACCTGATCCTGCATACAGACCGTGCTAGTGAGCCCACACCTGGTAAACAGGTAGAAACGATATTCCCACCGCCTCAGCTTCGCAGCCCCTGCAGAGCACTGCCCACTTCAGGCACCCAGTGCACGAGAAACAACAAGAAACTGCAGTGAGCCCAGTGACCTCCACTGCAGGGACAACACGCCAGGCCAGGACAGACCGGAGGAGCTGGGCTTACCTCCCCCAGGAGGAGCCTCACTGTTGTCTTCAGGCCAAATGCGTGGTTACAGTGATGAGTGAGACTGATTCCTCTCTCAGGTGCACACAAAGGCAAAGGGCAATAATCCCATCTTGCAGCAAAGAAAGCTACACCAAGTTTTACAGAGAAGATGGCCGGGCATGAGCAGGTTGTCCAGAAGGCTATGCAGTCTCCATCCTTGACAATATTCAACATTCACCTGCATAAGTTACTGAAACAACTTCAGCTTACTTTGGAGATGGTCTTGCTTTGAGTGGACAGATAGATTAGAGACCTCTGGAAGCCCAAGTTACTCTGTGACCACATGATTTCATTAGAAATTAGGATTGTAAAACACAGTGTTATTTCAGGGCCTCAACAGACTCGAAGAAAAAAAAGTCCGTAACTTGAAATCGGGACATTTTCTTACTGATCTTTCCTCCCAATCACAGAGGTGCCTCATCAAAGCATTCTAAAAACTCATTAACATAATTTCATCTTCCCTTAAAAAAAAAGAAAAGAAAAGAAGGAAATGAAGAAGAAGGGCTGTCTATTACTTTTCCTCTGGGGTTTTATGATGATCGAGGCTTTTTCTTCTTCTTTTTTTTTTTTTTTTTTGCATTACATAGCATGATCAAGTTCTTAAAATTCTTATTTGCAATCCTTTTAGTGTTGTTTCCAGGACCTGGGAGGTTTCCAGGAAAATACCAAATATTGCAAAAAATATAATAAAATAAAAGCAACACTGAACAATGTTTTTCTCAGGTCCCTATCTTTAATTGAGCTTACAGTTCTTAGCTTATGAGAACAACAAATGTGGGTAAAAATCATTAGAGATTGTGATGGTCTCAGCTGTAATAAGGAAAGTTTTCGTAGTAGCTACATATGAACATTGTGTTAATGATTCCTATGAGGTATTTCTGAAAATCCCCTGTAAATTAACTTCTTTTTCCTTCATATGTACTTCCCTTAAAAATATTTTATTTCTGCAGTGGCTATGGAAAACTGCTACTGATGCTGCTGTCATGTTCCATTTGACCAGATGCCTGTGCAAAAATATTTAAATGTAAGTGAGGAGATAACAAGAAACACTTTTCCAGTGTCTTATATGTACTGTATGTAACTGAATTTAAAAGCAATGTCAGATGGCTATTTTTTTATACTTTACCTGGTGAGAAACCAACTTCTAATACTTAAGTATTCAAGATCAAGTCACCTTTAAAAACAAACCTATCCCTCTGCTATATCAAAGTGAAAGGAATTAAATAAATACACATATAGGCTGCTAAACTGGGAAGGTGGCTAGAGACACTTGCTAAAAGTGAGTCAGGCTGTTCTGGAATTAGGACATAAAAATAGATTTCTGAGCATATATATCTCCTTGCCCAAATGAGATATGATAAACAGAATAGTGGAAAGTTTGTAGGCCGGCTCTTGAATATGAGAGATCAGACCCTCCTCTTCAGAATCTCCCTCCCTCTTTAGGCACACTGAAATTGTTCCACACATAATTTATTTAAAGTTAAAAGTCAAAAATATTCTGCCAACTTGGGCAATGGATATGTGAATAAATTTACCGAACTTTGCACTTCACGGTAACTGCTTCACAAAATCTTGTGATTGTGATTACTGCTCAATACTTTCAGATTAGATGTGAGTAAGATCAAATGGAATATTTTGATGAATCTAAAATTTTTTAAAAATTTCAATACAAATTTTTGAAGAATATTGTTTCCTAGTCCTCCAATTTATTCCTCTTTTTCATCATATTTACTGATAATAAAAATAATAATTCCTCCCTGTGACTAGGTTTCATGGAGTTTAAAAAATTAAAAGCAAGCCATGTGAGGTGGAGAGGTTACATGAATTGAAACCTGTGGTGATGCCTTAACACAATTACCTGTAAGACCAGAAACCAGCAGCCGTCACACACCACTAGCTGGGCTACCGTGTCAGTCAACACATGAAACAAATGCATGACCTACTAAAGAAGCATTGCAAAACTACTTTCTTTTCTAATTTTAGCCATCTGATACACTAGGATTTAAGAGCAGGTGTGTGACACCAAAAAAATTCATGCCCTTTGTTCAGAACTTCCCCATAACTGCTCAGTGTACTTGAACAACATCACTGCCTGGTTTCCCTTTCTTCTCTGCCCTGTATTTTAGGGGGTCAGGAACTTTTTCTTGGCAAGTACTGACCATGAACAGCAGTGCATTTCACCCTTTTCCTCCTCAGCTCAGGCTCTGTCTCATTTTGGAATTTTTATTACTCTGTCCAGTCTTATTCTGCAACACTTGCTTAAAGAGTGTTGATAGTTCCAGCTGAATTTGCCTGAATTTATGGCATTTTTCATAAGAAATTTAGTCACATTTCTGCTGTATATCATGGCCGCCAAATATAACAGATGTTCCCTCTTATACCACTGATACTTTCTTTGCTGCACTGTCACACAGGTGATAAATGTAATACGAGACCTCTTAAAAGAACATTTGTCATAAAAAATACAGTAAAACATGAAATATCCAAAGAGTACTTGGAACATGTGTGAGCATTTTGTCATATCCTATTTATCCTAGTTTGTATTCTAACAGAGGAGTAGAAGAAAACCAGGGCAAGACTGAGTGAAAAATAACCAAATAGAAATTTTTGGAAAAGACACAGGAGTAGAAAAGGAAAAAAAATTAAAAATAATTAGCCTCCAAGAACAAAGAGTTTAAAAAGTCCAGGCACAAGAGCTAGAGAAACAACTGAAGGGAATAGAGAAGTTATGTAGAACTATTAGTCTTCTGAATAAGTGGGAGCAGTATCATATTCCCCATTGCACAGGCAGGATGAAGGAGCAGAGGGGCCTTCCACCAAGGTCAAACACGAAAAGCAAATGTGCAGGAAGGGGTAAGTAGGAGAGGTTGCTAAGGACGTGTATAAATAATTATGTATGGTAGAAACCAGACAGGCAAAGTCACTAATAGAGATACAGCTAACAAGAGACCTGAAGAAATTTGTTCTGGAAGAAGAAAGAAGACCAATATGAGCACTGGCCATATATTCAGCAGGAGGGAAGGCTATTGTCAAATGTGATGGAGAAAGCCAAAGCCCTTATTGTCTTCTTTATATCAATATTCACTAAGAAGATTCAGTAGAACCATCTGTCTAATACCAATGACAAAAATGTAATATTTCAAACCAGTTACATTAGGAGCAAATTAAAGAGCATGTCCTTCGAGAGAGGTTTTTTTTTTAAAACCACATAAATCTGGCAAACTAGGATTAAAACAAAAGAAAAGAAAAAAAGAAAAACCAAACCAAGCAAACAACAACAAAAACACTCACAAGCAAATACTCACAAATGACACCAAACAAGCAAACAAAAAAAACCAACACAAAAACCCAAGAGCCTGACCAAAACCACCTCAGAACTGGTGTGTAGTTAACTCTGAAAATTCAAAATTCTTGAACTAAAACATTGAAAAGTACACTAATGAGCTTTTTCATAAAAGTTAGAATGGAGGCATTGCAGACCACCTGATTTAATGTCTGTTACTGGATTGTTGTATATATATAGATATAGACATAGATGTAGATATAGATATATGTTTCTAAAGAAGGTAACAGCAAGATGAGCAGCAGACAGCAGCCGAGGTCCAGTCCTGCTGAGTGTTCTCACTGGTAACGGGGCAAGAGAACAGACAGCAGGTTCATTGCACAGACGGACAGTTGTCATGTTGAAGACGACAATGAGAAATCAAAACGCAAGACAAACCAGAGAGCTGCAGAGTACCCTATGCAGACAAGTGACAAGTGTCAGCTGCATGGGAACAAGAACAACAAGCTGAAGAAAAGGATCTTAAGATCATTGAGAAGTACAGGCAGAACGAGAGTCCCCATCATGATACTACAAAGAAAATTCAAATTTCCAGCTGGAGGAATATATCCCACCAGATCAGAAGAAATCCTTCTGCTCTGCTTAGCACTGGCAGGGCCCCAGCTCTGTGCCCTGTTTGGGAAGCTGCAATAGCTTGGTGCAAATAAGAGGAGTGCAGAGGAGAGCGGCCAGGCACCCAGAGAACCAAAAACATGACTTGTGGGAACACACTAAAGGAAATGAGGTGGGTTGGGCTATTGAAGAGAAGCCTGAGATCTGGCACATGCATCACTTCAGGCCAGAAAAGACTCAGGAAAGAGAGAGCTAACAGTTCTCCTTCTCTTCAGCAAATAGGATAAGTAGATATGCCACTTTCACTGCCAGATAAAACACAAAGAAATACTTCTAATCCTAAAACAGTTTAGCACTGGCATACAGAGTCTGCCTGCACTGGGTGACCATCACCACCCCCAGCTTTCAGGAGGAGATTAGACAAATATCCGTACATATTGGCAGAGACACAGAGGCAGATCATTAGCATTCTGAGGTCCATCCTTTTCTTACCCTCCGGTAACAGCTATTGCCATGAGTGATCTGGTAAGCACAAAAAAAGGGGTGTGTGATTTCAGTACCCCTCTCGCCTACCACCCTCATTCAGTCCTTTTGTCTGTTGAAAACAACTGGGTTTTGAGTGATGCCTGATGAAAAGTTATTTTCCTAGAACATTCACTATGAAGTCAAAGTCAGAGAAATTGGAGGAGTAATTATTTTCAGAAGACAAATGAATAGTTCACAGAGAAATCTGGCAGTAGAGAACATCCTGTCTCAGGGAAGGAGCCACTTCCAGACTTCTGACTCCAGCATGAGTCACACCTCAGCTGTGTCAGAGAGTCACTGAGGCCAGTTCTCAATGGTTTTTTCTAGGAAATCAGCTGAAATCCACCTGCTGACATACACTGAATGAGCAAATGACACCATGCAGCAGTGGTGCATGCTGTGCAGGTGAAGAGATGGACACAAGGATCCAGGGGTGAAATCTCAGAGCCAAACTATGAAATATCGGTTGTACCCTCTGTCATCTTGCATCATTGCACTTCCAGGTGCAAGTGGCCCTTCCTGGTGCCAGTCCCAGGACAGGGATTCCAAGATCTCTTCTGTAAAATGGGCTTATGAAAATAAATCATTCCCTTGCATCATTATGAGATCTAATAACATTTTGGTGTTTTATTCTACATTACAGTTTTACTACTATATTACTATTACTATTTTACTGCTACATTTCCTGACATGTGGGAGCTACAGCATCTCATGCCTGCTTTAAAAACCATTTTTTTTAATCACTTATCATGCTGTCTAGCAGAATATTTCATCAATAAACTTTCTTATCTTCTTCTCTGCCTCCAGTGAAATTTTTTTGTTAAAACTGTAGCCAACATGACTCAACTATTTCCAAGCATAAGACGAAGAAAAAATACATTGTTTTGCTCATGTTAAAAGTCCTGGCAGTGATGTTTTTGTGTCATAGCCTTGCTTGTGTAAGATAAAAATTTTAATTGGGACAGACACTGACAGGGATGGCAGCAAAAGTCGGAAGTGATTTGATTGCATTTTCCCATTGCTCCAAATTGTATTGCTTTCAGAGAAGGCACTGCTGAGAAATTTCCCAGAGTATCTCAGGAAAATAGAAATGATGATGTGGTTTTAGGCCAGACAAGAGTCCTTCCATGATGCCACACTCCTTCAAGTGGTCTTTGGGGTAAGGTGCATACACAGAAACAAATGAACACTAGGCAGATGAAACTTGTTGTGGCCCTGCCCCTTGCCTGACCCCTCTGAGAGATGGAGCTGTGCCTGAGGATACCTGAGCTCCCCACAAATCACACCATGCTTCAACATGATCAATGAAAGGGTCGTTTACTAAATTTTTTTCAAAATTACAGATCATAGCTCCTATCACTGGTATAGACCAGTATCAAAAGCAGTTGATCTGTTCCTTAGGGTATGTGGGAAAAAATCATTTATGTTTCTTCTTGCCAGCCTGGTTGTGGGTTGGTGAGCTGAAGCCTGAAGAGGTGAGCACCAGACACAAGAGCACAACAGCTGTTACCAGCAGCCAGGATCCAGGAAGCCTTCTCCTGCCCTAAGTCATGTACAGGGCTCATCAGCTTTTGAAGAGTTGCTCTGGAAATGCTTCTCAGAGTAGGACCCACAGGCTGGCACATTCTGGCACAGTCAGAATTTTGCTTTTTCGTATCTGATAGATCATAATTAGACCACTTTCCTTTCTGGAGGAGAAATAAAAAATAAGTCTGAATTGAAGTGAAGCCTGATGATTTCCCACTTTAGAGGAATCTCAAAGTCTTACAAGAACTAAAATAGGGTGGAAACCATCTATTGAAAGCAGCAGTTCAATTGCAACTAGTGAATTTTCCCTGAAAAAGCATATTCTAAAGAAAAATATGTTTTTTTCAGAAGTGCATAGTACCCACTGGTGTTCTGCGAAACATTCTCACTTTGTCTTGACATTTCCTGGGCCGGATGTCATATCAGGATGCCAGTATACAGTATTCCATTTGCAAAACTATCTTGGGTTGTAAGATGTACCCAGATGTTTTGTGACTCCCCGTCATGCTGTCCCAAAAAGTAAAATAAAAAAATGAAGTTGACCTTCCTGAAGAAGATAACTCAAAGTAGCTGTTTCCCACGAAAACTTCATTTACTCAACTGCACCTTTAAGAAGAAAACGGAGGACCTTTTGGTAGACAGTATTTTATTCTTAATATTTCAGGCAATAGGTATAGCCAAGACAATGACCTGGAGCTACCGTGCATCTCTTTTTTGTTCCCTCTTCATCGTGACTACATCCCACCTTTATTTTTGGCCATTTGGAAAATACAGTGCAGGTCATGTAGCTGCAACTCCATTCTTCCACAAGGGATGACAGGGAAAACTTCTCTCAGCATTTCCACTTCACTGTGCAGCCCAGGGCATGATGCACATGTTCTTTCTCACTAACCCACGGGGTTTACTTCCACAGCACACTGTCTTTAAATGATATAGGTACATCAGACTTTTTTCTTTTTAATGACAGATAACTTAAGATTTTATTTTTTCTCAAGATACAGATAATAAGAAATTTCAGCTACATTTTCTTTGATGCCTGCAAGTACACACTTCTTTGTATTGCTGCATTCTGAAACATAGTAAAGAGATAATAGAGAATTCTTATCGATGAACCCATCCAGATGAAACAAGAACCAGCCAGAAATCCATTACTTATCATCCAGAACTCAAAAGCAGGAACAAACTCTCCTCTGATCACAAAATATTCTCTGGTTTATCAAAATTTTACCCTGCTACTGAAGTCATAGACTGTCGTGGTTTGACACTG
>VXBT01001022.1:99667-112470 GCA_013400235.1 Oriolus oriolus | reverse complement strand
TGTCCCTGGAGCCGGCACAGCCCAGAATCGCGGCTGCCACCCCGCGCATCGATCGTGGCCCCTCAGGGGTGAGACCCCCGGCCCCCGCCAGCTGCGGGGCCCAGCACCGCTCTGACACTGCCGGGGGAGGCTGGGACAGCTCCCTGAGAGATCCTCGGAGCTTTTCCGGTGAGAAATCAGGGAGTGATGACAGCACCCTGGTCCTGTTCTGCCTCGCTGCTGCCCCGGCTGTGCTGAGGGAGCCACAGCCACACCGGGACGTGGAGATGCCTGAGCCGGATCCCTGCGAGAGCTGGTTTGTGTTTTCAGCGTTTTCTGGAGGGTTCATTGTGGGGGGAACGGGGCTGCCTCTGATCCGCGCCTGCCCTGTCACAGCCCTTGTGACAGCGACAGCGGGAGCTGGCACCAGGGTGAAATACAACCCCCAAACTCGATATTTGAGTCAAAATTGCTGAGTCTGGTTATTTCCCGTAATTATTAACAACGGTTCTGTTCATACCGCGGAGCGGTTTCGGTGCCAGGGTACGAACGAGCAGCGAAGAGCCCGTCCTTGCTGCAGGGGTGCCCCCAGCTAAAGAGGATCTGGCGCTTGGCACCGGCACAGTCCGGGGGGCTCCCGAGGAAGCGCTCGCTCCACGCCAGCATTGCTGGAAAAACTTCACGGAGCCACCACTTGGCACCTTGGACACAGCCTCTGGAGGTGGGGTGGGAGGATGGTGATCCCCTCCTGTCCTCCACCTCAGATCTTCTGCACGTAATTCCCAGGGAAAAGCCCTTCCTTGCCGTGCAGCCGGCCTTTCCACCAGCCGGAGGCATCTGGGAAGGGGAAAAAAGGTCAGGTGCGGTGCCAGCACAGCGGGGAGAGGAGCTGGGCAGGGCAGGAGCCTGGTACCTTCCATCAGCACGTCAATGACGTCCCCAACGTTGAAGCTGAGCTCGTCCACGTCCTGCCCGATGTACTGGTAGAGCGCCCGGCACCGCGGCCCCTCCGCCTTGGGCTGGGGCTTGGGGCGCCGGGCCGGGGGTGGCCGCTGGCTCACACTGCGCCGGCGCTGCATCCTGAGGGGCGGCAGGGATGGGGTCCTCACCGGGAGGGTAGGAGGGTGGGGGATGTGCTGCTCCCTCCTGCCCACCCGACAGCCCCACACCCACGGGGTGCTCCGTGCCTGCAGGCGGGTGCTCCCAGTGCAGGGACTGGGGGAACTGGGGCAGGATGAGCTGCACCCTCCTTCCCATCCTGCTCTCCCCCATCCATGGGATGCTCTGTGTCTATAGTGCAGGTGGGTGCTCCCAGTTCAAGGACTGGGGGAACTGGGGCAGGATGAGCTGCACCCTCCTTCCCATCCTGCTCTCCCCCATCCATGGGATGCTCTGTGTCTATAGTGCAGGTGAGTGCTCCCAGTTGGAGGACTGGGAATACTAGGGCATGATGAGCTGCACCTCCCTGCCCATCCTGAGGTTCTCTGTGCCTGCAAGTGGATTCTCCCAGTGCAGGGACTGGGGGAACTGGGGCATGATGAGCTACCCATCCTGCTGCCCCACATCCATAGGGTGCTCTGTGCCTGCAGGTGGGTGCTCCCAGTGCAGGGACTGGGAGGACTGGGATGCACAAGAGCCTGGGAGATGTCTCCTGCCAGCAAAGCCAGACTGCCCCACTCCGGTCCCCTCCTCAGAGGGGAAAGCATCTCCCGGTGCTGGCGGCAGTGGGAGAAGAGGATGGGGCAGGGAGAGGGGCGTGAGACAGCACTTACCCGGCCACCCCCTGGTCCGGCACGTTGAGGAAGTCCATGTTGTGCTCGGACGGGGGCCGTGCCCTGGGCTGGTGGCCGGCGCTGCGGGCGGGAAGAGCCGCGGCCGGGGGACCCCGCGTCTGCTTCTGGGGCATCTTGTAGGTGTCCCTCTGCGCCCGGCCATCGCCGTGGGGGAACTGGGGACCCCCGTTCCTGCAGGCTCCTGGAACACCCCGTGCCAGGGGGGGGTTATGGGGTGTTCCATGCACGGCCTGCAGCCCCAGGAATCCCCCACCCCGGTACCCCCTCCTCACCTCTGGGTGCCGGTGGGGCACTTCGGGAGGGCGCCGGACACCTGCTGCCACCTCTGCCCTGTGCTGCTCCCTTCCTTGTGGGCTCTGGGGGGACACGAGCCCCCCGTTAGGTGACAGTCCTCAGAGCCAGCTGTAGGGGCTGTCCCCCCATTTGTACCCTGCTCCCCAAAGCTCCCCGTGCTGCCCCATCCCCAGAGCAGAAATGGCTCCTTCCTGGCTGAGACACAAACCCCACGGGATACACCCAGCTCACCCCGATGCTCCCAGGCCTCCAGCCGTGCCCTGGGACCCCAGCACTCCTGTGTCCCCCCTCTGCCACCCCCCAGTGCCCTGGCACTCACTGGCATTCCTGGGGAGCCCATCCCCGATGCTGACCGTAAGGGTTTTGCCTCCAGCTTTGAGGGCGGCCACGTCGCCCTGTCCTCTGACGAAGGTGACGTTGCGGGTGCCACCGCCGCCCCAACCCTCCTTCTTCACCCGAAACTGTAGTCTGGGGGCGAGAGAAGCCGTGAGGCCGCGGTGACAGGACCCTGTCCTGCTTTGTCCCCTCTCCTGGCCCCCGTCCTTACGTGTCCTTGAAGGAGAGGGGCAGCTTGGAGCGCGTGAGCTCCTCGAACCGCTTGCACAGGAGGCTGATCAGCTCCGTCTTGAAGATGGACTCCAAGAAATTGTCGGCACCGTTCTCGTGGAGGATGAAGAAGTCGTCCTGCCTGGTGCTGGGGGACGTGGGGGTGTCAGTGGGGGGCAAGGCTGGTGCCAGCTGGGCTGAGGGGGAATGGAGGACCCCGCTGGGCTTGGGTCCACCCCGGGGGGAAATTTGGGGGTGATTTAGCTGGAAAACTGCCCGACATCCAAAGCCCCATCTGCAAAGCACCTCGTGGGGAGCCTCTTCCTCAGGGCTGGATGCACCCCATGGATGAAGGACTGGGGAGCACCAGGGTGTGGAGAGGCTGCTGGAGGCAAGGGGGGATGCCCAGCCCTGGGGACCCCTGTGCAGAGCCCCTGGTGAGGGACACACCTCAGCGAGACGCCGCTCACCGCCTGCAGCTCCACCTTCTTCTTGAGCACCTCCTTGATCTGCCCCTTCTCAGGCCCCTTCTTCACCTTCTCCCGCCCGATCAGGTAGAAGTACTTGGGGGTGAGGATGAAATCCCGCTTGATGGGCTGGGAAGGGGCAGGAGAGGGGAGTGAGGGGGGTTTGCTGTGGGGCATGAGCCCCACACGCACGTCCCACCCAAGGGAAGCCACCAGGAGCTGCAGCTTGGCCCGTCCCCAGCCCCAGAGGTGCCCGTGTACCTTGAACCTGCGGTCGTATTTGGTGATGGAGTCGGCAAAGTCGATGCGCTCGCGCTTGGCCAGGAACTGCCGCAGCTCCGGCCGCTCCTCCATGCCCAGGTAATCGCCCACGAAATTCCTGTTGATGCTGTTCCTCCGCCGCTCTTTGAAGTTGTAGAGGATGCTGGCGGCTGGAGGGACCCCAGAGAGGGGCAGGTCGGACAGGGGTCTGTGCTGGTGGCTCAGAGCCCCCCGAAGCAGCCGTGGGAGCTGTCACACGGATCACGGCAGCAAGGAGTGGGGCTTGTTTTATGCCACGGGAGGAATCCCAGCTGCTTGAGCTTGGCTGGCTTTGAAACCCTGCCTGCCTTCAAAAAACCTCGTGCTGTGGGAAGGAGGGATGGACCCAGCTGCTTTCTGGGTTTTCCTCCTTGATTTTTCACTGCTCACTTGGGAAAACCCATGATGGGGTCAGGCAGGGACCATGGCTTGTCCCATCCTTCTGCCAGCACTGACTCCCAGATACTCCCCTCCATCCCTGTGCAGGCCGTGAAATGCAGAGTGAGGCAGCACAAGGATCTGTTTCTGTCCTACGGCCCCTCCCAGGGCTGGAAATAGGAGCAGGAAATCTGTGCTGTCCTTTCAGAGTGGGACAAGACTCCCAACATCTCGTGAGCCGGTTCCTCCATCCCCCAATCACCATCAGTGCCGCGATCAGGAGCCAGGCTGCTGCTCTGACCGCCAGGCTGTCCCACTGAAAGGCACCCAGAAAGGGCTCCGGGGTGTCCCTGTCCCTGTCCTTACCCTCCTCTCTCATCTGCTCGTATTTGCGGATGGCGATGTGCCGGCGCCAGGCCTTCTGGATCACCCGGGCGAAGCCGTCGAACTTCCTCTCCCGCATCTCCTCGAGGAGGAAGAGCTGGGAGGGACAGGCAGTGCTGAGCCAGGACACCCCAAACCCTTCCCAGTGACGCCCAGCCATGGGCAGTGTCCCCAGCGGGGTCAGGGCCACCCACCGACTCGGGGTTCTTGACGAACACCTTGCTCCGGCCCATCTGGTACTGGTCTGGGTCCATGTTCACCGAGCGCAGGAGGTGCTGCACCCCTTGGCGCTCGTCCCCGTGCCACGATGGCCACGTCTCGGGGGTGAGGATGGCGTAGCTGTGGGGAGAAGCCAGGGTCACACAATCCCACAACGGTTTGGGTTGGAAGGGACCTTGAAGCCCATCTTGTTCCACGCTCCTGCCATGGGCAGGGACACCTTCCACTGTCCCAGGCTGCTCCCAGCCCTGTCCAGCCTGGCCTCGGGCACTGCCAGGGATCCAGGGGCAGCCACAGCTGCTCTGGGCACCCTGTGCCAGGGCCTGCCCACCCTCCCAGGGAACAATTCCTTCCCTCTGGCAGTGGAAGCCATTCCCTGGGTCCTGTCCCTCCAGCCCTTGTCCCCAGTCCCTCTCCAGCTCTCCTGGAGCCCCTTTAGGCCCTGCAAGGGGCTCTGAGCTCTCCCTGGAGCCTTCTCTTCTCCGGGTGAGCACCCCCAGCTCTCAACCTGTGAAGCTTTGCCAGGGCCTCCCCACCCTCACGGGGAGGAATTTCCTCCTGACGAGGTGCTGTGGGTCACGGCTGGGCTGTGGCATCTGCCAGCCCCATCCCAGGGGCCGCTCACCGTTGCAGGAACTTGTGGAAGAGGCGGCGGTAGGCGAACCCTGCCCGGCGCACGCGGATGTTCTCCTTCAGCCCCAGGTACTCGACCTGGTGCTTCACCCTGTGGAGCAGGAGGGACAGTGTGGGACAACGGGGCACAAGGGGACCTAAAGATGCACCTGAAGAGGACAGTGTGTCCCCACACGCTCCTTGTGCTCCCCTGGGTTTGTGGACAGCTCAGGGACCAGCCCAGGGCTGCAGTTTTTGCAGGAAAGCTGGTCCTGGCCATATCTCCACGGCCAGGCTCTCGTTCCCTGGGCTCTGTGGGCTCCCTGTTACCTGCTCTCCTCCCAGTCCCGCGGTTTCTTGGTCTCGTTGGGTTTGATGCAGCGGATGTAGTGTGGGGTGCACTTCATGAGCGTGTTCACCAGGTCGTTGGCCTGTTTCTGGTGCAAGGATTGACCTCTGTAGCATCAAAGGGCGCGGTGGGAGCACAGCCCCTGCCACCGCCCCAGAGGAGCTGCTGCCCTGCAGCCCGTGGGACGCACCTTGATTTTGGAGCCCGCCGTGGTCGGTCGTCCCTTTTTGTCAGAATCAAGTTTTTCTGGGAAAAGCATCCGGATGAAACCGCTGGAAGGGAGGTGACAGTCCCCAGGTGAGAGCTGCCAGGGTCCCCAGGCTCGGCACGGCCTGAGCTTAGGCCAGCTCCAGCTCTGCCTTCTGCTGCTGGGAGATCCTGGACTGTGGGGCTGAGTCTCTCCTCCCTGACCACCCCCAGGAGCAGGAGCAGAGCTGGTGGACAATCCCACTGGTGGACAATCCCACTGGTGGACGATCCCACTGGTGGACAATCCCACTGGTGGACAATCCCACTGGTGGATGATCCCACTCTGCTCAGCCCTGGGATGCCCCCGGTGCCCATGGGGCGATGCAGGACTGAGCACCCCAAGCTGTGACGCCCACAAAGGCAGGACCAGCCTTTAAGGTCTGGATGCTGAGGACTCTGACCCAGCCCTTTTGGGGTGCCCCAGGACCCCAGCACTGCCACACTCACTATTCACTGCTCTGCATGAGCTCGATCAGGTCGGTGAAAAGCACGTCCCGGTTGCGCTCGCAGAAGCCGTTCACGTCATAGGACACCTGGGGACAGGAGGGGACCTCAGCTGCGGTGGAGCGGGGCTGTGGGGCGCAGGCTGTGGGATGTGGGGTGCCCTGCCCACCTTGCCAGCGTAGTGGTGGATGACAAAGCCCGAGTTCCAGCTGTTGAAGTGCTCGTGGGTGCCCACGGCCGCCTGCAGCTTCTGCAGCAGTGTCTGGTCGGCGCCCTCGCCCGTGGCGTGCATGGTGGCACACACGTCATCCAGGACACTCATGATCCCGGGAGGGTTCTGGCACAGGGACAGGGAAGCCGTGGGTGTGGCACGGCCCAATCCTGCACCTGGGCTCTGCTGCTTCATGCTGAGCTGCAGCTTAGAGCTGGTGCTGTCCCACGGGTGCTGGCAGTGCCCAAGGCCGGGCTGGACGGAGGGGATTGGAGCAGCCTGGGACAGTGGAAGGTGTCCCTGCCCATGGCAGGGGGGGCACTGAATGGGCTTTAAGGTTCCTGCTAACCCAAACCAGTCTGGGATTCTCTGCTCCTTGGCAGGACCGGTTTCAGCGCCCACCCAGCCCCTGTCCCTGGGTGCCTCTGCTCCCCAAAAAGCCTCCCCGGCAGAGGGGACCCCACTCACCAGCTTGTTCTCTATCAGGTCACACACCACCTTGTTGTTGAAGTACTGGATCTGCGTCCACTTGATCCCCTCCTGCACATATTCCTCCTGGGGAAGCACAGGGAGAGCGGGGTGGGCCCCGAGCCCCCGGGTTGTGCTGCAGACCCCCTGCTCCAGCTGTGGTGCTGGGGAGGAGGCGGGTGCAGGAATTGGGGTGCAGGAATTGAGGTGCTGGCACAGCCCCCCAACCCAGCCCCCCTGTACCTGCTCTGCCTTCAGGGTGAGCTCGATGAAGATCTGCTGCAGCTTCTCGTTCACAAAGTTAATGCAGAATTGCTCAAAGCCATTTTTCTGCGTGAAAGACGGAAGAGAAAATGGTTCTGGGTTGTCTTCTGCTCCTCTGGCTCATTGGGGGGACCCCAACCAGCAGTGCCTGGGTGCCCCTCCAGGGACCCTTCTCGGAGCTGCCTGATCCAGGTGCTGTCCTTGCTGTGGGACCAGGGCGGGACATTCCCAGCTGGGCTCCTACAGCACAGCCACACACACCTGGAATATCTCGAAGCCGTAGATGTCCAGCACGCCGACGCTGTACTCCTCGTACGGCTTCTGCATCGCCCGGTTGATGGACTGCGGGGACAGAGGGGACGAGGTGGGTGCAGGGCGGTGGGATTGGCTGGATCCCGGAGCAGGGGGTGACCATCCCCTCTCAGGCCACCCCACAGGCCCACACACCTCCACGAGGAAGTCGAAGACGCGGGCGTAGAGCCCCTTGGCCAGCGCGTCGCGGGTGTAGGCCGCCTGCTCCACGTTGAGGGTGACGGTGATGGACTCGGAGCGGCCGCCCCACTTGCTGTCCATTTTCCTGCTGGTGACCTTCTCGTTGAGGCGCTCCTGGTCGACCCCCAGCAGGTAGGCAGGGAAGGCCAGGGCTGGGCAGAGTGGGGGTGGTCAGGGCTGTGTCCTCCCCACCCGGCTCCGGCCGTGGTTGAAACCCTTGGCCCCATCCAAGTGCAAAGGACAGCAGTGGGACAGTGACTGGGGGCATGGGATGGGTCCTTCCTCTCCCAAAGTGACACCTGCCATCTGTCCCCTTAATTAAGCTCTGGCTGAGCCATTTGCTTGCTGCCTCAGTTTCCCCATGTCTAACGTGGGGAAGGTGCTGCTGCTGCCTCCCTCCTCTGCCAGGGGATTCGTGATGCAGCCACAGAATCGCAGAATGAACCAGGTTGGAAAAGACCTTTGAGATCATCAAGTCCAGCCTACGACCCAACACCTCCTCAGCAACTAAACCACGGCACTGAGTGCCACGTCCAGGCTTTTTTTAAACACCTCCAGGGACGGTGACTCCGTCACCTCCCTGGGCAGACGATTCCATCGCCAGTTTGCCACTCATTCCCGAGCGTCCCTGTGGCCGTCCCCAGCTGTCCCCTGGAGCCACTCGGCTACTCACAGTCAGCGTTCTCCACCCGGGCGTAGTTGCCCTCCTCCCGGAAGCTGATGTTGCCCAGGTGCAGGATCCCTGCCACGATCTGCAGCACCAGTTGCTGGTCCTCGCCGCGGATGCCGATGACCTGCATGGCGTTCTGGGGGCACAGGGACCCCGTGAGCCCGGCCCCAGAGGCTTTGGGGACTCCCCTCCCTGCTGGGCACTCACCATGGTCTCGTGGAAGTCGCTGCGGTCATCTGTGCCCTCCACCTGGTAGGTGTCTGTCTGGTTCAGGTAGAAGTAATAATCCGGGTTCATGATGCCCAAATTCTGCCGCTGCTCTTGGGATGCGCCTTGGATGAGCTGGGAGGGGACAGGGGGCTGTGGTCACCCAGCTCCGGGTCCCCCTGCTGCAGCCCGGTGGCTCCAGGCCACCCCCATACCTGATAGTAGATGTGGAAATTCCTCTCGCACTCGTTCTGGCTCACCACGCGCGACTTCTCCAGCAGGAAGTTGGAGATCTTGCCCCCGTCGGGTTCCCCGCCCCGGCTGAACTGGATCTCGAAGTATTTTCCCTGCTCCACCACAGATCCCGCTCAGAGCCGTGGCCCTGGCTGGAGGGGATTCCTCGTTCCCCATTCTCCCCAACCCCTTCTTCACCACAGTTTTTGGGATGCTGGGATGTGCAACCCTTGGCTGAAGACTTTATGGTTTATGTGGAGACCTCATTGCTCCCTCAACTGCCCCAAAGGAGGTTGGAGCCAGGTGGGGCCGGTCTCTTCTCCCAGGTAATGGGCAGCAGGACAACAGGACAAGAGGAAATGGCCTCACGTTGCCCCAGGGGAGATTTAGATTGGATATTAGGAAAAAATCCTTCACTGAAAGCGTGGTCAGGCACTGGAACAGACTGTGGTGGAGTCACCACCCCTGGAGGGATTTAAAAGCCGTGTGGATGTGGCACTTGGGTACACAGCTCAGTGGTGGCCTTGGCAGCATTGGGGGAATGGTTGGACTGGACCTTAAGGGTCAACTTTCCCACCCGGCTGGGGCAGTGGTGGTGCTGCAGCGCTGACCCCCTGCACCCGCCCTGGCACTCACGAAGCGGCTGGAGTTGTTGTTCCGGACAGTTTTGGCATTCCCAAAGGCCTCCAGCAGCGGGTTGGACTGCAGGATGATGTCCTTCACGTGCTGGGGACAGAGTGGGGGAGGGCTGAGCACAGCCATGTCCCACTGCAGGCCTGGGGACAGACTTGGGGCTTTGTGTCCCCGGTCCTGCAGTGGCTGCTCCGTGTGCAGCTGGGGGAGTTGGGGGTCGGGGTAGAGGGGAGTGCTTGGGAGATGAAGCGATGAGTGGCAGGGGGGACAGCAGACCTACCTGGACCTTCTCCCCACCCCCAGACACTTTGGAGATGTAGCCCATGATGTATTTTGCTGCCACCGTTTTCCCGGCTCCGCTTTCTCCGCTGTGCAAACGCCAAAGCAGAGGAAAGGTGAAATGGCCCCACCAGAGCTGCCTGTCCTGGGGGCTTTGGGGTGGCTCCTGGAGCGGGACCAGAGGATGACAGCGAGTTTTGGGGGCTGTGGCCACCCCCTTTGGACGAGGCTGCCCAGGGGTGTCAGTGTGAGCAGAGCACGGCTCTCCTGCGCCAGGAGACATCTGACTTCTTGTCAGCGGATTTCGAAGGGGAGGAGGGAGACTTGGGAGCCTCAGAGGGAAGTGTCCGGCCTTGCCCCACATCCTGCCCATTTCCCTTGCAACACTGCCCCGCACAGCTGCATTGCACAAGGCTCCGGCCCTGCCTGGGACCCCCCTGCTCACAGCCTCCAGACACGCCAGAGCCCAGGAGCCACCACTCTTCAGCCACCTCTTAGCTGGGAAACCCTTGGGTTGGGGAGAAGGGGTGCTGGGGACAGGTGTCCCCAGGGGCAGTGACACCCCAGCTGTGCCCCGGTGTGCCCCAGTACCTGATGATGACGCACTGGTTCTCCCCGTCGATCAGCATGTTCCGGTACATGTTGTCAGTCAGGGCGTAGATGTGGGGGGGATTTTCATACTGGGCCTAACCAGGGCACAGGGACAGCGGGGCTGAGCACAGAGCAGCCCCAGCTCCCCTCCCCAAACCCCAAACTGCCCACAGGGGAACCAGCCTCTTCATACTGACCCTAAACAAGGGACAGGGACAGCGGGGCTGGGCACAGAGCAGCCCCAGCTCCCCTCCCCAAACCCCAAACTGCCCACAGGGGAACCAGCCTCTTCATACTGACCCTAAACAAGGGACAGGGACAGCGGGGCTGGGCACAGAGCAGCCCCAGCTCCCCAAATCCCCCTCACTCCGCCCATGAGGGAATCAGCCTCTCCCCACAAACACCGGCTCATCAGCAGCAGAGTGTCTGGTGTTTTCTAACCCTCCCCTCCTCCTTGGGGAGCTCGCTGGGGCAGAGCCTCTCTGGCTGCATTTTACCATGTTTGGGTTGCTTTAGTGTGCATTTCTGAGCTGAATTTCCCAGGAATGTGGATTTGCTGCTGGGTCTCTTGTTGGGAGCACTGACGCCTGCAGCAGCCAAGGGGCTGCGGAGGATGGGGACCCTCAGGGGACGCCCCTGGGGGTTCTGCACCGAATTAACCCCGAACTGCCCCTGGCAGCCTCACCGCGCCCTGGTACAGCTCGATCTCCCGGTCGGTGAAATACGGCATCTGCTTGAAGGGGTTCACGGAGATCAGCACGGGCCCGATGTAGGTCTGGGCAGCAGGTCAAGGGCCGTGTGTCCTGTCCCATGTCCCCCTTCCCAGTGCCCAGTCCCGTCCCGGAGGCAGCACGAGCCAGAACGAGAGCAGGAAGGGGGGTGAGGGGTCCCTGCCAGGCCCCGGGAGCTGCACCAGGGATGCCGCGAGGGTTTCCAGCTCGGCACGGGCAGAGCTGCTCTGCTGCCGTGACCTGGGGCACTCCCAGCGCTTCCTCGGCCCCGGAGCCTCCCCCGCAGCGTGCTGGCTGCGGGAGCATCCCCTCAGCTCCCTGGCCTGGCTGAGGATCGGCTCCAAAAGCTTCTCCAGCATCCCGCAGCCTCCTGGAACCCACCCTCTGCTCACGCTGCGTTTGCGGCTTGTCCAGCAGGAGCCCATCCTGGTTTTACATCCGGGGAAACTGAGACACAGGGAGGCGAGGAACGGCGGCTCCTGCCTGTCCCTGCCCAGCAGCCGCTCTGCGGCCTTCCCTGCAGCATCCCCGAGCCACTCAGCGCGGGCAGGGGCACGGAAAAGTGGGGAATTGCGCCTGGAAACGGCGCGGCAGCGGGATGGGGATGAGACCCCAGCACGGTGGGGCTGGGGATGGAGCAGGTGGGGCCATCCCCAGCCTCGGATATCCTGTTTGTGTCCCAGCTGCCAGCGGGGCAGGGGGACAGCGGCCCAAGGGCAGGAAGAGGGAGCTTTTCTGGGAAATGCAGAAGCTTGGGATGTTGAGTCATGGCTGGACGGAGCCCTGCGTGCAGCGGCACAGAAAAAAAGGAAGAGAGAGGCTGCGTGGGGTATTTTTCCCCTCAAAATAATAAAACAAAAAAAAAACAAAAAAGCCAACCCCAAACCAAACCCCAAAGGCTATGGCGGGGGGAGGTGGCTGAGTCACAGCATCGCCTTGTAAGGACAGAGCCACATCTTCAGGGGAAATACAGAGGCGTGGGCAGGAGCCTCAGCCCGGGCTGAGCCCTCGCCGTGCCCTGCTGTGCCCCTCGGGGCTCTGCTCCTTGTCCCCAGCAGGGACAGCCACCCCCGCTCAGGGGAGCTGCGGCGGTACCGGGACACCGAGCTGGCCACGTCCCCGGGCGGGTGTGGGGTGAGCAAGGCTTGGGGACACGTCCCCGCCCTCCTCCAGAGCCGTGGTGCCCGGCAGTGCCGGGTCCGCGATGGCAGCAGGGAGCTGGAGCCGCTCCGTGTCCCCCGCGCTGGGTGACGGTGTCACCTGTGTCCTGGCAGCGCTGGGGACCAGGGGTGGCATCTCCTGCCTGCGCCCACCGGGATGCTCCCACTCCATCCAGGGCTTGCCCGGATTTGGGCGGCGTGCAGAGCAGCCAGGACATGCTGTGGGCATCGCTGGGGGTCGATGGTCACTGCTGCCACTGGGGTCACTGCTGCCACTGGGGTCACTGCTGCCACCCCCGTCACGGGCAGGGGGTCCCCGGTGTGCAGGGACAGAGGGCGGCTGCGGGTGAGGGGCTTTGCTCAGGGCTCTGTGGCTACAAAGGAGGGACCAAAGCGGGTCCTGGGGCACAGCAGGACTGGGGGTTTGGGTGCCGTGACTGCCAAGTGCAGCTCAGCTCAGGAATGGGGACGTTCCCCCATCCCAATCCCGTCCCAGCAGGGCCCAGGACACGCTGCAAGCACTGGGGCAGCTCCAGTTTGTCCCGTGCCCTGACAAAGCCTTGGAGCCCATCCCTGCTGCTCCCCGTGCCTGTCCCCACTGCCTGGGCAAGGATACAAAGATGAAATCATCCATGAAACGCTTCTTGAGGTTCTCCACGATGGCCTCCTCGGAGATCTTGGACAGCAGCACCATGTCGTCCACGCCGCTCTGCTTGACATTGTGGCTCTGCCAGTGGAAGCGCTCCTTGCTGCCCTGGGGGGGACAGGGACACAGCGACTGTGCCGGGGCCACCTCCTGCCACCGCGGCCACCTCCTGCCACTGGGGCCACCTCCTGCCACCACGGCCA
>VXBT01001022.1:76150-95522 GCA_013400235.1 Oriolus oriolus | reverse complement strand
CCTCTCCAGCTCTCCTGGAGCCCCTTTAGGCCCTGCAAGGGGCTCTGAGCTCTCCCTGGAGCCTTTTCCTCTCCAGGTGAGCACCCCCAGCTCTCCCAGCCTGGCTCCAGAGCAGGGGGGCTCCAGCCCTGGAGCAGCTCCGAGGCCTCCTCTGGACTGGCTCCAGCAGCTCCACGTCCTCCTGATGTTGTTCCCCAGGGCTGGGGCAGCTCTGCAGGTAGAGTGGGCAGAATCCCCCCTCCCTGCTGGCCCAGCACCACAAACACAGGGGGGTCTCTGTGCCACGGGGTGCCAAGGAGGAGACTGTTCCCACATGTTCTGAAGCAGCTCTGGGTGCATCCCCACCTCTCCCACCTGCTCTGATCCCCAAGAAAATCCCTCCCCTGCTTCCAAACCCCTCCTTTGGTGCAGATTGGGGTGCTGTGGGTGCCCAGACCAAACCCCGGGCTCGAGGAACACGAGTGGGAGCAGAAGCTGTGCCCGGGGTCGTAGCTACTCCTTTATTATAATTCATGCCTTACGTCGCTCCTCCTCAGAGTTAGTATGTTAAACATTGGTCAGTAGATATATATCGATATAAAAACGGTGAAAACACCCCCTCCCCTCACCCAGAAACGTCAGAACGGAGCGTGGCACCAGGAACGAAGAGAAACGAGGTTTGCTGAGCACCAGAGAAGCTGCGATCGGCCAGAGGAGCAGGTGGACACCACGATACAGCTGGGAGAGGGACACACGGGGGCTTTGCTCGGGGGGAAGGGAGCTGTCCCCTCCCTGCACCGTAGGGATGGCCCCAAGGGAACAAAACACGGCTTTGGACAGAGGTTTCCCATCGCTGTGATGTGGAAAGGCCTGAAAAGAACCACAATAGTAACAGTGATAATGCTGACAAAAAGCACACGCTTTGGAGAGTTGAAGTCAGGTCTCCTCTAGGGGCTGCCCGTGGAGAGGTTGGCCCAGGTTTGGCCACGAGGTGACCCGGAGGAATTTCAAGCCTGCTCTTTTCCCATCACTGGAGGCCTCCTGTGGGCAGAGGAGTGGGTGGCACTGGGACTGGCACCTCGAGGCCACAGCCACATGTGGCCAGGCTGCCTTTGGAGGCAAAGCACCTTTAGGAGGCAAAGCACCTTTGGAAGTGAAGCACCTTTGGAAGCGAGGCTGCTGCAGAGGCCGAGGCGATCTCTGGGCAGGGCCCTGCCGTGCCAGGCCCTGGGGACACCATGACAGCACCATTCCTGTCCTGCATCCTCCTGGCTTTGCTCCCCGAGCCTGGCACAGCCTCGATGCCCGTGAGGCGGCTGCAGCCCCGAGCACCCCCCTGCCCCCACCTCAGCTCGTGCCTCAAGGGACACAAACTGGCCCTGAAAGTGCCAAGGGCGCCAAGGACAAACAGGGCAGCCCCCGATCCAAGTCGGTCGCCACGAGAGTTTGGAGAACCCCCTCTCCCATTTAACGGGTGTCACCGCTCTGCTCACGGGGTGACCTGCTCCCTGTCCCCTGCTGCCAGTCCCGAGGTGACAGGGCGCAAACCGTGGTGACAAAACCCCTGCTCCAACCCCGCTCCCCACGGCGGCTCCTCTCAGCCCAGCGCCCGGGAGCCACACGCCACGCTGGTCACCCGAGGCACCTGAACCCTCCTCCCTGTCCCCCCCGGGATCCCGAGGGAAGGGCAGCAGCCCCAGGGGTGCTCGAGCCCCGCGGTGACGCCCTGGGGACACGGAGCGGGACGAGGCGGGAGCGGGGCGAGCGGTGCCGCTTCCCTCGGTGGCTCTCGGCCGCTACTAATAAATAACAACATCAGAATTTCAAGTAAAGTCCCTGCTCTGCCCAGCTCCCCCCTCTCCCAGCGCTCATCCAGCTGGGGCTGCAGTGGTTTAACTGGGAACCTGCCACGGTGAAGCTCGGGGGACCAAGGGGGTCTGTGGGGGACGGGTTTGGGGGACGCCGGCTCCCGCGGGAAGCGCGAGCGGAGTCTGTGTGGGAGCCAGGGGAGATTCCCGGGGCGGAGAGGGAGGGCACGGCTCGGTGGCCCTCCGGCGGAGCTTCGGCCTTCCAGTTTTGCCACGGGGGTCCCGCTGTGTCCCGCCGTGTCCCGCCGTGTCCTAGTGCCCCTGGCAGGTTTTACAGCACATCTGTCGGAAGTAGGTCCGGCTGCAGAACTTGAACTTGAGGACGAGCGGGCAGTAGGCCACCTTGTTCACATCCTTGCACTCTGAGGGGACACAGAGCGGGGCAGGGGGTCACAGCCGGGCTGAGGGGATCATGATGGGGTTTGCCAGGAAGCTGAAAGATGCAGCCGTGAGGAAGAAGCTGCTGAGGGCCTCACTAATGAAAACCTCTCTCTGCCAAGGTGCGGCTGCTGCATTTCTCAAGGTGCAGCTCCTGCATTTCTCGGGGTCATGGCACACCAGGCTGGCCCGGGACCGGAGGGGACCAGGGCCACAGAACAGCTGCATTTTCAACAGAGGGATTTGGGTGGGAAGGGGCCTTAAAGCTCATCCATTTCCACCCCCTGCACAGGCTGGGGGTGCAGAGATCCATCCCTGAGGCAGGGAATGCCTGCAGAGGGGATGGGCACAAGGCCAGGGTGAGAATGTTCCTGCTCCCACTGGGTGTCCAGGCAGAGAAATCATGGAATCATGGAATGGTTTGGGTTGGAAGGGACCTTAAAGATCATCCCATCCCACCCCTGCCATGGCAGGGACACCTCCCACCATCGCAGGGTGCTCCAAGCCCCATCCAACCTGGCCTTGAACCCTTCCAGGGTTGGGGTCTCCCCACCCTAGAGCCCAGCTCGTGCGTTGCTGGCTGTGCTGTCCCTGTCCCCAGAGCTGGCAGTGCCCCCCGTGCCCCCTCCCCAGACACCCCTCACCTTCGGGGTTGTCCGTGGGCCCCGACTCGCACTTGGTCTCGCACTGCTGCATCCCGGGGGGCTGCAGGGCCTCCACGCAGTCCACAGACGGCTGCCCGGTGTGAGCCAGGCACTGGACGGATCTCCTCTGCTGGCCGAGGCCGCACTGGGCAGAGCACTGTGGGGACAGCACAGGGGGAGCTGCCGTGGCCACCACGGCTTCAGGGATGTGACAGGAGCGGGCACGGATGGGGCTCAGGGGGTGCAAAGGGTGCTGGAGGTGGTTCCTTCCCTGCCCCGCTGGGACTCCCTGGCACGAGCGAGTGCTGCGGCCCTGCCTCCCAGCAAAGCTCGGTTTGATTCTCTGGGACTCGGGGAGATCCCTCCATCCCCGGCCCTTCCTAGGCCTCCCGCACCCCGATCGCACCCTGTGCCTCGAGGGGTGTTGGAGGGCAGGGAGGAGTGTCAGGGCCACCCCGCTAGGCTCTGGGGGGGACCAGCAGTGGCCCCGCTTGTCAGTAGGGCCAGCGCAGCTCTGCAGCCCTGCTGACCCCATGGGCACCCTTCAGTGACTCCTGTAGGGTCCTGCCAGGCCTGGGACACCCCCAGGGTCAGCTCTGCCCTTGGGCCACCATCACAAATGAGGCAAAAAGGGGGCAAAGAACACTGCCACGGGGTCCTGCTGTCCCCTGGGCAGCTGTGGTGGCCACACAGGGTTCTGCTGGCTGGCAAAAGCCTTCGGCACCGCAGGATTTGAAGGGCTGGGAGGCTTCTCCTGCAACGCCCCGTGGGGAGGGCTGTCCCTACCTCTCCCCACTCGCCGGTGACCCAGCGGGGCGGGGGGCAGCGCCGCAGGTTGCACCTCATGCTGGTGGGGGGCTTGGCGGCCTCGTGGCACTGGGAGGTGGGCAGGGTCACGCTGTGGTCGCCGTTCTTGCACAGGACGATGCGGTGGCGGAAGCCGGGCCCGCAGCTCGGGGTGCACTGCAGGGACAGGGGACACGGTCAGGGCGGCCGGCAAGGAGGGGACAGGGGCAGCTCTGGTTCCCCCCGTGCTGCCCCCACCTCTCCAGGCCTCTGAGCTACAACCTCCCCACGCTGTGCTCTCTGTGGCCAGCACTGGTGACCAGCACTGTCCTCCCACGGAGCAGTGCCCTCAGAGAGGTGAGGGACGATGTCAGTCACAGAATCAGAATCTCCTGAGCTGGATCCCCCAGGGATCCCCAGCCCAGCCCCAGGCCCTGCCCAGACACCCCAACAACCCCACCCTGGGCATCCCTGGCAGCGCTGCCCAAACGCTCCTGGAGCTCTGGCAGCCTCGGGGCCGGGATCATTCCCTGGGGAGCCTGGGCAGTGCCCAGCACCCTCGGGGGGAAGAACCTTTCCCTGAGCTCCATCCCAAGCCCTGACACAGCTCCAGCCGTTCCCTGGGCTCCTGGCCCTGGCCCAGAGCAGAGCTCAGCCCCTGCCCCTCCGCCTCCCCTCGGGAGGAGCTGCAGCCCCCGAGGAGCCTCCCCTCAGCCTCCTCTGCTCCGGCTGAACGAGCCAAGTGCCCTCAGCCGCTCCTCAGCCCCTTCCCCAGCTCCGTGTCCCTCCTTTGGCACTCGCCTCCGACCAGTCCAGGGCCACCCACTCCGGAGGACACGTTTGGTTGTTGCAGGGCTCCAGCATCTTCGGCCGTGGCTGGGTGCAGGAGGCGTCATCCAGGGTTTTCTCCTCGCTGGCAGAGATCTTCCTCTTGCAGAAGACGCTGCGGGTCCGGATGCCCTCGTTGCAGCTGCGGCTGCACTCGGACCAGTTCCCAATGGCCCAGCTGGAAATGGGCCAACAGCAGAGCTTGGAGGGGCACTCTGGGCTGGGCTTGTCCCCACACTCCTGCACACAGCCCTGCTCCAGCTCCACCCCCAGCCTCCCAGACAGCTCTGCTGGAACCACAGAGTTCCTCCACATCTGCCCTTCCCCTCCAGGAGAGGAGCCAGGGAGGGGCTGCGACAGTTCCTGAGGAACTCACTGGGACATGGAGGAGAAACCCCAACCCCACTCCCCAGCAGGGCTGCTCCAGCCAGGCAGCGTCACCCCTGGCTGCCATTCCCAAGGGATTTCAGCCCTTCCACCCCGGTTTTCCCCCCCGGCTCCCTGCCCCAGGTACTCACGCCGGGGCACAGGGCTCGGTGTTGCAGGGCCTCTGCCGCTCGGGCACTTTGGTGTCAGCGCTGCAGAAATGGTTGGGGACCGTGGAGCCATCGGAGAGTTTCCTGCACACCACGGACTGGATCTGGCTGCCTGCCCGGGGAGAAGAGGGAAGGGGGAAAGGGAGGAGGAGGAGGCTGAGGCCCCACAGCTCTGCTCCCGCGGGGTGAGGTGACACAGCAGCCACTTGTCCCTGCACATGGAGCCTGAACTTGTCCCTCCATTCCTAACCAAGGGCTCCTCTGGCATCTCCAGGAAAAATGGATGGTGTGGAAGGATGGGGTTGGTGAGTGGAAGGATGGGGTCGGTGTGAGGGGTGTGGAAGGATGGGGTCGGTGTGGATGTGGAATTACAGGGTCGGTGTCTGGGTGTGGCACTCTGGGTGACGAGGTGGGCATTGGGCACAGGTTGCACTCGATGGCCCTGGAGGGTTTCCCAGCCTCGATGATCCTGGGATGCTAAAGCTCACCAGCCAGGGCAGGACAGGGAGGATCACAGCATTCCAGGGATCTTGTGCCCAAATGAACCTGTTCTAACCTTGGCCTTGTGACACTTCCTGGGCAGCACTTGGGGAATAACAGGAACAAGGAGGGACAACACTCGATGGACGCCTGGCATGCGAGACCAGCCCTGAGCTTTAAACTGGGAACGTTACTGAGCCATTCTCTTCCAAACACCAGCTCAGCCCCTCCCAGCCAGGCTTTCCAAAGTCCTGAGATGTGGCCCAAACCTCTGTGTCAATCCCTGTGGGAACCAGGCCGAAGACTCAGGGAAGCACCAGGGGAGTTTCAGTGCCCAGACCATAGATCTGAGGCCAGATCTGCTGTGATCGGCCAAGTCCTTGCTCCATCCCTGGCAGTGCCCAAGGCCAGGCTGGACAGGGCTGGGAGCACCCTGGGACAGTGAAAGTGTCCCTGTCCATGGCAGAGGGTCGCACTGGATGGGCTTTAAGGTCCCTCTCAACCTAAACCCATTCATAGGTTTAAAAGGGGCTGGAGAGGGAATGGCTCCCAGTGCCAGAGGGCAGGGCTGGATGGGATATTGGGAAGGAATTGTTCCCTGGGAGGGTGGGCAGGCCCTGGCACAAGGTGCCCAGAGCAGCTGTGGCTGCCCCTGGATCCCTGGCAGTGCCCAAGGCCAGGCTGGACAGGGCTGGGAGCAGCCTGGGACAGGGGGAGGTGTCCCTGCCATGGCAGGGGGTGGAAAAATTTGATCTTTAAGGTCCTTTCACCCCACATCTGGGCCCAGCTGAAGGTGGCACCCAGGCTCTTTGCCCTGACACAACTCTCACGTGGCTGAGAGCACGGTGGGGCTGTGCAGAGACCCCAGAGCTCCTCAGAGCCAACCAGAGGCCCGGGCACAGCGCAGGGAGGTTCCCACCCGTCCTCCCAAACCAGCCCAGCATCAGAGCTCACCCCCTGCACACAGCACGGAGCACTTGGTCCACGGGGTGTAGTGCCAGGAGTAGAGGCTGGAGCCGTCCCTGCCCACCGGAGCGTTGAACTTGTAGCGGATCCCCTGCGGCTCCGTCCGCACCAGCACCTGCGGGAAAGGCACCCCCGGGATGTCAGTGCCACTGCAGTGACACCCGGGGGGGGGGTCCCACAGCCTCGCTGGCACCCAGGGCAGCTGGAATCTTGCCCTGCCCCCTTGCCAGCCCCACCCAGAAGCGGCAGGGCAGCCAGCAGTGGTGGCAGTGGTGCTCGATCGGAGCACGAGCTCCCAGGGCGCTTCAGGGTGGAATCATCCCAGAACCTGATGGATTAAGGAGGGAGAGCTGAGAACTAGGGAGGGACACCCGAGAGTGCCCAGTGGACAAAGCACTGGCCCCCTAAGGCAGGGACTGTGGCTGCTGTGCCACCTGGGGTGACCCTTTTGAAGGCACTCGGTGCCAAGGTCCGGCTGACAAGGCCGTGCTGGGTCACAGGTTGGACTCCATGGTCTCAAAGGGCTTTTCCAACCTAATTAATTCTGGGACTGATTGTGTGAATTCAGCCCAATTTACCTGTGGTCTCTGTGTCCCTTCACTCCCCACAGCCACCCCAGGGGCTGATCAGCCCCAATCCCCTCGCAGCCACAGCAAGGTGCCGCTAGCCCAGCCAGGACCACCCAGGACGGGTACAAAGTCACCAACCATGACAAAGAGAGTGATGTTGGTGGGTCCCAAAGCCTCCAGTGACTCGGGCTCTTCGGGGGACCTCCTGTAGTGGAAGGTGGTGCCGGCGACGTCGAAGCGCCGGGGGGGATCGATGGAGAGCTTCCCGTTGATGAAATATTCCCCGCTGTCCCCTCGCAGCGCTGCCGGGACGGGGAGGGAGGTCACACAGAGGCTGGGAGCACCTGGGCCAGCTTCAGCCGGGTGCTGCTCCGAGCAGCGCTGGCACAGAGGGTGAGTGGCACCAGCCTTGTCCCGCAGGGAGGGCACAGCCAGGGGCTGGCTCAGAGCCACCAGCAGGGTGGGACCGAGGTACCCCCGGGCCGCCCTCAGCCCGGCCAGCACCGCCCTGTGTGGACCAGCAGCAAATAAAAAAGAGGCGAGAAATCTCTTCCCATGGGATTGACCTGACCCAAACTGAGCTGGGACCAACAGTTATGGACGGGACACGCCCAGGCTGGGCTGGGGCTGGGGGACAAGCTGTGGCCGCGACGCCAGGCTCGAAGGCAGCTGTGCTAACGGGGTCGGGGCTGCTGGAGCTGCTGGGGCTCGGGGCCGGGCTGTGGTTGCCCGGGAGAGTCGCTAGAGGGGGATCGGACCGCTCGCTCCATCCCATCCCCATTCCCATTCCCATCCCCATCCCCACTCCCATTCCCATTCCCATCCCCATCCCCATTCCCATCCCTGTCCCCACGCTGTCCCTCCGCTCCCCGCCGCTCCGGGAGCAGCTCCGGGGCAGCGCTGCCCTCCCGACCCCATCACGCTCGGGGCAGGGAGGAGCCTTGGCGCTGCTGAGGGCGGGGGATGCTCCCTCCCTCGGGGATGCCAGGAGAGATCCCGGAGGGGCAGAGCCCGGTGGCAGCGGTCTCAGAGCGCAGAAATCCGGCGCGGACGGACACAGGGAGTCCCCAGGCACGGGGCAGGGAGGGAGGGCGGCACTGCCGACCCCAGCAAAGGGAGCTGGGCTGGAGAGGAGCTGCCAGGGGAATCCTGCAGGCACCCGGCAGGGAGCCAGAGTGGGCACCCTGTCCTGCCCCGCCCCGCCCCACTCGGGGCACAGGGGGGAAAAAAGGGGAAAGAAAATCCTCGCTGTGAAAGCGGGACTGAACGAGGCTGGAAAACCAAGCCCGAGGAAAAGGTGAGGAGGTTTATTTGAATCCTCAGGCTGGCACAGGGGGGATGCCAGGGAGCCACAGGCAGTGCCAGGAGCTGCGGGGTGTGGGGTTTGCTCAGGGTTGTGGTGCTAACACAGGGCAGAGGCACAGACAGGGACAGCCCTGCCCTGCTGCCCTGCCCTGCCCCCAAGTCCCAGCCTGGCTGGGAAGTTCTCCTTGCTGGGCCTTTCCCAGACCCTGTTAACCCCAGGGAATGGCAGGGCCTGGCTGGGATTTCAGCCTGCCCAGCCCCGTCTCACCCAGGTAGTTGATGGAGAGGTTCAGCTCCCGGATGTCGATGTGGACGGAGCCCTTGGGGATCTGGATCACCTCCTCGTACCCTGTGGGATGGCCAGGGGCTGCTGAGCGGGAATGCCCAGCCTCCAGTGCCAGAGCCAGAGCTGCCCTGGGCTGGGTGGGAGCAGGAGCCAGCCCCGTACCCACGGGGAAAGGACGGGAGAAGCACTGGGGGCCCTGAAAGGGAGTGGGTTTGCAGCGCGGGCTCTCGAGGTGGGGCCGGCTGTACTGGGAATGCGCCGTGGAGCTGGGATTTCCACGGGCATCTCCCAACCCCGGCTCCTAGCACGAGCTGGGGAGCAGGGAAGGAGCCTGGAGCTCTGTGCCAGAGGTTGGGGTGCCCGTGGGGGCTGGGGCACGGCTTGGCTGGTGGGCAGCAGGGGTTTTCTCCCTCCCAGCCTGGTCCTGCCCCTCGGGATGTTTCTCCGGGATGTGTCCCCGCCCGTCCCCAGGGGCAGGTGAGGTGGAGGAGGGATTTGAGGGTGACCAGGCTGGCTGTTCCCTACCTCCCTCGGGCAGGGACTGGTTGAAGACGCCCTCGATGGTCTCGCAGGAGCTGCCATCTCCCCCGCACACGCGGCACTTGTCCTCCTTGGCGTCGGAGCCCAGCACCCGGTCACAGCCCACGTGCTGCGGGAGGGAGCAGCGGCAATGAGCCATCCTGGGGGCCCTTCCCTCCCCGCACCTGCCCTGCTCCCCTCAGCGCCCCGGACGCCTCAGCAGTGTCACCTCTGCCACCCCTCTCCTGGGAGTGTCTCTCCAAGTGATGCCATGATGATTTTTTGCTTGTTGTTTTCTATCCCTTTTATACACTCTCTTATACAGCTTTTATGGATTCTCAGTGCTTTTAGCCCACACAGTTACAATTCTTTAAGTTTGATCACTTCCCTCACACCCAATATCCCGTTAAGCCAAGAGCCCAAACACCCTGGAAACCCCAGACCCCGAGGGCCTCTCCAGAACACATTCTGTAAACAAAGCCAGGCCCAGCCAGGGGAAGGTTCCTCGCTGAGGGGTCTCGCTGGAGTCCCTCCCTGGGGAATCTTTGATAGATGTGCTAATTAGCAAGGCCTATAATTGCACACACATCACATCGTGGGGGGCCATTTCTCCGGGGGCATTTCGGGGTGCATTTCGATGTGCATTTCGGTGCCCCTGAGGGTCCTTCAATAAACACCGAGGTAAAACCCTTTTCCCCTCTTAACTGTGTTCAGCTCTCTTAATTTCAAGACCAGGATAAGGCATCACAAGGCTGGCAGGAATCCTGGGATCCAGCCGAGGTTGGGATGCCTGTGTGGAGCCGCAGCACCCACATGGAGCCCTGTCCCCGCAGCTCCCGTGTCCCTGTGGCCTCTGTCCCGCTGTCACTGGCGGGTGGCACTCGGGTCACCAGCACGGCCGCAGTGGCTCCCTCTGGTGCAATCCCCCTTTGTTCCACAGCCCCGTGGAGACAAAAAGATCCCAGAGATACCGGAAGGGAGGCAGACAGACCCACAGGGAGCCTCTGTCTGTGTCTGTCTGTGTCTGTCTGTCTGTCTGCTGGGGGACGCTGGCCGCTCCCACAGCACTTTCCTATAATTAAACTTTTACAGCTCCCTCCAGATCCCATTGCAAGGGAAATATCAAAGTGCCTGGGGGTGCAGAGATCCATCCCTGAGGCAGGGAATGCCTGCAGAGGGGATGGGCACAAGGCCAGGGTGGGAATGTTCATGCTCCCACTGGGTGTCCAGGCAGAGAAATCATGGAATTACAGGATGGGTTTGGTTGGGAGGGACCTTAAACCTCATCCCACCCCACCCCTGCCATGGCAGGGACACCTCCCACTGTCCCAGGCTGCTCCAAGCCCCGTCCAGCCTGGCCTTGGGCACTGCCAGGGATCCAGGGGCAGCCACAGCTGCTCTGGGCACCCTGTGCCAGGGCCTGCCCACCCTCCCAGGGAACAATTCCTTCCCAATATCCCATCCAGCCCTGCCCTCTGCCAGTGGAAGCCATTCCCTGTGTCCTGTCCCTCCATCCCTTGTCCCCAGTCCCTCTCCAGCTCTCCTGGAGCCCCTTTAGGCCCTGCAAGGGGCTCTGAGCTCTCCCTGGAGCCTTCTCCTCTCCAGGTGAGCACCCCCAGGTCTCTCAACCCTCCATCCATCCCATGGCTGTGGGAGCAGTTTGAGGGCAGTGTTCCCATGCCTGGGGGCCCATCCTTGTCCCCCATGCCCGGGGCTCTGTCCCTGCCCCACCCCAGCCTGTCTCAGCCCTGGAGCACCTTGCACTCGCCGTTGACGCAGATGTCGTTGGAGTCCGGCCGGCACGGGGTCCCGTCCACCACGGCCGCCGCCCGCTCCGTGTAGAAGTTGAAGCCCTCGGCCAGGCAGTTGAGGGAACAGGCCTTGACACCCCCTGGGAGAGGAGCACAGCTTCAAATGGGGCCAGCGAGGAGAGAAAAGACGTGGAAAACCAGGAGGATGCCCCTGGAGGAGGGATGCAGGCCCTTGAGCTGGATGCTGACCCCTGGGGGGACACTGTCCCTTCTGCCCCAAGCCCCGTCCAGCCTGGCCTTGGGCACTGCCAGGGATCCAGGGGCAGCCACAGCTGCTCTGGGAATTCCATTCCAGGGCCTCCCCACCCTCCCAGGGAACAATTCCTTCCCAATATCCCATCTATCCCTGCCCTCTGGCAGTGGGAAGCCATTCCCTGTGTCCTGTGATGCCATGATGATTTTTTGCTTTTTCCTTTATACCCCTTTTATGCACTCTCTTATACAGCTTTTATGTATTCTCAGTACTTTTAGCCCACACAGTTACAATTCTTTAAGTTTGATCACTTCCCTCACACCCAATATCCCGTTAAGCCAAGAGCCCAAACACCCTGGAAACCCCAGACCCCGAGGGCCTCTCCAGAACACATTCTGTAAACAAAGCCAGGCCCAGCCAGGGGAAGGTTCCTCGCTGAGGGGTCTCGCTGGAGTCCCTCCCTGGGCAATCTTTGATAGATGTGCTAATTAGCAAGGCCTGTAATTGCACACACATCACATCGTGGGGGGCCATTTCTCCGGGGGGCATTTCGGGGTGCATTTCGATGTGCATTTCAGCGCACCTGAGGGTCCTTCAATAAACACCGAGGTAAAACCCTTTTTCCCTCTTAACTGTGTATGGATCTTAATTTTAAGACCAGGAAAAGGTGTCACTGGGAACTGACCTTTGAACAACACCGAACTTCACTGACCAGGAACGTCAGAGGACCCTGGAGATGGTTCGGTCTCAGAGATTCCGAATCCTTCCCAGCAAAGGTGACGCCAGCACCATGAGGGTGAAGGGGAAGGACCTTCAGCTGAAATTCCTGTTCCCCAACAACCTTTGCTGGAGCGTCACCCCAGGAACACCCTGGATATCTGCATGTAGTGCCTGGAGCGGGATGTGCAGAGCATTCCCTGGCTCCTGCCGCTGGATTTCACGGCTTGTGGCATTTGCTGCCTTTCCTGAGCACCCCAGAATCCCAGCATGGCTCCGGCAGAGGTGCCTGAGCTCTGCGCTCCCTCCTGGGGGCACCTCCCACAGTCCTGCTCCCCGTGCCAGGGCTGGGAAGCGCTTTGCTTGGGAGGAATGGGAATGTGCAGAACTGGGAACTCCATCCAGCACATCAAAGGGGCAGGGGAGGGGAGGGGAGGGGAGGGGGCCCAGCTGTGCCTGGGAGCACCCGAGAGCAGCTGGGGGGAACAGAGAGCAAAGCTGGGAGAGGGAGGAGCAGGAGGAGACAGGAGAGGGGAATTCAGCAGCTTGGGGGCATTTTCCGAGCACGATGCCCAGGCAAGCCCCTGGAGGAGCTCTGGGAAGCAGCTGCTGAGCAGGGGGAGCTCAGCACCCACCGGGAGCAGGGGGAGCTCAGCACCCACCGGGAGCAGGGGCTGCCCCTGGGGGCCGGGCAGGGAGCCGGGACTCGGCTCCCACGGTCACACTGCTCCGTGCTGGAGGAATTCCTCACTGGTTCCTTGGGAGAGGCCTTCCCATGGGGATTCCTGCCTGTAAAAATCCCCTGGAAGAGGAACAGGGAGAGGGAGAGTGAAGGAGGAAGGAGGGAGAGAGGGGTGACTCTGCACCCATGCGCTGACTGCCACTGCTCCCGCGAGCTGGCTGGGCCACCTGAGCCCTGGGACAGTCCCCACACCCTCCCTGGGGACGATTTCCAGGCAGGATTTGCCCTTGGCAGCCAGGTCACCACCCCAGCCACCAGAGGAATGGAGACTGGAATTGCTGCCAGCATCTGTTGGGAACGGGAGCGCCCGTGGCTCTGAGCCGGCCGAGAGGCGCCCTGGGCATCCCCTCGTCCTTGTGCGGGTGGCTCCAGGGACATCTGTGTCCCCGTGGCAGCAGCCCTGAGCACAGCAAGGGCAAGTCTGGGCCCCAGGAAGATCCTCTGGAGCAGCACAGCGTGCCTTGGGATTCCTGGAGATGGGAGAAGAGCAACTGCCATGGAACGAGTGGGACCTCTGAGCCTGCCCAGGGAGTGTTGCTAAATACAACTATGGAATCCTGGAGTGTCCTGAGCTGGATCCCACAGGGATCATCAGCCCAGCCCCAGGCCCTGCACAGACACCCCAACAACCCCACCCTGGGCACCCCTGGCAGCGCTGCCCAAACGCTCCTGGAGCTCTGGCAGCCTCGGGGCCGGGACCATTCCCTGGGGAGCCTGGGCAGTGCCCAGCACCCTCGGGGGGAAGAACCTTTCCCTGAGCTCCATCCCACGCCCTGACACAGCTCCTGCCGTTCCCTGGGCTCCTGTCCCTGGCCCAGAGAGGTGAAAGCCCCAGCCAGCCATCACCCTGCAGGTTTTGACCCCCAGCTCCCTTCTCTCGGGGTCTGCCGAGGTTCCTCCTTCGCACGTTTAACAGAGCTGTTCAATTCGAATGTTTTCAGCCAGCTGCTGCCTCCGAGGATGTTTTGTTCCTCCCGCCTGCCCTCTCCCGCAGAGGAATTAAACCTTATCACCATTTCTGACGAGCCATCTCCTGTTTCCCGCAAGCTCCTGCTCCTCCCAGCCCTCTCTCTCCGAACTCCCGCATCGGCCAAGAGCAAAACGGAGCGAACGGAGCCAAGCAAACAAACAATTCCAGCCGCGTTCCCCGCGCTGTCCGCGGGCCGCTGAGCCCAGCGCTCCTCTCCGCGGCTCTGCGGCCCCATCCCGGGCTCCGGGATCGCCGGGAACCGAACAGCCCCGCACACAGCCCGACCTCGGGGACCCGGGCTCAGGCTTCTTCCCTTCCCGAATCCCCGCAGGATTGCGGCCCCCACCCCCAGGCTGGAGGGGCACTCCTTGCCCGCAGGGTGGAGGTGCTCCGTGCCCAGGGTATTTCCCGAGGAGATGTGGGGTGAAGCCTCTGATGGACATGAGGCACCCCCGAATCCACCCACCCACACTTTTTGGGAAGCTGGGGGGGCTGAGCTGAGCTCGAGGGGCTCAGCAGAGGCCCAGGGTGGGGATCGGCTCCCAAAACCGAGCTGAGGAGCAGATTCCTGCCAGCTGCAGGGAGGAGTGCCCGCGGGTGGGGCTGTCTGCAAAGAGGGGAGCTGCTGGTGTCAGCAGTGAGGGACAGACTGACACCCCCACACCTGAGGTCTCTGGGAGCTGCTGGAAGAGCCCAGGAGATGAGGAGCAGCCCCCAGCGCCACGCCAGGGTCCGGTGGCACGGGGGGAACACAGAGACTGGGGGCAGAACAGCAGCGGCCAGGGCAGCACAGGAGGGGTCCCTTCCCCGGGGTCGGATCTGTGACACGGACAAGGGGGAGGTGCAAGGGATGTCCCCACCGGCCCCCAGGATGTGCCTCTGACACCCAAATGCCACCAAGGGTCACAAAACCCCACAGGCACGTGAGGATGAAGGTCCTGGTGCTGCTGAGGTCACGGAGTCACAGAGGGGGTTGGGATGGAAGGGACCTCAGAGATCACCCAGTGCCACCCCTGCCATGGCAGGGACACCTCCCACTGTCCCAGGCTGCTCCCAGCCCCGTCCAGCCTGGCCTTGGGCACTGCCAGGGATCCAGGGGCAGCCACAGCTGCTCTGGGCACCCTGTGCCAGGGCCTGCCCACCCTCCCAGGGAACAATTCCTTCCCAATATCCCATCCAGCCCTGCCCTCTGGCAGTGGGAGCCATTCCCTGTGTCCTGCCACTCCAGGCCTTGCTAAAATTCTCTGCCTTTCTTTCCAGCCCCCTTTAGGTACTGAACACAACCCAGGTCTCCCCAGTCCTGAGGGAGAGCCCAGACTCGTGCAGAGAAGTTCCTTGACCTTCTCCACTCCATGGTCCCTCCCTGGGCCACCCCAGGGGACAACAACGACACCCTCTGACACGGAATAAACCAAATACAAGTGCTCCTCGTGACCATTGCCCCCAGCCCGCGAGGGAAGAGGAGATGGTCAGCACCCCTGGCCCCCCGGGAGAGGTTCCATCCCTCATTTTATGGCAGTGGAAGCTGAAACACAGAGAGAGGGGAAGGGGCTCTTTGTGAAAGCAAAAAATCCACATCGGGGTCAGACGGCACCTCGAGGGTGATGCTCAGCTGGCCAACCCAGCCCGGGGCCGTGCCTGGGGAGGAGCGGGGTCTGAGCGAGGGCAGCCCCAGCCCACAGGGCTCTCTTCCACCTCGGCAGCCGCCAGGGTCTTTGGGGGACTTTGCAGCCCCACGGTTTGATTGCATTCGTGTTGATCCCTCCCCCGCAGCCTCAGCACAGCCGCTCCAGCTGCGGGAGCCCCGCGGGAGCTGGGCGTGTTTGCTCAGCTGGGCAGGATCCCCCAGGCCGCTTCCTTAACTCCGCGGAGGAGACGAGCTGTTCCCCCTCATTGCTGACAGGTTTCTGTCACGGAGCCTCCTCCCGCCCCCTCTGCCCTCCAGGCCCTTCCGCAGCACCCCGGGCTGACCCCGGGAGGAGGGAAGCGCCGCTCCTTGGAGGATCCAGGGGATCCCATCCCTTCTCCCGCTCAGGAAGCTTCCCCTGCCTGCTCTGTCTCCTCCCCAGCAGGCACCAGACGCTGCCTCTCTTGTCCATCTCCCTGAGCAGATGAGGAGCCAGCCTGGAGGGGAGCAGCTGAAGCAGCTCCAGAGCTGCTGGCAGTGGCTCTGGCAGAGCGGTGAAGGGGGGGTGACCCGGGACGGGGGGACAGGCGATTCCCGGAGGGATGGCAGCGCATCCCAGGAGCACAGAGAGGGAAACCAGAGCTGCGGAAATCCTCACCGACCGTCCCCAGCCCCCTTGGAGCACAAGCCACATCCCCGGGGAGCCCGAGGAGAGCAAACCCGAGCAGCCCCCGCACCGGGCTCACCTCCCCGGTAGGTTTTCCAGCTGTAGTACTTCCCTCGGAAGGGCACGTTGTCGAACTCGGCGCACTGCAGCTCTCGGAAGTCCTGCGAGCCCGGCGGGCAGTCCTGCGGGCACAGCCAGCGGTCAGTGCGGGGCTGCGGCGGCCCGGCCGAGCTGCCAGGAGGGCACGGGCTGCTCCAGGCACTGCCACCAGCCCCTAGGGGACAGGGACACCGGCCCTGACAGTGGGGCACTGCCACCAGCCCCTCGGGGACGGGGACACCGGCCCCGACACTGCTACAGGGTGGCCTGAGTGTCTCTCCTGCAAAGCTGGACACGATTTGAAGACCCAGAGCACAAGGAGGGGCCGCAGGAGCTGTGGCTGAGGTGTGACCCTCGGGAACAATGCCTCGAACCCGAGTGCAAAGCGCAGGGAAGCGACAGGACCCGTCTGTTGTCCTCACCCGCAGCCCGGGGGTGTTACAGCTCCCATTGCCCAGCTCCGAACCTCCGCCCAGCATCCCCTCACCAGTTTTTTCTGTGAATCTTTGAGGTTTAACCCTCAGCCCAGGGAAGCAGCCTCTCCTGAGCAGCCAGGGAGAGGCAGCGCTGTCCCGGCAGAGCTGGGATCCTCCGAGCTCCCCTCCTTCCCCTCCATCTCTCCGGGCCCCTCTGGATCCCGCAGGTCCGTGCAGCCCCCCCGCCCCCGGAGCCAGCTCCGACACCTGCCCGGTCCTGCCCGGAATTCCCGTTGTGGGCTTGCTGCCGGCACACCCCGCCCTGCCCCCAGCCTCCTCCTCCTCCTGCCGGGGCTCCCACGGCTGCCCAGAGCACCCTGCACCTGTGGGAGAGGGCTCATCCCAACCAGAGAGGGCTGATCCCCCGCCCCGGACAGGGCTGATCCCCCCTCTCCACCCCTCCCACCCGTCCCAGCCCCGCTGCCGGGCCCGGCCCCACTCACGTCGGTGTTGCAGGAGCGGTAGCGCTTCCTCTCCCCCAGGCAGTACTTCCCTCCGATCGTGGGCCTGCCAAAGCACGGAGGAGACGCTGGAACAGCTCCAGGCGATGTTTGGGGCAGGGTTTTGCCCCGAGGAGCTCGGAGTGGCCGTCCCAGGTGGCTTTTCCCAACCCTGCTCTGCCGCAAGGAGCGATCCTGCCTGGCCGGGCATGGCTGGAGCGCAGCCCCTGAACTCTCCCCGAGTGCGCAGAGGGTTTGCACAGCGGGGTTTGGGGTGTGGTGCAGCCCCAGCACCAACGCAGGGCACAGAGCTGGACAAAGACACTCGAAACCTCCCAAACCTTCCCGGAGTCATCACTGAAATGGAAGCAGGCCCGGCTTTGTGCGGAGGGACCGCAGTGCAGCTGTCCCTGGTGCTCAGGTGACATCGAAGGCCGGGCACAGGGCTGGTGTGGCGCTGGAGGAGCGGGTCATTATCGGGAGCTTTACCAGGAGGATGCACCCGCCCCCCTGAGAACGGCCTGAGGGTGCTTTCGCTTCTCTCGCTGCCTTTCCTCCCCCAACGCCCTCCCAAAACCAGCACAGATGGAAGAGGCAGGAATTGCTTGGTGAGCCGGTTCTCCAGGTGGGAAATCTCCCGTCTCCTCAGGGCAGCGCCACCAGGGCCAGCTCCACGCGTCCCTCTCGGCCGTTTCACTCCTCGCCGAGCCTCAGGCACTCCCAGGGCTCAGCGGAGGGATGGCAGAGCTGCCCCAGCCCCTTCCCCCCGGGAGCTGAGTGCGGAGCCTTCCCCGCGGCCCCAAAGGGCTGGGGACACGGCGGTGACAGGGCCACCACGTACCTGGGGCTGTCGCAGTGGCGCACGGACGAGGACACGCCGCCGCCGCACGTCCGGCTGCACTCCCCCCACGATGACCACGACCCCCAGGCTCCGTCCACGCCCTCCGGCCGCGTCCCGAAGGGCACGCACTCCCTCTTGTAGCACCACTGCGGGGACACAGAGCTCTGAACAGCCCGGCCACGGCGGCTCCTTCTCCCCGAGCCCCCACGGGGCACGGAGCCAGCTCGGGGCTGGGATCTGCTTTGGTCCTGAGGGGTCTGAGCTTGGAGCTGCACCGGCCTCGGAGCCGAATTCTCCGAGGCGAAGGGCGCTCGCCTCTCCCTCGGGTCACGCTGGCACCAGCTGTGCACACACCAGGACCCATGTCCCCAGTCCCCAGTCCCCAGTCCCAGTCCTGGGGGAGTCGCAGCCACGGGCAAGGGGTCACACACCACAGGGTGCCCAGAGCAGCTGTGGCTGCCCCTCGATCCCTGGCAGTGCCCAAGGCCAGGCTGGACATTGGGGCTTGGAGCAGCCTGGGACAGTGGGAGGTGTCCCTGCCATGGCAGGGGTGGCACTGGATGAGGTTTAAGGTCCCTTCCAACCCAACCCAGTCTGGGATTCTCCTCTCAAGAGGTCCTGGGTCCCACAGCTCACAGCTCATAAAAGCCCTGGGCACAGTTCCAGCTGATCTGGGATTGGAGCTGCTGCTGCTGGGCGGGCCCAGGATCCCAGGGGACAAGGACACATCCACTGCCAGCTGCTCCCTCCCACACAGTGAGTTCTGGGTGTGCTGGCATGTGCTCATCTTGGGGTTCGTGTGTCCCAAATGTCCCGATCAGCAAAGGGCCTGAGTTAAAATCAAATTTAAATCGTAACATCAGCGTTGTTGTGTCATCGTTCTGTGAGGATCCCCGAGGAATCCGCCTGTCCCCGTCCTACTGGGAGACAGATGCTCCTGGAAGTGTGCCTATGAAATATTTCCCTCAGGCCTGGCACGTGTCCCGCACCCCCTGGAGTCCCCGGCCGTGCGAGGGGTGGGACAGAGCCAGAGCCGCCGCCGCCGTCCGGGCGCGGTGCCGGACATGGAGCCTCGGGGGCTGGGATAATCCCAGGCAGGAAGAAAGTGCCGTGTGCTCCTTCCAGGGGCTGGGAACCCACCCTGGAGCCGCTGGCACGGCCTCTCCCGGCTGCTCCCGAGCCAGCTCTCTGTGGGCAGCCGGGAAAAACGCATGGCGGCTTCCCAGGAATCCCAGCTCACGATCTCTGCGAGCACCAGCACCTCTCCGAAGGGGCGATCCCCTGGGGAGGAGATGCTCTGCAGGCACAGCCCGGATATTCCACAACATTCCCACAGTTTGGGAATAGCTCCAGTGAGTCCTNTGAGGCTTTTGAGGAACCCTGGTTAAAATAGGGCAAAAAGGGATATTTACAAGTGGGGAAAAGCCATGGCTAGGAGGAAAAAATGCCACTGTGAGTTCTTGGGGTAGGACAGGTGAAGCCATAACAATCACAGGAGATCAATTAATTAAAAAAAGGGTGATCTGGGAGGAGGAAATACCCAGAGGTTTGGGATGTGGGCACAGCAGAGCTCGGCTCAGCCTTCCCCCACACCAGGTGGCAGAGCACAGGAATTTTCTCTCTCCTTTGATATTCCACACTTTGA
>VXBT01001022.1:59978-74805 GCA_013400235.1 Oriolus oriolus | reverse complement strand
CACCTTCCCGCACCTTCCCGCACCTTCCCTTCCCTTCCCGCACCTTCCCTTCCCTTCCCGCACCTTCCCTTCCCTTCCCGCACCTTCCCTTCCCGCACCTTCCTGCTTTTGAAGAACCCTGGTTAAAAAGCGGTCACAAAGTGGGGAAAAGGGATGTTTAAAAGTGGGAAAAGCTGGGAAAAGCCATGGCTAGGAGGGATAAAATGCCATAGTCCCTGTGATGTGCAGCCCCGGGAGCTGCCTGCTCCTCCCTGCCTGAATTCCCAGTTTGTGTTTGCAGAGAATCCTGGGTTTCTCAGAGTCTCCCGTGCCCCAGCTCCTCCAGCTTTCTAAGGACCCGAAATGTTTCTTGGGAATTACTTTCTATCGGGTGGAATGGGGAATGTCCCAGCCCTGATCCTCCGCTGCCCCAGGGTGCAGAGGCTCCTGGTCTGAGCGGTGCGCTCACTCTGCGCTGGGGAAAGTAGGTGTGGGAGGAGCAGGGAATGAAGCAATCCAGGCAAAATTCATGGTCGGGAAAAATCCTGCCCTGCCCTCCCTGGCGAGGGTGAAAAGCCAGGGTTTCATCATAGCCAGTTTTTCCCAAGTTCCTCTGAAAGCAAAAATCTGGGAAAACTGGGGAAAAAATAAAATCCCTTTTCTCAGACCAGCCAGGAGATCCCAGGGGATCCCAGCAGACCTGAGGACACGGTGTTCATTTAAGGACACAGTGTTGCTTGAGGTCACCTTGCTGTGCCTCAGGGGTGACAACAAGGGTCTCACTGGAGCAGCGATTTCCTATTCTATATTCCCTATTCCCTATTCCCTATTCCCTATTCCATATCCCATACCCCATATTCCATATCCCACATTCCACATCCCATATCCCATATCCTATAGTCCATATCCCACATTCCATATTCCCTATTCTCCATTCCCGATTCCATATCCCATATCCCACATTCCATATCCCATATCCCACATTCCACATTCCACATTCCATATCCCATATCCCATATTCCACATTCCATATCCCATATCCCATATTCCACATTCCACAGTCCACAGTCCATATCCCATATCCCATATCCCATATCCCATATTCTGTGGCAGTATGTAATGCTGAGTTTAGCATGAAGCTAAAAGAAATAGCCTGGGTGGATTTTCCTGCCCAAGACAGTGAGCCGGAGGGCGGGGACGAAGTAGACTAAAACCACATCCCCCAAGTTGTCAGTCCCGTTTCACACACACCTCCTTCTAGAAGGCTCCCAGGTTCCAGTATCCCCATTGGGTTTTACCCCCATGCTTATTCATATCCCTTGTTAAATATGTAATTTCCCTCTAGAACATTCCCTATGGTTATTCTCCCCATTGGATCGTTTGAATTGTATCCCTCCCTGTTCTGAGCCGATTGGTTTCATGTCACCCCTTGTCAATATGTGATTGGTTTGTCCCTTCTTTCCTCCCCCTTTTTGACTCCTGTATAAAATCCCCTGTCACCCTTGTACCTCACTCCATTTTGCACCCCCTTTGGGCTTTCTGTTCCTCCCTTCCCCCCAGTGTATAGGAATAAAGGCTCGGATTTGCTGCTATTTGGAGTCCCTCTCCTCTCTTGCCTTCGCCCAGCTGCACCTGACATCGTGACCGAGGACTGCTCTTCTAAGAGCAGGACACCTTAGGCGCTCTCGTTCAGTTTTTGCCACCCCTTGGCATCCGGGCTGCCAAGAGGTCGCTGCGGCAGGCTGGCACCCGAATATGGGGCACTCTGACCGCCTGTCAGGAGAGAGCCGTTAGGAGCGAGAGCCCTCTCCGCTGCCCACAGAAGCGCCGGAGCGCCCTTCCACATTCCACATTCCCTATTCCACGTTCCACATCCCATATCCCACATTCCCTATTCCACATTCCACATCCCAGCCCTGCCCAGGCTGAGCTCTGAGCTGCACTTTGGGGTGATTTCTGGGTTTCTTGGCACACCCCAACCTCCCTCCGGGGCACCTTGGGGAGTCAGGGCCGGACCGGCTGCTGGGTACTCCCAAACCAACTCCACGCCCTGAGGTGAACAATAATCCTGGTTTTTGCTGGAAAAGGCACCCGAGCCCTCCCTGCCAGCCCGGCGCAGTGCCCAGCGCCGCCTTACCCCCTTGTCGATGGTGTTGGTTTGGCAGATGGTGCCCTCGGCCGCGGGGATGCTGTTGGTGATGCAGCGGTTGCTTTTGCTCAGACACCACAGCTCGCTGCAGACCTCCTGGAGGGAGGGAGATGTGGGGGGAGACAGGGCCAGGGAGGGGGAGGGAGACAAAGGAACAAAACCCCGATTAGGATTTGCTGGTGCCAGGGGCGGCGTCACGCCCGGGAGGCACCAGCTGGGTGGGCCATGGGGACACGGGGACACCGAGTGCCTCCAGCACAGTGGGGGCAACACGAGGCCAAACCCTGCCAGGTGCTGCCGGCTGTGGTCACCCCGAGGCCCCTGAGAGCCGTGCCCCTTCTCTGGGCCCAGCCTAAGCACTTCTGGGATTCCCTGGATGCGGAGGGAACTCCAAGAGCCAGCTCCCAGCCAGCCCGTGCCACAGAGGCCACCTCTCCTTGGACACCTCGGTGGCACCGGAGGGAATCCCTCCGTCCTTGTCCTCACCCAGGGCTGAGGGATGCTCCCAGTTTTGCCTCTGTGCAGTGGAAGCTGAGCCCATTCCCAGCTCCTGCTGTGAGCA
Organism: Oriolus oriolus; assembly: GCA_013400235.1. Taxonomy (NCBI): domain Eukaryota; kingdom Metazoa; phylum Chordata; class Aves; order Passeriformes; family Corvidae; genus Oriolus; species Oriolus oriolus. The sequence continues at coordinate 72,115 of VXBT01001022.1, read as the reverse complement.
TCCCAAAGCTGCCTCTGTGGGAAGCTGGGGCTCCCTGGGAGCATCCATGGCGCAGCTGGAGGTGTCCCTGCTCACAGCGGGACCACCTGGCTGCTGGCCACCTCCAGCCAGCCTCAGAATCCCAAAGGGAAGGTTCCTCTGGGGGTTTTAGAGCTGGTTTTGGAATAATCAAAATAATGCCACATCCTGAGCCGGCCCTTCGGAATCGGGCACGTCTGCTCTCGGGGGCTGCTCGGTGCAGTTGTGTCCCCTGGGTGACACTGAGGACTCCAGGCCTCTTTCCAGGAGGTTTCCCGAGCCACAGATCCCAAGCTTCAGCCCATCCTGACCTCTCAGAGCTCCAGCAAACAAAAATCTTCCCTTGGCTGTCCCAGGACCTGCCCAGAAGTGAAATCAGGAAGTCCAGGCCCTTTCCAGGCCCCGTGTCCCCCTCAGGCTGGACTTCAGCACCTGCAAACTGCAGAACAGCCCCTAAAATCTCATTTCCTGACTTCCCTGCCTGGTCCCCATCCTGCTCCTATTCCAACTGAAACAGCCTATGGAAAACTTGCTGCTCTTCAGGAGCAGCCTGGGATCCCTGAGCTTATCCAGGGAAGGTTGAACAGGTTCAGTGTCAGTGACAGAAACTGTCCTGAGGCGGGAGAGCAGAGCCTGGGCTGCCACGGCTGCTGCTACTGCCAGTGCCATGGAATTGTGGAATTCAGCTTGGAAAAGCCCTCTAAGATCACCAAGTCCAACCATCAACCCAGCACTAGCAGGCCCACCACCAGTCTGGGTCCCCAGGTGCCACAGCCACACGTTTTTGGGCACTTCCAGGGATGGGGATTCCACCACTGCCCTGGGCAGCCGATGCCTGAACGCCCTTTCAGGGGAAAGATTTTTCCCAATATCCAATCCAAACCCACCCTGGAGCACCCTGAGGCTGTTCCCTCTTGCCCTGTCACTTCTCACTTGGGACAAGACTGAGCCCCCCCGGCTGCCCCCTCCTGCCAGGGAGTTGTGCAGAGCCACAAGGTCCCCCCTGAGCCTTCTTTTCTCCAGGCTGAGCCCCTTTCCCAGCTCCCTCAGCCACTCCTGGGGCTCCAGACCCTTCTCCAGCTCCTTTCCCTGCCCTGGACACGCTCCAGCCCCTCAACGTCCTTGCCCTGAGCGGCCCAAAACTGACCCCAGGATTTGGATGCCTCAGCAGTGGACAGGGGACAGTCCCTGCCCTGCTGGTCCTGCTGGCCACACCACTTTGGACACAAGCCAGGATGCCCTGGGCATTCTCGGCCAGCTGGGCACGCTCTGGCTCGTGCTCCTGCCTGGCAGTGACCATCAGCCCGGGGGAGCAGTGACCCAGCTCTGGCCGCCTGTCAGCAGGGAGGTGAGAGCCCGTTCCTCACCCCCGGGCTGGATCCAGCCCTCCAGCCCCGCATTCCTACCCCCGCAGGGAGTTGACAGCCCGTTCCTCACCCCCGGGCTGGATCCAGCCCTCCAGCCCCGCATTCCTGCCCCCGGAGCACCGACCGATCCTCCCAGGAGCTGCTGAGTCAGAGACTGGGAATCCTCTGTGAAGGCTGAGCTGGGATTGCTCTGCTCCCCTCCAGCCCCCGGGGCTGGGCCAGCAGAGTGCCCCAGGGCGAGCTGGCAGAGGGAAACCCGGCGGGGTCCGTGCCAGGGCTGCGGGTCGGAGCTGCAAAGGGAATTTGGCTCCCAACTCCCTCGCCCAAGCCCATCTGGAGATGGCTTTAAGCAGGCAAAGGAGGGAGGAGTCTTTCCCAGCTTCAGGCTCTGGCACAGCCAGAGTGACCACTGGGAAGCAGAAGCCCCTTCTCCCTGTCACCAGCAGCTTCCTGGTGACTTCCCAGCTCCAGTCATCAAATCTCAGATTGGTTTGGGTTGGAGGGGGCCTTAAAGACCCCCTCGTCCCAGCCCCGGACACCTGCGCTAGATGAGATCGCTCCAAGCCTCATCCAGCCGGGCCTGGAATCCTCTCCGTGCTCATGGCACCCACCCATCACCCCCTCTCCAGGCCTGCAGGAAGGGATGCTGCCCTGCTGGCTCCGTCCCTGCGGGGCGGGTTTGTGTCCAGGGGCACAGGATGGGCGCACACACTGACCCCGATTTACCTGCACGCAATCGAGCCCTGGCGCCCTTTGGGTTTATCCCAAACCACCACAGGGATCACCCAGGGAATCTTTTGTGATCCTTGGATACACACAGGAAGCGTCTGCCTGGGCTGAAAATTATCTGGGAGACATCGGGAAGTTCCCATTCCCTGTGGCTTGGCTGAGCAGGGGCACAGACCCCGGTGGGTGGCACCTGACGTGGGACAGCACGACCATGGCACACCATCCTTTGGGGTCAGACTGCTCCTGCTGCATCTGCCCCGTGTCCAGCGGGCTCCAGTTCCCTGGGCCGTGTTCAAGGCACCCCCAGGGCCGTGTTCAAGGCACCAGCTTTGCCCTTTTCCCACCAGGATGGGCTGGGGACTCCTCCAGGAGGTGGGGCAGTGTGGGACAGCCCGGCTCACCCCGGGGGCACTCCCACGGCAGAGCTGGGCTGGGCTCTGCACAGTGACAGAGAAAATAAACCCTGAGCTGCTGTGTTTGCTCCTCCACAGCTTTCTAGGGCACGGACTGGGGTTGGAAAAGATCCCTGAGATCAATGAGTGCCGCTTTTGACCGACCCCTGAATTTTCAACCAGCCTGGAGCACCGAGTGCCACGTCCAGGCATTCCTTGGATGCCTCTAGGCATGGGCACTCCAAACCTCCCTGGGCAGCCCCTGCTGACCCCTGACCGCCTTTTCCATGAGGAAAAATGTCCCTGCTGCCTGTGCATCCCACTGCTGACTCCTCTGTTTTCCCTCAAGAGACGTGGATGCTTTAAGGAGCTCAGGCAGCCCTTCCATGCAGATGTTCCCTCACCGCTCTGCTCAGGCCCTCGGACACGTTCAGGCCATGAAGAGCAGCAAAGTGCCCAGCTCAGATCCAGGGAGACTCTTTCCTCCTGGAGCAGCCTTTCCTTTCAGTGTTTCCCTGGGTTCAGGGAGCAGGGGATGGCAGTGAGCTGGTGGGGATGGGGCTCAGGCGGGCAGCAACCTCCAGCACATCCCTCACCTTGCCCGGGACAAAGACTTTTCTCCTCCTGTCATGGAATCACAGAATTCATCTTGGAAAAGCCCTCTAAGATCGCCAAGTCCAATCATCAAGCCAGCACTGCCAGGCCCACCACTAATCCGTGTCCCCAAGTGCCACATCCACACATTTTTGGGCACTTCCAGGGATGGGGACTCCACCGCTGCCCTGGGTTTGTGTGAGCAGCATGATGACTTCTGGTAAGGATTATGGAAAATAGGTCCTTGTGCAAAGAGAGGGGAGCCTGCATGAAGGGGACCTTGGGGACCACCAGCAGCCAAGGAAGAGGCAAGAAACCCCTTCCCACGGGATTAACCTGACCCAAACCGGGCTGGGACCAACATTCACGGCTGGGACACCCCCTCCTGCGCGCTCTCCCAGGGAAGCACGGCACGGAGCTCACCAGGAACTCCACAGTGCCCCTGGTTTGGGGCAGGACAGGGATGCGGGCAGCAGGGACAGCCCCATGGACCTTTCCTTCCCGCCTGTCCCCCCTCCTCCGGCCCTGGGAACCGATAGTAAAGCAGGAAGGCTCTCTACCCCGTATTTACACTGGCGGGATTTGACTCCGTACTGGAAGCGGCACTGCTCGTCGGCATCGTAGGCCTGGCCCGGGGCCACCGTGGGGTAGATGAAATCCTGCTTGGGAGGAGCGTTGTTCAGGCACAGTCCCATCCCGGAGCTGGAACCAGAGAGGGAGAATCAGAGCTCAGGAGAGCTGAGGGGAGAGAGAGCGCTGAGGTGGGATCGGCAGCCGCCACTCCCAGCTCCGCTGGGGCTGAGCTCGGCTGCTTGAGGGGACAAATCTGGGCCTGCTCTGGGCAAGAGAAAGAGCTCTGAAATCCCTCCAGCTGTGTGCCCTGGGCTGGGGAGCACATCCTGGTTCCAAGGTAACTCTGGAGGTGTTGATCTGAGGGTTCAGAGAATCCTAGAATATCCTGAGCTGGATCCCACAGGGATCATCCAGCCCAACCCCTGGCCCTGCACAGACACCCCAACAACCCCACCCTGGGCATCCCTGGCAGCGCTGCCCAAACGCTCCTGGAGCTCTGGCAGCCTCGGGGCCGGGACCATTCCCTGGGGAGCCTGGGCAGTGCCCAGCACCCTCTGGGGGAAGAACCTTTCCCTGAGCTCCATCCCAAGCCCTGACACAGCTCCAGCCATTCTGCAGGCTCTTGCCAGCCCTTGGCTGTCCCCGTGGCAGAGTGCAGGCTGCAGTGGCCAGGCCGGTGTGACCAGGCCGCAGTGCCCAGCACCCTCAGTGGGCAGTGGGTGGGCACAGGGGCTGCTCCCCCACCCAGCTGTGAAGCTCCAGCTGAGAGTAACCAGAGCCCCCAGCTCCAGGCCCGACCTCCTGCTTGCCAGAGCTTCATAGGAGCACCCAAACTCGGCCAGAAGCTCCTCTCCCTCCCCTTTCCTTGCTGCTCTCTGAGCTCCCCCTAAATCAAGGTCGCTGCCACCACCCCCAGCCCCAAATCCTGCCCACCCCCTGGCCTGGTGGAGGCTCCTGGAGCCCGGGGTGGCCAGCACAGAGCACAAGAAGCGGGGATGAGCTCTCCATCCTCCTCCAGCCCTGCCAGGAGCTCAGGGTCAGCGGAGGACGAGGCAGCCTGGCCGTGCCACGTGCCTTGGTCACCGGTGTGGGGGACAGGCCTGGCTGTGGCTGAGCCGCAGCTGCCAGATGTGGGATTTGCTGCCGAGCCACGAGGTTTGGCGCAGCCCTGCAGACAGAGGGAGCCCCTCGGGGAGGAGCCGTGGCTGCTCCTCCTGCTGCGTTCCAGGAGCTGAGCTCTGCTGTTCAGACTCCCTGGGGGCTTCCCTCCACGCTGACCCCACACTCGTGCGGCTTCCAGTCGTCCCTCAAGCCCTGCCCAGTCCTTCCTTCAGGAAGCGCCATTGTCCTGCAGGAAACCTCACCGAAATGGATCCCCACTGATTGTTTTGGGATAGAAACCCAGGGGCTGCCTGAACCCTGCACAAGGGTTTGACTCAGGTGTGATGGCAACCTCGAAACTCTGGGATTTAGGAGCCTAAATCATGGAATCATGGAATGGTTTGGGTTGGGAGGGACCTTAAAACTTATCTCATTCCACCCCCTGCCATAGCAGGGACACCTCCCACTGTCCCAGGCTGCCCCAAGCTCTGTCCAGCCTGGCCTTGGGCACTGCCAGGGATCCAGGGGCAGCCCCAGCTCCTCTGGGAATGCCATTCCAGGGCCTCCCCATCCTCACAACAAAGAAATTCCTCCTAATACCCAATCTAAACTGCTTTCTTTCAGTTTGAATCCATCCCCCCTTGTCCTGTCCCTTCTCCTGAATCCTAAAGGTGCTTTGGAAAAAAACAAGAAAGCCAAAATCTTTCCCCTGCTTTGCTCATTCACACTGAAAACTCCTCCTCACTGCCTGGAGAAAGCGCCTGCACCACACAGACCCAGTCCTGTCCCAGACCCTCCTTCCTCACCACATCAACCCTTCCCTGCAGTTCCTGGCTGGACTTCAGAACCCCCAAATGCCTCCAGCAGGGACTGATCCGTCTGGGAAGTTTCTGGAAGTGGGGAACCCAAATAAAGCTCTCCCAGCTGCATCATAAAGGGGTTTAGATGTTCAACAGGCAGGAGAAACGCGGGAAAGCCTTAAAGGCAGGAAAGAACGTGGCTGTGGGAGACAGGAGAGAAAGTGCTGGGGGGTTTGGGGGCTTTGTTTGGCTTTCCCCCCTCTCAGAAGGGACGGGGGGAGGCCAGAGGAAGGGCAGGGAGAGGTGGGTTCCTTACTCCAGGAAGCTGGTGATGTAATCCCTGCTGCACGTGGACCACACGAACGGGTTGGTCTTCATGGTGATGTGAGCAGCCATCAGCTTGGCCGTCTCCTGCCCCCGCGAGCCGCAGCTGTTGCCGACGCCGTCGTGGTTCATGCCAAACCTGGGAAACGCAGAGAGGGGGAGGTCAGCCAGGCTTTGGCACCCACGCCTCGGGGTTGGAGCTTTCGTATCCTTCATCTATTTGTGATCCTGCAGTTCTTAATGAGTGACTCCAAACTCTGTGTAGCCTGTCAGCTGCTGCTCTCCCATCTCGGTCAGACAAAACAATTCCTCTCCAGGCCCGGGAGTCAAGGATGCCTCCCTGCCTCAGGCCACCAGAAATGTAAACAGCAGTGAGTCAGGGGGAGCAAAATTGGGGTGAATGACTTCATTACCTGAAGCTGTAATTGGAGGATTAACCCCCGATGTGCGAATGGACCAAACTTACAACAATGCCTTGGCGTGGCTGCCTGAAAACAGAGGCTGGCCAAGATGAAGAGAATCAAAGCGGGGATTTATGGAGGGCCTTCAATGGGAACACCTCACCAAAAAGCTCCCGAGGGGCTACACCCAAGATGGACCCCGGGTCACGGGTTCTTCGCACATTTATAAGTTTGGTCCCTTTGCGTGTCGGGGTTAATTCTCCAATTACGATTTCAGGTGATGATGTCATTACCCCGAGTTCGCTCCCCCTCCCCAGAGGCTCAGTTTGCACATTTCGGGGCCTGGGACAACAAGGTGTCCCTGAGTCCAGGCCCAGGGAGGGTTTGTTATGTCTGACAGTAGCTAACAGGCTTTGTGGAGTGTTAGAGTCACGCACTAAACCAGTGCAGGGTCTGAAAATATAAAACCTAAATCCTAAGGCATCAATAAAAGCACGAAAACCTGTGAGCCATCCTCCGTTTTTGGGTGTAGCCCCTGAGGGTCTTCATCCGCCCTAAAAGTACCTGAAAGCCCTTCAGTAAACAGAACCGCTTTTTATTCTCTTAATTCTGCCTGGCCTCTGTTTTTGGGTAGTCCCACAAGGCACCAGCACATCTGGATCACCCACGGGAAGGGTTTCCAGCCCCCGCTGCAGGAGCGAACCAGCGGGAGCTGCCGGGGCTCCGGCGGGGCCGCACTCACGTGTGGCCGATCTCGTGGGCGATGGTGAAGGCGGTGGCCAGGCCGATGTCCTCGTTGATGCTGCAGCTCCGCTCCCGCTCGCACATCCCGCCCACGGGGGCCAGGCCTGGGGAGGGGACAGGGCTGTCACACGGGGCTGTGACATGGGGCTGTCACTCAGGGCTGTCACACGGGGCTGTGACATGGGGCTGTCACTCAGGGCTGTCACACGGGGCTGTCACTCAGGGCTGTCACTCAGGGCCACCACACAGGGCTGTCACACAGGGCCACCACAGGGCCACCACAGCGCCTGTGAGGGGACACGGGGGTGTTTGGGGCGTGCCTGATGTGCTTCACACTCTTAACACTGAGCACAACCAGCTCCTTCTCACCGGTGCACTGGGCTTTGGGATGGGCTCTTACGGGACGTGGTCACTTGGCACTGATGATAAATTAGCAGTGACAGGCTAAGAATGGTTGGAAATGCTCTGAATTTCATATCCAAACAGTGCAGAGGGGAGCAGTCCTTGGCACAGCCCCGGTGGAGGAATCTCAGATGGGCTGCACCAGCTCTGGGGCATCCAAACCTGGCCAGGGAGAGCTGAGCAAGCCAGGACCCTACCTTGGTTCTGCCTGGCACCCACCAGGAATCCAGTCTGGCTCCCTTTGGGGGGCTGGATGATGCTGAAATTCCCCCTGAACTGTGACAGCAAACTCCCTCTGCCCACCCCAGCAGCACCAGCTGTGCCACTGCCCTGGGCCAGGGAAGGATTTGAGCCACCCCAGCACCTCCAGCCTCAGCCTCCCTCCCAGGCTCCTCCTCTGCAGCTGCAGCAGGTCCGAGATCCAGCAGCTCTCCCCTCTGCAGTGATCCCGAGCAGAAATCCCTCCCTGCCTGCTCAGTCTAGAGCAGGGTGAGACAAATGAGGAGCTGCAGCCGGGGAGAGCTGCAGGGCCTGTCTGTGTCAATGCAGGACTCCCTTTATAGCATCACAAAACTGTTGGATTTCTCCCTGCCCAGCCAGGAATCCTCCACCAGGCCACGGACAAACCCGAAATGAGAGTGGTTCTTAATCATCAGGCTGGGCTCTACCCAGGGATGGAGCAGAGCAGGGTTCCAGAGCCCGTCTGTCCTCAGGGCTGCTGGTTTGGTGCTTGCAGAAGGAAGGAGAGGCTGGAAACCGCTGCTCTGGTCCTGGGGCAAAGCTCCCCCTTCACTGGGAAGGGATGGCACAGGTGGAAAGGGAATGGCACAGGTGGAAAGGGAATGGCACAGGTGGGAAGGGAATGGAACAGGTGGGAAAGGAATGGGACAGCTGGGAAAGGGATGGAACAGGTGGGAAGGGGATGGGACAGCTGGGAAAGGGATGGAACAGGTGGGAAGGGGATGGGACAGCTGGGAAAGGGAATGGGACAACTGGGAAAGGAATGGGACAGCTGGGAAAGGGATGGCACAGCTGGGAAAGGGAATGGAAGAGGTGGGAAAGGGATGGCAGAGGTGGGAAGGGGATGGCACAGCTGGGAAGGGGATGGCACAGATGGGAAAGGGAATGGAAGAGGTGGGAAAGGGATGGCAGAGGTGGGAAGGGGATGGCACAGATGGGAAGGGGATGGCACAGGTGGGAAGGGGATGGCACAGCCCACCCTCGCCACATTCCTGAGGTTCTGTGTGCTGCTGGGAGCTGCTGAGGGGGTGTGGGGATTGCACTCACCCAGGGTGCCACAGGGCTTGTTCTTGTAGATGCAAATGTCGTATCTGCGGAGGAGAGAGGGCAGCGTTCAGGACACGTCTGATTTTGGGGGCTGTCATTTTGCCGATGTGTTCGCACCCAAACCACTCCAAACCAGCCCGTGGGACATTCCTGGGATGGGAGGTACCGATGGTGACAGACAGGACACCAATGGTGACAGACAGGACACCCCTGGTCCGGGTTGTACAATGCTCACTTTGCCCAGGCTGGGATTCCCTCAGGGTTTTTAACGACATTTCCTGTCCCTTAACTCTGGGGCAGAGCTGAGCCAGGCCAGAGGTTTGGTTTTGATGAAATGTGGTGGTAGAGCACGAGCAGGGAAGGGAACGGAGCTGGGGAAGGGTCTGGAGCCCCAGGAGCGGCTGAGGGAGCTGGGAAAGGGGCTCAGCCTGGAGCAAAGGAGGCTCAGGGGGGACCTTGTGGCTCTGCACAACTCCCTGACAGGAGGGGGCAGCCGGGGGGGGGTCGGGCTCTGCTCCCAGGGAACAGGGACAGGAGGAGCCCCAAGCTGTGCCAGGGGAGGGTCAGGCTAGATATCAGGGAAAATTTCTTCATGGGAAGGATTATTGGGCACTGGAACTGCCCAGGGCCGCGGTGGAGTGGCCGCTCCTGGAGGGGTTATAAAACACGAGCAGATGTGGCACTGCAGGATGGGGTTTGATGGGCAGGGGGATTCGGCCGAAGGTTGAGCTTGATGATCTTGGAGGCCTTTTCCAACCTTAATGATTCCATAATCAGCAGGGACAAGGCTGTTCCAGAGCTGGAGCTCTCTGGGTGTGGGTGGGCCCAGCTCTGCTTCCCAGCACTCCCGGGAGGCATCGGGCACGGAGGGGAGAGGACAGGGCCGACCTCCGCTCTGTAACTCGGGTCTCTTGCAGGAAATGGCATCAATCAAATGGAGAAACACAGAATCCCAGCATGGTTCTGGTTGGAAAGGGCTTTAAAAATCATCCAGTGCCACTCCCTGCCATGGCTGGGACACCTTCCACTGTCCCAGGGTGCTCCGAGCCCTGTCCAGCCTGGCCTGGGACACTTCAAGGGATGGGGCATATCAGCACTTCAGATTAAAAAATCAGTAATTCTGACTAAAAATAAAATAAAAATAAGGAAAACATTTCAGTTTGAAAACACATTCCATTTCTAACCCCACTGTGGTTTCATGAAAACGCTCAAGTGACTTTTTTAATATATTTTTTTTTCCAGGTCTGTTCTTTACTGAGAATTTCCCAAACAAATCCAATCTGGGTTGATTTGAGGTGACTCTTCCCTCTGTTCCTGGCCTCCACTTCCAGCACTTGCATCCAGGAATCCACTGTTTGCACATCGTTAGGGGACAAGGAAAGGCAAAACAAGGAGAGCAAAAACCTCCTCCGGATGGAAACACAGCATCCCCAAAATGGGAAGAGCTGGCAACTCCAGATGAGTTGGGCTAGAGAGGGAATATTCTCATTTCCGCACAGAAATAAACATTTGGGGTTTGCAAATCTGGGTTGAAAGGGGCCAGGCTGAGAGCTGGGCAGGGTGGGACCAGTGCGGGGACCAGTGGAGGCTGGGCTGGGCCACCCCAGAGCCAGGCTGGGGTTGCACCAAGGATTGTGACCCCAGAGTGGGTTTGGGGACACCCACAGCGTGAGCAAGACTGAGGACTGTGACCCCAGAGTGGGTTTGGGGACACCCACGGGGTGAGGATGGAGGATTGTGACCCCCAGAGCAGGTTTGGGGACACTCACGGGGTGAGGATGGAGGATTGTGACCCCCAGAGCAGGTTTGGGGACACTCACGGGGTGAGGATGGAGGATTGTGACCCCCAGAGCAGGTTTGGGGACACTCACGGGGTGACGATGGAGGATTGTGACCCCCAGAGCAGGTTTGGAGACACTCACGGGGTGAGGATGGAGGATTGTGACCCCAGAGCGGGTCTGGGGACACCCACGGGGTGAGCAGGACCGAGGATTGTGACCCCGGAGTGGGTCTGGGGACACCGGGCAGGACCCTCCGGCACCGCTCACCCCGGTGACCCCATGGGGATGAGGGTGGGGGTGAGAAGTGCCAGCACACGAGGGCTTAAGTGCGACACATTCCTGGGGATGGCTCCTGTCCCTGCGGCCCCTGGCACTCCCTGGCAGTGCCCAAAGCTCTCGGCTGCTCTCGGCAGGAAACCGCGTGAGTGCGGAACATTTGCTGCTTTGTTTCGAGCGAGCGCCTTTAAAGCCTTTGCAGGCTGCACTCGGACACGGCCCTGCGGGAGAAAAAAGCCCTGAGCTCAGCAAGATCTTATCGGGACAGCGGGAATTTACTGGGGCCGGGGCCGGATGCGCCGGGCGCTGTCTGAGCCCAGCGAGCGGCTCCGGGCTGGCTCCGACATCTGGGGGAGGACGGAGAGCTCGGAGCCGGCGCTTGCATCCCACGCGTGCGGAGGGAGGGCAGGAAAAAGCCGCAGCCCTGATGCCATGATGATTTTTTACTTTTTCCTTTATACCCCTTTTATACACTCTCTTATACAGCTTTTATGTATTCTCAGTGCTTTTAGCCCACACAGTTACAATTCTTTAAGTTTGATCACTTCCCTCAGACCCAATATCCCGTTAAGCCAAGAGCCCAAACACCCTGGAAACCCCAGACCCCGAGGGCCTCTCCAGAACACATTCTGTAAACAAAGCCAGGCCCAGCCAGGGGAAGGTTCCTCGCTGAGGGGTCTCGCTGGAGTCCCTCCCTGGGCAATCTTTGATAGATGTGCTAATTAGCAAGGCCTATAATTGCACACACATCACATCGTGGGGGGCCATTCCTTCGGGGGGCATTTCGGGGTGCATTTCGATGTGCATTTCGGGGCACCTGAGGATCCTTCAATAAACACCGAGGTAAAACCCTTTTTCCCTCTTAACTGTGTTCAGCTCTCTTAATTTGAAGACCAGGAAAAGGCGTCAGCCCCCTCGGGAGGGGGAAAATCTGGGGCTGAGGGGCCCTTTTGTGGCTCCTCTCTGGGGTCTTGTCCATGTGATGTTCCAGGCTCACGCTGGAGCCGGAGCAGGAGAGCAGCACAGAGATAAAGGAAGCGGCTCCCGCTCGGAGGCTCCCCTCTGCAGCACTTCCATTTCCTGACTTTCTTCCACGAGAGACGGGGGAAAGGCACAAACAAATGTTGGGTTTGGCCTTGGCCTGTGTCCAAGCAGGGGTTTGTGGGAGCTGGAGGGACAGTCCTGGACACAGCCGGCAGCGCTTGGAGAGCTCTGCACTCCCCGTCCCCTCCATCCCTCCAGTGTCCTGTGGCCTTCCAGCCACTCTGCCCTTCCTCCCTCCCTCCCTCCCTTCCTTCCTTCCTTCCTTCCTTCCTTCCTTCCTTCCTTCCTTCCTTCCTTCCTTCCT
>VXBT01001022.1:45998-59878 GCA_013400235.1 Oriolus oriolus | reverse complement strand
CATCCATCCCTCCATCCCTGCCTCCCACACCTCTGCTGCCCCAGGCTCGAGCACCCACCAGTTCTGATGGGATTTTTGTCCTGCGTGTGGCAGCTCAGAGCCCCTCACGCAGCTCTCAGGGCCTGACCCAGCACCCAGGTCCCTGTGCTGACCTCCCCTGCAGTGGCAGCAGCACAGGGACACCGGCAGGGCAGGGTTGCTCCAAGGAGAGAGCTCATCCCGGCACGGAGGCCTCTAAAATGAGCTGAGCCCCATCCTGGGCTGCTGGAGCCCATCCCAGTCACGAGATCCTGCTGGGTGCTCTGCCCCTGTCAGAGCAGGGGCTGACAGGGCTCTCCTTCCTGGCAGGAAGCTCCAGGATTCCAGCGTGGGCTCCTGTTGCCTTTTGGGGCAGAAACGCCCCGGGGCTGCAAACTGAGCTCCTTGAGAGCCCAGCAAAGGCCACGGAGGGAAGACTGGCAGGAGATAATGAACTGGAGTGCAGGGTGATAACAAACTGAACTGGAGAGTGATAACAAACTGGACTGGAGGTTGATAATGAACTGGAGTGGAGGGTGATAACAAACGGGAGTAGAAGTAGAAAATGAACTGGAGTGGAGGGTGATAACAAACGGGAGTAGAAGTAGAAAATGAACTGGAGTGGAGGGTGATAAACTGGAGTAGAGGTAGACAATGAACTGGAGTGGAGGGTGGTAACAAACTGGACTAGAGGGTGATAATGAACTGGAGTGCAGGGTTATAACAAACTGGACTAGAGGGTGATAACTATCTGAACTGCAATAATCTGCATCCAACTGAGGGCCAGGAAGCCTCGGACAAGCCCCTCGGACAGAGCCTGGGGACAGCTGCCACCCCTGTGAGGGGACGGTGCTCACCTGGTGATCAGCACGGCGGTGTCGTGGTTGGCTATGCCATTCTCGGGGATGGCGTTCCCGTTGCCGTTCCTGTTCACGATGGATTTCTGCCACTTGCAGAAGCTGTCCAGGGATTTCCCGGCATGGTGGTTGATCTCCAGCGTGGGCTGGAATGGAAGCAGCGGGAGAGTGTGATCCCAGGAAAGCTCTGGTGGGAAGGCACTGCCCATTCCGTGCCAGCAGAGCACTGACACCGCGCCAGACACCCCCAATTCCTCATGGGAAAGCAAGAAAAGTGGGACTTGAGGAGGGCTAAAGCTGCTTAAACCTCCCTAAAGTCACCTTATCATGGAAAAAATTAGATTCCCAGAGGTTTCTTCAGCCCAGTCCCCAGGGATGGGAGGATGTGGAGCAGCCAGACTGCACCGGGGGGTGAATTCCTGGGGGTGACATCCAGGGGGGACACACAGGGCAGACACAGGACAGGAGCGGCTCAGCAAAGCCCAGCTTACCTGATCCTCGGTGAGCAGGATCAGCCGGGTCACCAGGATATTGACAATATTGCCCAGACTCGAGTCCTGGAAAAGTTTGGCAACCTGACCTCCAAGAAACAAGAAAAGAGGAGTCTTAAAAATGAGCTCTGTGGCCAGGCGAGCTGGGGAGGGGCTGGGCACCACAGGGAGCCGGGGCTGGGGTCCGGACACAGCATTTTTGGGGAGCAGGGATGGGTTTGGGACTCCACACCACCGCCGGGATTGCAGAATCCCCTGAACCGCGTTCAGAGCCTGCTGTCTCAGAGCAGTGAAGCCAAAATCCTGCAGCAGCTGCTCCTTGCCCGGAGCCCAGGTGGGGGAAGCCCCCGCTCCTGGCATTCTGTGCAGCCCTGGGGATGGAGCTTTGCTGAGGGGAGGGCACAGATCCCTCAGGAACTGGGGACAGCACAGCATCCCTGGAGAATCGGGGAGGGCACCGCATCCCCCGGGAATCGGGGAGGGCACAGATCCCCCGGCAATCTGGGAGGGCACAAATCTCCCGGGAAGCAGGGAGGGCACAGATCCCTGGAGAATCAGGGAGGGCACAGCATCCCCTAAGAATCGAGGAGGGCACAGATCCCTCGGGAATCGGGGAGGGCACAGATCCCTCAGGAACTGGGGACGGCACAGCATCCCTGGGGAATCAGGGAGGGCACAGCATCCCTCAGGAATCAGGAAGGGCACAGATCCCTCAGGAGTCGGGGAGGGCACAGATCTCTCGGGAATGTGCCGTCTGGGGGTGTTTCGGAGCAGATGAAACCGGGGTTGTTGGAAAATCTGTCGTCGGCTTTAGAAATGCAAAGCGTGCAAATCGATCCTGCGGAGGCTGGGACAAAGAGCCGTCACAGAGGGGCTTTCAGGGGATTGATGGACGACTTCCAAGCCCATCTCACCTCGCAGGAGGATCCAGCACGGCCGATTCAGGCTGCTCATGCATCCAGCCCGGTACCCTGCCGCCAGCAGTGCCCCAGAGCAGAGCCACAGCTCGGGGAGGGATTTCTGCCGGCCCCGCTCGCTGCTCGGCCCCCAAGCGTGAGAGCTCCCTCTCCTTATGCTTTCCCATGTGTTTCTCGGCTTCCCGGCCGCATTTGCAATGCTAATTTGAGCCGGGAGATGCTCTTCAAAGAAAGGCTTTTGTTCTCGCGGCCCGGACCCGCTGCAGCGCGGTCAGACAGGCCAGATTTACCTCGCCGCGGTCCCACTGCTCAGCAGCAGGATTTTTGACCCCAAAGCCTTGCTCTGAGCCTGGGGAGAAGCCACGGCCAGCCTGCAACAGATCCGATTCCCGCTCTGTGTCCCCATCCCGCTCCTTGCCGGAAAAGTTTTCCCAGCCCGGACATTTGGGGTGATGGAGAGGAGTTCTCGGCCAGCCCGCAAGGTTCCTGGTGTGGGTGTAACACTTACAATATTCATGATGGCCAGGATGTACTGCTCGATGTCCCTGCGGCCGTGGTACCCCACCATCATCTTGTCGGCCACCACCAGGGTCTCCACGTAGCGCTCGGTGCTCACCGACCTCTTCAGGGGCAGCTGCCCCCGCTGGCTGTGGTTGCCCGACGGTTTCAGAGGGGAGGGTTTCAGTGTCCTCAGCCACCAGTGCCGCCCCTTCCAGGGCTTCTCGTCTGCGGAGGGAACGGGAGGGTTCTGGTGCCCTCGGGCAGGAGCTCGCGGGGGTGAGGGGTGGGTTTGAGGGGAGGAAAGGCCACAGAGGGCTCTTTGTGCACCACGTGTGGATGCAGAAAATCTCCCAAAGGCAGTCCAGGGCTGTCTCCAGGCTCCTGCTGGCATCTCACCTGCCCTCCTGTCCCCTCCTGTCCCTCCTGCCTGGCAGATTCGTGCCCACCCCACCGCAGCCCCAAACCCCTCCGGGCTGCACAGCCCTGCCCTCACCTCTGCTCCAGGGTAGGTTTAGAGACTGCACAGCCATAACCTGAAAATGAAACCCTTGCAGACCCTTTCCTCTCCCCTTTTCCTGCCAAGACCTGGGTTTAGGACTTGGCCTTTCCAGCACAGGAAGGGCTGCAGCCTCCCCAGCAGCAGCAGCAGCAGCAGCTCAGTAGGACTTTGCTTCCAGTGCTGCTGACCCGAGTCCAGGGGTGTCCCCAGCAGGGCCATCAGCTCCAAATTCCCCTCCTGGAGGCCACCCCAGGGCAGGGGAGGTGACTGGGAGGCTCCAGCCCCGTTCCTGCCCTGCCAGCAGATCCAGCTGGATCCTCTCCCCTGCTCTGGGGCTGGATCATCAAACATCCAGCGAGGCTGGGAACACGGGCACCCCTCAGGCAGCCCCATCACCTCCCAGCTCCTCCAGCTGATCCAGGGGAGCTCCTGGGGGTGTCCAGGGGCCAGGAGCGCTGGGCAGGACAGGACAGGTCCGGCCTGCAGGACAAGGGGACAGGGTGGCCTTGGGGTGGCCTGGCTGGGGCCATTGCACCGTGGTTGTTCTGAACTGCCCTTGGCTCGTGGCTCCCGCTGCACGTCTCTGCTTTCCAAGAAGCAATTAGGAGCGGGCTGAATTATTTCTGGAAGCTGGGGAATGCAGCAAAGAGTCAGCAGGAGGGGAGCCTGCTGGAGCTTTGTCCAGCGTGGCTTTGGGAGCTGGGATGGGCAGCAGGCCAGGGGAGCACGGTGGGTGTGGGGACACTCAGAGAGGGTGACAGCACCCTGGTGTCCTCAGGGGCTCCATCCCTTCCAGCAGTGGCTCCTCATCTGGCCCAGTGTCCCTGCTGGGGCGGTGGATGGACACCCTGCGGTGGCACCCAGAGAGGAGCAGCAGGGCCAGCTCTGCCCTGTCCCCACAAACTGACCCTCAAAAAGCCACCGGGCACTGCTGCAGGGCTGGCACCTCCCCTCAGCCTCACAGAGCCTCTCTGAGCCGAGGGAGAGGCATCCTCTGGGCCTCTGGGGCAGATGGTGGAACTCTGCCTGTCCACAAGGGCCGGAGGTTGCAGCCAGGCTCTGGGACAGACTGGTGGGAAAGGCAGGGACTGGAAGGGCACATGGGGAGAGGCCAGGGCAGGCCTTGGTGGGTCTTTTTGGAGGTCAGAGCCCTGCAAGTGCAGAAATGGGGTCGATGTGCAGCCACCATCCTCCCTAAACATCCCCCAGAGCCCCCTGTGACAGGTCAGGCCTCACATCCCACCCTCCGAGGCCCTTTTCCAGCTGGTCCCCATCAGCAGCAGAGTTATCCCAACAGGGACACAACCCCCAGTGACCCAACCCCAAAGCCCAGGCTGTGCTGATGGACACGACCCGCAGTGACCAAACCCCAAAGCCCAGGCTGTGCTGATGGACACGACCTGCAGTGACCAAACCCCAAAGCCAAGGCTGTGCTGAGCACACGTGAGCCGCGATTTCCCAATACCCTGCAAATTGGCCAAATCTGGGAGGATTCTTCCGAAGAAAAACAAGAAATGTTTTTTTCCCTCTCCTATCCCATGCTCTATTTACAAATTTTAAAGCCCTGCTGCGAGGAGGAGAGGACGGGAGCTTCCCAAAGCCCAGGCCACCAGAAATGGGTAAAATAAACATGGAAAAATCTGGAATTCTGGAGATAAATTTGGCTCTTTACCACATGGACCTGCTCTGGCAGGACTTTCCCAGCCTGTTTCGGGCTGGATCGAGGAGGAAGCGGTGGGAGCACCTACCCATCACTCCGCAGGCTGCGTCCATGTGAGGGTACTGCAGGGACGAGCGCTTGTACACGACGTGGGGGCTGCCCTTGCCCTCTCCCCCCGCGCTGACGTTGGCTCCGGGGCTCAGGGGCTCGATGAAATATTCCTCCTCATCCGCCACGATCACCCCGTGCTGCAGGAGGGAACAGAAGGGAGGCAATAACGGAGGTGCAGGGAGAGCCGGGGCACAGCAGTGGCTGCTCGCAGCGAGGGTTTTGTGATTGACCCCGAATTTCTGGGGACTGACAAAATCCTGCACAAGCACCGAGCTGCAGGAGCACGCAGAGCAGAGGAAGCCCAGCCAGGTGGTGGTGGATGCCTTGGGACATCTGTGCTCACTGAAGCCTTCTGGAAATCACAGTCCTGCCCTGCTGGGTTATGAGCGAGCTGTTTCCTCTTCCACCCACTCGGTCTCAGCGGGATCCCCGTGGCATCCCAAACACCGCCCGCTCAAACGCCGCAGCTCCGAGCTCGGCCTCCCCAAAAACCCTCCCAAGCAGCTCAGCACCATCACCACCAGCCGGGAACGCAGAGCTGCAGAGAGGGGTGGGTACCCAGAGGATTTGGGGAACACCCCAGATGTTTAAAATCTGAAGGCTGATTAAGCAGAGGCCACCAGCAGAGCCAAACCCCTTCTCTGGAGCCTGGATGGGGCATCCCAGCCCCTCGAACACCTCAGGCTGCCCACTTCAGTGAGATGATCTGGGGTTTGCTGCCTTATTTGTTTCAGTTTTTGATTCTTTGCCTCCATCTCTGTGAGCCCTTTGCTCTCAGAGTGGGCCCACACGAGGCAGTGGCAGCCAGGAGGAGCAGATCCTGGCGGGGTGACCACCAAACCCACCGGGGACTTGCAAGACCTCTCCTCTCCCCCCTCACAGCAACATTCCCTCTGGCCAAAAGGTCTGAGCAGCCCAAAGAGTTTCTGGGAGCCCAACACGAGCTCCATTCCAATTCCTGGCACTGAGGAACTGAACTGAATTCTCCAAGGACTGTGGTGTCCCTTCAGCTGAACTTCCCCAGCCAGCAACCGAGGCACCGCAATGTGCCTGACGTGGCTCAGACACGACCCCAAAAGTCCAGGAGCCAAAAGTCGCGGCTGCCACCCCCGTGCCCGTGTGCAAACCCAGCTCTGGGCGCACACACACCCCTGCCCTGCCACCAGGGCTGTCCTTTGGCTGTGACAGCGCTTCTCTGTGCCCGAGGGACGGGACCCCGGCTCTGCCAGGATGGGGAGCGGGGAATTCAATCCCTTCCATGGAAGTACCGCCTGGAACAGCTTCCCCGCCGGGTGTGGGTGGGGAGAGCCCCTCTGGGGGGACAGTCCCTTCCCTCCGGGGCTGTCGCTGTCCCCTCCCCGGCCGGAGCTCAATCGGGGCAGTGTGTGCGCGGCGAATCCCGGCCCCGAGTGCCGGGGGATTTCCTCCTGCCCCGGGCTCTGCTGTTCTTGGCTCGGCTCCACCTTTTCCAACACAAGCGAGGTACTGTGAGGTTACCCTGGCCGGGCTCCGGCGGGAGCCGAGGTCCGGCAGAGCCAGCTGGAAAGGCTTTGTGGGATGGGGGAAGGAGGTGACCCCCGGCCTGGGGCAGAGCACGGGTGGGGAGAGCGCGTCCTGATGCCTCAGGGTTTAACTCTTACATTTTTCAAATTCTGTGTTCCCAGTGTGTGACTCTGAGCTGCCTTGCAGCCTGGCAGCTGCTGCTCTCTCATGCTCACACAGACATAACAAAGCCTCTCCAGGCCTGCTCTGCAAGGACACCCAGCCCGTCCCAGGCCCAAAATGTGTAACCCAGCACCTTGAGAAGGGGGGGCGAGCTGAGGGGCAGTTCCATCATTAGCTAAAGTTTAATTGGCCAATTTATGCTGATCTGCAAATGGCCCAAACCTGTAACAGTGTGAAGAACTCGTGACTCGGGGTCCATCTCGGGTGCAGCCTTTGGCCTGCCCAGGCTGTGCCTCTGAAGGCCTTTCCAATAAATACCCACCTTTATTCCCTTACCCCTGTCTGGTCTCTGTTTCCAGGTTTGGCCTCTTTAGGCATCATCCTGCCCCAAATCCATCCCACTGGAAAAGGGATGTGCTCGCCCCAAGCCCTGCAGAGGCTCCACGCCTGCCTGGCACCTTCCCGCAGCGAGGCTGGGATGTCACGGGAGTCTGAAAATTGTCCCAGCGCTGACCCCAAGGGCTGAGCTCTGCGGGCCGGGTGCTGGACGTGACACAGGGCTGGTGAAGGGGGCGGGGAGAGGTCCTGAGAGAGCCCTGCGGTCTGTGGGGGAGCTGGGCTGGATGTTCTGGGTGTGATTCACGGAGGTCAGCAGCAGAGCAGGGAGGGTTTGCACCGTCAGCTCATACCGCGCCTGGGAAAGGCACAGCCCGGCCTGGGCCGGCTCTCCCTGCTCCTGAAGGAGCCCTGTGACAGTGGGGCCAGCTGGGTCGAGTCCTCCTCATCTGGGTCCCTCCAGGCACTCCTGTCCATGCTGGGCTCAGGGGGCTTCCCAGGAAAGCTGCCCCTGGATCCCTGGAAGTGTCCAAGGCCGGGTTGGACAGAGCTTGGAGCACCCCGGGACAGTGGAAGGTGTCCCTGCCCATGGCAGGGGGTGGAACAACATGGAATTTAAGGTCCCTTCCATCCCAAACCATTCTGGGATTCTCTGATGAAGACCTTTGAGGCCTTTCAGCTGTTCCTCTGCCACAAGAGGGGAAGGAACGGCCCTTCTCTGCTCAGTGTTTTCTCCTGGCTGTCATTTTTTGAGGGTAGGACACGATGGATCCTTGGGATCTCCTGGGATGAAACACAGGGATTCCAGCTCCTGGCCAGGCTGAGGCAGAGCTGCTCCCTGGAGGCTCCCAGCTGCCTGGCCCTTCTGGCAGCTCAAAACACGTAATATTTTTGGAAATGGACCATGTCACCCTTTGCTTCCAGCAGAGGCCACGTGGTGGGATCGGGGCTGTCCTGTGCAGGACCAGGATGGACTTTGGCGTCCTCGTGGGTCCTTTCCAGCTCAGGACATTCTGTGATTCTGTGGCTCTGGGAACTGGGTGACTTTGCCCCGGCTGAGCCTGAAGTGCAGCAGGCTGTGTGGGGTGAGCCCTGCTCCTGCTGCCCTCGGGCTGGGGTGACAGTGCCTGGGGCTGGGAAGAGGAGTCACCGGGAGAGTGTCCAGGTATTGGGAAGAGGGGTCAGTGGGAGAATGTCCAGGTATTGGGAAGAGGGGTCAGTGGGAAAATGTCCAGGTATTGGGAAGAGGGGTCAGTGGGACCATGTCCAGGTATTGGGAAGAGGGGTCACTGGGACCATGTCCAGGTACTGGCATCCCGAGCTGATGCATTGTAAGGTGAGAGTTGTGTTCACAACCAAAGTGGTTCAAACCCAAACCTTGCAGGCACGGGAATTCCTGGGGGATGTGGGAGTTGGAGGACAGGAGGATGGCCTGGAGCTGTTACCGTGCTCACAGCCATCCCTTTCCCTCCTCCTCGTGCTCAGCTCACCCTGTACCCAGATCAGGTCCCGGTTCGTGGCCAGTCACCACCCCAGGGCCCGAGTGCCTGTGCAGCACCACCCATGCAAAGCTGGGTCAGTGCAGAGCCCCCTTAGCAGGAACCTGCACCTGGGGACCCTCTTCTGTCCCCTCCAACGTGGGTGATCCCTCCTGGAGCGGAGCCTGCTGGGGATGAGGGATGGCACGAGTGGATCAGCCGTCACTGGTCCCCCGGAGTGGTGCAAAACATCTCCCGTGGCAAGTCCAGCCCCTCTCTGCCAGCTAAAAGCATTCCAGCCGCCTCTTGCCCAAATTCCTGGCCCCGCTGTCCTCACCGAGCCCGAAGCCCTCCTCCCCCATCTTCGCCGCGTCCGTAACTCCAGAGGGCAGGAGGACAGGGTTCAGGCAGAGGAGAGCTTGCTGGATGACCCCCTGTCCCTCTCTGTGCCTGGCTGCGCTTTCCTCCAGACAGCCCTTGGTGCCTCTCCAGAGCTAAACACAGCCAGGGGATGGGATTCTCCCAGTTCCACGTGCTGCTTGCCCCGGCCTCGCTGCCCTGTGGGGTGGGGGATGCCAGATCCCTCGGGAGCCAGCAGCACCCAGCTCACCCTCTGCGGGCACCACGAAATTCCCCGGGACCGGAGCAGAGTTCCCACGTCCGAACAAAGGGCTGGGGAAGCAGGGGCTGGTGCAGCTCAGAGTGTTGGCTGTGAGCTGGAAACTTTAGACTCCGTGATATAATGAGTCAGATTCTCATTTCTGTTAATAACCCACAGCACTGTTCTGGCAGGGTCACCCAGCCGTAAATCAAACGGGAATTCATTCCCGTTTGGAAGCTCTTCCTCGCTGCCAGAATGCTGCGGGGAGGTGGGGCTGGAGCAGAAATATGAGCCTGGCCCGGGGAGTCTTTTTCTACCCCTCCAAGGGAGCCATCAGCCTTGGGATTCACTCACGGGGTATGTTTGCTCCATCCCTCCATCTGGCAGCTCGGGAAATGTGCTGTGCGAGCCAGAAATATCAGAAAATCACAGAAAAATAGGGATGGAAGCCCTCAGTCAATTCCCAGGGCTGGGAGAGCTAATGAATCATACCTGGAGGGGTCTGAGAGCCTTTTGTCTGGCCTGCTCCTAAAGATCTCCCAAGACCTCGCTCTCTCCAAGCAATCTAGCCCAGAGCTCAGCTGTTCTTACACTCACGTCCACCACTAAGATTCCTTGCTGGTATTTAGGACCAGGATGTTCAGTCTGAGCTGTCAAGACTTGGAAAACCAACCATTCCCACCCCCCTTCCCGCAGTCTTGCTGGTTTTGAGGAAATGCCACCTCGCCCCCTCTTGATGTTCCCTTTTTCATACGGAAAAATGGATTATTTCCATTTTTTCCCTCAGAAGCGACATTTTTTAGCTCCTGAAACATGGACAGAAGCGATTGGGAACCCCAGGAATGCATCTGCAGTTGGAGGGATCTGGATGCACTCCTGACATTCCAGCGGCGCTGGGAAACCCCTGCCCGCCCGCAGCAGCACACGCAGAACAATTTCTGCTGTTGCTCTTGGAAGAACTCGGTGAGAGCCAGGTCTGGGTACCCCCAGGGAGCCAGGATTATCCCACCCCAATCAAAATCAATGGGAAAACGCCCAGAAACTGGACTAGAAGTGACCCACGGACCAGGAACCCCCACGGACGTGGCGAGGGCTGTCCGCGCCCTCCGCCGATTGTGACGCCAGCGTGCAACATTCCCGCTCGCCACCAATCCCGAGCTTTTCCCACCACATGGATCCGCCTGCTGGGGGATCAAAGCTGTCGGCACCACCCCTGGCTGGCCCAAGCCAGACTCACCAGCCCGTTGCAGTTGCTGATGGCCACCTTGGAGCTGAGGTACTGGTCCTGCAGGTGGCCGGCGTAGTGGCAGTCCTCGTGGAAGTCGTGCTGCCAGTCCATGCCGTCCCGCTTCCAGTACTCCACGGTGAAGTGCTCGGCCAGCAGGTTGGAGTGCAGGGTCAGGTTGAGCAGGAACTGGGTGTGGTGGGCAGAGACTTTGTAGAAGACCTGCTGCTCCGAGGGCTCGTAGGGCAGGGAGCGCCGGGGCCGCGGCTTCAGCTGCCGGCGCATGTCGAAGGTGAGGAAGTCCCCGTTCTGGTCCACTTGGATGGGGAAGGCGATCTCATAGTGATCCAGGCTGGAGAGGAATTCCTCTGGGGAGAGAAGGACACGTGTGGGAATGACACACGTGGGAGCGGCAGCCTGCCAGGGGAGTTGGACACCCAGCAGTGCCAGCCCGAGCGCGGCCACGGCCAGCACGGGGTGCTGCCACGGCATTCCAAAAATTGGAATCCCAAGGCTCTGCCCAAGCCTGCAGGATCCTTGGGGTATTCCCCAAACCCTGCAGCCTCCAGAGCCTTGGGATAGCAGTTTTTGGAGTGCAGCTTTTCCCTCTGCAGGTGATGGAGGGGAACAGCCTGGCCCAAAGGGCCCTTCAGGACACCCCAACTGTGGCTCCGGACCTGGAGTATCCCTAATCCTTCCATCTCCACTGGGCAGGGGGAATCCGGGCTTTGCAGAGTCCAGCTCTGAGCCTTGGAGGGTTATTTTAACCTGGACCCTTCCAGGAACAGGCCCGGCAATGAGGGCTCTTCAAAAGGAGGCAGAGGAGCCTCAGGGCGACAATGGCCCAGGAGGAAAGTCTCCTGTGGGTTCCTCAGGACATCTGCAGCTGCTGGCTCTGAGAACACAAAACCAGCACCACCCCAACCTCCCCATCAGAGCTACAGGGGCCTCAGAGGCACAAAGTCCTTGAAATGCCTGTCTTGATGCCCAGATAAAAGAGAGGGCAACCAGAATTCCCCGAGCTGTGCCAAAAATGAGCGGGAGTGGAAGTCAGACACCCCAATTCCCCAGCCAGGTCTCTGTCTGTGACCCCATCCTGCCCTCCCAGCTCCCTGGGTTGGTTTTTATCACCTCAGCCCGGCTCAGCAGCTCCTCTGGGGGCCCTTGAGCTCAGAGCCCGTGCGGTGGCACCCGGGCTGTGACAGTGGCACCGTCCCCAGCCCCTCTGCCCACGCCCGCACGGCAACGCAACTCTGCCAGCTGTCCCACAGACTGGCACCCTGCAACCTCGGCAAAAACTCCTCCTTTTCACAGGAAAACGTGCCAGGGGCTGCCAGATTGGGTCTGAGCAGGGCGCTGGCTGTGTCTGAGAGCCCTCGGCCCCGGAGGCTGCGGGTGAAGATGGGAAATATCGGCGTGCTGGAGCAGGACAGCTCCTCCTGAACCCCTCGTGCCTCGAGGGTTTGAGCCTCCCGAGCCCTCATGGGAGGGGATTTTCCCTCTGTTCCCTCTGGAAAAGTCTTCCTGTGCTTTCTGCATCCTGTTTGCCGTTGTTTCCCAAGCACACAGGAGGGGCCGGGCTCTTCCAGGGTGGCTGAATTTTGCTCCACAGCCCCCACCCTCAAAGCCTTCCCGGCCATCAGAAACTCGGCCAGCTCCAAGCTGCACCCTCCCCTCAGGGCAGTGGGGCAGCGCTTCCTTTCCCTCTGTTTCCCAGCGTGGGAGCCTGGCAGAGTGGTTTCCTTGGCCACCAGGATCGGGACAGCCCTTCCACCCTCTGGGATCAGGGGAGAGCTCCCATCTTTGCTGACCACTCCTGGCACCTCTGCCCTGCCAGAATTCATGATCAGGTTTTTAACTTCCAGCTTTCCCTGCGTCCCAGCACCTCCCTGCAATGGGGCTGGGCAAACAAGGGCGACTTTTTGCACTAAGAAATGACTTCAGGCTTGGAAAAATTTGCTGTCGGAAGTGTTTTGTTTTCCTTTTTGCCTCTCTGCACTCCGTGTGGGCTTGGAAAAGAGTGAATCAGAGAGGGGTTGTGCTGCTGTGGCTACAAAGGACCTGGGATTCCGGGCTGGAGGCTCTGATCCTGACCTGAACGGCATTTCCAGGAGGAAAAACGTGCCCAGAGCCTGAGGCTGAGGTGGTGTGTGAGAACCTGGTGGTGCTGTAGGGCTGGGCACTGCAGCTCCTCAGGGATGTCCCTCTGGACACTGGGGCACGGGAAGAGCCCAAGAGCATCACAGAAATGGTTTGGGAAGTGGTGCTGTAGAGTGGGAATGCCACAAATGGAAAAAGTAATCGTGGAGTAGAATCCAGGAATGCTTTGGGTGGGAAGGGACTTTAAAATTCATCCAGTGCCACCTCCTTCCACTGTCCCAGGGTGCTCCAAGTCCCGTCCAGCCTGGCCTGGGACACTTCCAGGGATCCAGGGGCAGCCACAGCTGCTCTGGGAAAGCTGTTCCAATGATTCCAGCTGTTCCCTGAGCTGTTCCCGGAGTGCCCAAGCTACCTCTGAACCTCTCAGCTGCCTGGGAGAGCCCTTCAGCGCCAGGCTGCTGCTCCCCACACAGAGAATTAGAGCTCAGGGCCGATAGCTCAATCTTCCTCCTGCATGAACCCAACACGCCGGTGTGGAGTGGTGCTCGTGGGGCACAGGGATCCCGCCCGCAGCGAGTCCCTGGGAGCAGGGGCTGGTGATAACAACCCTGCCCTTCGCTCTCCAGCTGCTCCCGGGAGATAACAGCGCCTCACCCTCTCCAGAGAGTGCTGTGGGGATTAGGAACTGTCCTGGCAGCCTGGGGGAGTGCTGGGCGACATCAACAGCCTGACAGCAAAAACAGGGCTCTGACAGCCAGAGGGGCCCCTGGGGCAGCAGGGGCTGGGCAAGGACAGGGACTGGACAGGGGGCAGAGTGCAACACCCGAGAGCAAAACACCTCCTTTCCTCGGGGGCCGAGGGAGAGCCCTGGCCAGGGGAGTGGGAGAAGAGCAGAGCTGGAGGTGTCTGCACTGCTCCCCCAGTCCCTCCCCAGGCCAGCACGAGGGTTCTGCCAGCAGCAGTGGGGTGGATCCAGCTGCCCTCCCCACAGGTGGATCCAGCTCCCTTTCCCATGGGTGGATCCAGCTCCTCTCCCCACAAGTGGATCCAGCTCCCCTCTCCACGGGTGAATCCCCCTCCATTTCCCACGGATGCGTCCACCTCCTCTCTCCGTGGATGGATCCAGTTCCCTTTCCCATGGGTGAATCCAGCAAGGGTGGATCCAGCTCCTCTCCCCACGAGTAGATCCAACTCCCTTTCCCATGGATGCATCCAGTTCCTCCCCACGAGTGGATCCAGCTCTCTTTTCCATGGATGGATCCAGCTCCTCTCTCCATGGATAGATCCAGCTCGGGTGGATCCAGCTCCCTTTTCCATGGATGGATCCAGCTCCTCTCTCCATGGATAGATCCAGCTCGGGTGGATCCAGATCCCCTCCCCCCAGAAGCAGATCCAGCTCCTCTCCCATGGGTGGGTCCTGC
>VXBT01001022.1:15234-41785 GCA_013400235.1 Oriolus oriolus | reverse complement strand
TTTTTTAAAGGGAGAAATAAATACAAACACAGATTTCTGCTTCCAGCTTGCCCCGGGGGGAGGGAATACTTGCAGTGCACCCCCTGCCAGGCCTGCCACTGACATCTTCCAGACATGGGAGCACTGGGAGAAGTGGGAAAGCAGTAGGAAAGCAGTGGGAGCAGCACCCCACAGCTGCACCACCCCAGCAGCACTGCTGTCATTTTCAGGGCTGTGTTATTTTAAGGAACAAAAGCCTCAAGGTTATTTTGTCCTTCTGTAAAACGGGGAATTGACACCACCCCATGACCGCACCGGGGCTGTCGGGATGATCATGGTGCCACTCCCCACAGCTCGGTCCCTTCTTGGCCCCGGGTGCCCCCCGACCCTCCCGAGGGGCTGAGCAGCACCTCAGCCCCACAGCAGCCCTGGCAGCCCCCACAAACAGCACTGCAGGGATTTCTGCTCCTCCAGCCGCTCCAGGCTGGGAGCTGTTCCAGCAACCTCCCAGGGTTTATCTCTTGGGGAGGAAGAGCTGAGGATGAGCTGTGAGCACCGGGCTAGCTCCACAGGCCTCATTTCCTAAGGAATCTGAGTTAAACACAGCAGGGACTGGGGTCTGCGGCTCAGGGGCTGTGCCAGGGCAGCGTCAGCACCAGGGTTTTCAGGCTTTCCCACCACCCTCACGGGTCCCCTGCCACACACAGGGGGCTCTTTCCTGCTGCGGGGGTCCCAGCTGCCCCCCAGGTCACACAACAGCCCCTGAGTGCCTGGAGCTCCTGGCTGCCGATCCCAAAGTCACCTGACACCACAGTCCCCTTGTCACCTGCAGTCACTGCTTCACGGAGGGCCTCAGGTTTGGGCTGCAAACCCTCAGCTGTAATCGACTTTCACCCTTCCAGTGAAGGAATTTTTCCTCATATCCAATCCGAACATCTCCAGGGACAACCTGAGGCCGTTCCCTCTCCTCCTGTCCCTGTTCCCTGCGAGCAGAGCCCGACCCCCCCCAGCTGCCCCCTCCTGTCAGGGAGTTGTGCAGAGCCACAAGGTCCCCCCTGAGCCTCCTTTTCTCCAGGCTGAGCCCCTTTCCCAGCTCCCTCAGCCGCTCCTGGGGCTCCAGAACCACAGAATCAAAGATTTGTGCACAGAACCACAANCCTCGGGGGGAAGAACCTTTCCCTGAGCTCCATCCCAAGCCCTGACACAGCTCCAGCCGTTCCCTGGGCTCCTGGCCCTGGCCCAGAGCAGAGCTCAGCCCCTGCCCCTCCGCCTCCCCTCGGGAGGAGCTGCAGCCCCCGAGGAGCCTCCCCTCAGCCTCCTCTGCTCCGGCTGAACGAGCCAAGTGCCCTCAGCCGCTCCTCAGCCCCTTCCCCAGCTCCGTGTCCCTCCTTTGGACACTCTGCAACAGCTCTGGATCCTTCTGATCTTGTGGTGCCCAGAGTGCCCCCAGCACTGGAGGTGAGGCTGCCCCAGTGCAGAGCAGAGCGGGACAATCGATGTTTGAACCCTTCTCGTTGTCTCTAAACCCCTGCTCCTCCTCACCCTCTCTCTGCACACCCCAGAGCCTGCCAGGGGCAGGTCCCTCAGAGTTCCTGAGGCATTTCTGTGTTCGCTGCTGCCTGGGGGGGGTCTCGCCCGCTGCATTCCCAGGGCTGTGGGTGTTCCGTGCGTGCTCAGCCAGCTTCCGGCTCCCAGCTCCCAACTCCTGGCTCCTGGTTCCCGGCTCCCAACTCCCAGCTCCCAACTCCCAACTCCCAACTCCCAGTCCCAGATCCCACCTCCCAACTCCAAGCTCCCAGATCCCAACTCCCAGATCCCACCTCCCAGTTCCCAACTCCCAGTTCCCAGTTCCCAGCTCCCAACTCCCAGCTCCCAACTCCCAGTTCCCAGCTCCCAACTCCCAGCTCCCAGATCCCAACTCCCAGTTCCCAGCTCCCAGCTCCCNCCGCTCACCCCCCACCTCCCAGCTCCCAGCTCCCAACTCCCAGCTCCCAGCTCCCAGCTCCCAGCCCCCAACTCTCAGCTCCCAGCTCTCAGCTCCCAGCTCCAAGCTCCCAGCTCCCAGCTCCCAGCTCCCGGCTCCCATCTCCCAGCTCCCAGCAGGTTCCTGCACGTTCCTGAGGATGGGATAAACAGCCCCGCTCCCCACACCGGGCTGCTCCTCCCGCGGCACGGGGTGAGCACGTGGGGGATGCAAAGCTGTCCGAGAGACCTCCCCGGCTTCCAGCAGGAGGAGAACATCCTGATATTCCCGACAAAATATTTGGCTGGGCTGCCAAGTGGAAAACATGTTGAGCTGCAGATGGCAGAAGTCTCCCCGCAGTCATCTTGCCAGCACGACAGGACTTCCACTGGGAAGTCATTTCTCAGCTCTGGGGGTTAAACGCACAGAAATCAACAGTTTTGCTGCCAGGAGCATCTGCAAACTGCGAGAACGGGGTTAAAGTCACAGGTCTGCAGAGCACAAAACAAGAACTTGAGCCATAATCTGCTCTGCTGCTCCAAGCGTGGCCTCTCTGGGGCCACGGCGAGTGAAGAATTAGAAACACGGAGTGATCCCTGTTCCCAGAACGCTGCAGCCTCCAGCCCTGCGATGGTTCCTGCCTGCACAGCCGCCCTCTGGCTGCCCTGCCACCCCTCTGCTCGCCCCTGCCACCAATGCCCCATGTGCAGTGCCAAGGGCTCTGCCTGTCCCTTCCCTGCTGGCACCCTCGGGGCTGGGAGGGGGCCCAGGGCGCTCAGTGCAGCCCCCCTCACTCGGGAGGGCTGATTCCCCTCGCCCCAAGAGCTGTTCCTCGCACACCCCGGTGACCACGGGCCCAATTTCAGCTCCCCAGGAGGGGAGATGCCGTTCTCACACCGTTCAAATCAGACCCAACCCCATCCAAAGGCGCTCCCTTGAAATGCAGACTGGCACTGCCAGTGTGACCCTGCGAGCTGAGGGCTCTGACCCGGGCTCTCTGTCCCCCTGCCAGCACCCCGGTGCCAGCCTGTGTGCCAGGGGCACACCCTCCCTGCCTTTGGACCACCAGCTCCCTCTTCCAGGCTCTCTGTGGTGCTCCACACCCGGCCCTGCTGTGCTCTGGCCGGGCACACCCTGCATCCCTTTGTACAGCAGCTTCACAGGGCTTTGGGCTCTCTCCAGCGCTGTGTGGGAGGAGGGGCTTTTTTTTCAAAAACACGAGAATTGTTTCACAGTCAAATCTATTAGGTGCAATCTTGGTGAGGAAAGGGCTGAATCTCCCCCTCGCTCCGCTTCAAAATCTTTAATTTTGCCGGCAAAGGGGCAAAAGAAGCCCGTGCCAAAGCCGGGGCAGTGAGAGGAGAGCGGGGAGCAGCGACCTCGCTCTGACACCGCCTGCTTGGCTTTCTGGAAATCCTATCCCTGTGTTACGTAAGGATCTGGCCCTATCTGGAACGCTGGGGTCACTGTGCTTCTCCAAGTGTGGTAAAATGCTCGGAGGTCCTCAGCAGGAAAGCAGCAGGGAAGTGCCAGCCCGGATCCTCCTCGGCACGGGGAGCTGGGCCCGGGGCAGGCTGAGCCCTGCCGGAGCTGCCAAATTCCAGCCGGATGGAAGGTGGGCACCGAGACTCCCAGGGCTCCCACCCTGGGACTCCCTCTGCTTTAGGGAGAGGACTCCACCAAGCAGGTCCACTCTCAGACAGGACTTATGCAAGAGTTTGGCGCCGCTCCATGTGACCCAGACTCGCTGGCGCTCTGCCACCGCTCTCCTCGCTGGCTCCAGCCAGGCACAGAGCGGCAGGATTAGAGAGAGACCGGGCAGTCATTAACGGGGTGCCAGTCGTTAACGGGGTGCCAGTCATTAACTGAGGGTGCAAGTCATTCACTTGCACCAGGGAATGCCAGCCATTAACTGGGTGCCAGTCGTTTACTGGGTGCCAGTCATTAACCGGGTGCCAGTCATTAACGGGTTGCCAGTCATTAACGGAGTGCCAGTCATTAACGGAGTGCATCGCCCACCACACAGGGCCCTGCCAGTGACACACACGTCCCACGAGTGTAGGGACACACGTGTCACCCACATGCACCCAGGGCACCGCTGCAGCCGCTTGTCTGTGTGGGGATGGGGATAGGTGGGGTTTGTATGTGGATTGAGCATGGATACACGTTATCTGCGTGTGATAGCGCATTATCAGCATGGGGATACACGTTATCTGCATGGGGATAGACATTATCTGGACATGGATACACGTTATCTGCATGTGATAACGTTATCTGCATGGGGATAGATGTTATCTGCATGGATACACGCTATCTGCATATGATAACACATTATCAGCATGGGGATAGACGTTATCTGCACATGGATAACATGGTATCTGCACATGGACACACGCTATCTGCATGGGAATACACGTTATCAGCCTGGGAATACGCGTTATCTGCACGTTGATACACGTTATCTGCACATTGATAACACGCTATCAGCACACACCACCTGCAGACAGGTCTGATGCCCACACCCCCCGCGTGCTGCCCTCCCATCCCTGCGGTGTTCCATGCCCAAATGCCATTTTTACACGTGGCAAATCCCAGGCCGCCTCTGCCTCCATGAAACGCTCCCTCTGTGGGGTTCAGCACAGCCGGCAGAGCACCCAGAGCCCAACCCAGAGCTCAACTCAGAGCCCAACCCAGAGCCCAACCCAGAGCTCCCGGGCCTGGGCACGGGCAGCTCTCCCTGTGCTCCTGCTGCTCCTCCCAGCACGGAGCAGCACCAGGGCTCTGCCAGGAAAGCGCCCCGGGCTCGGGGAAAGGCCGGGAGTGCTCACGCCTCGGAGCAGGCACGGAAGCAGACACAGACCCGGCCACCTGCACCCCGGCAGGGCTGGCTCCCCTCTCCATCCCGGCAGGGCTGGCTTCCTTCTCCATCCCGGCTTCCCTCTCCATTCCGGCAGGGCTGGTTCCTTTCTCCATCCTGGCAAGGCTAACTCTTCTCTCCATCCCGGCAGGGCTGGCTCCCGGCTCCACTCCGGCTCCCCTCTCCATCCCGGCAGGCCCGGCTCCCTCAGCTCCCCTCTGGCAGTCCCGCTGTTTACACAACCCAGCCGTGCACGGCGCCGAGCCCCGGGCTGGCACAGACACAAACACCCTCATGTGCCAACACCGAGCTCTGCTCACCTGTGTAACCACCCCGGCCCTCTCCAGGCAGGAGCTGCTCGGTGCTGGGAGTCCCAGCTGAGGCAGGAGTGTGGTTTACGTGGTTTGTGCAGTTCCTGCTCACGGGGAGCTGTCCCAGCCCTCCCACACCAAGCGTTGCACCTGAAATCTGGCTCTTCATCAGGCAGGCTGTGGGACAGGGCCATCCCCCGCTCACAGAATGGTTTGGGTGAGAAGGCATCTTAACGCTCATTTAGTTCCACCTCCTGCCATGGCAGGGACACCTCCCACTGCCCCAGGCTGCTCCCAGCCCCGGCCAGCCTGGCCTTGGGCACTGCCAGGGATCCAGGGGCAGCCACAGCTGCTCTGGGCACCCTGTGCCAGGGCCTGCCCACCCTCACAGTCGACAAAGGTGTGCCTGGTTATCAGGGGAGGGCAAAGTCCCCCTGCAGCCCCTGTCACCAAGTGCCACACCTTGTGCCCCCACAGCCTCAGGCTGGACACAGGAGAACTCTGCTGAGCTTCCCAAGAAAAGCCTCTGAGGTGACTCCTGCCACCGAGCAGAGCTGTGAGGAGCACTGAGGGACCTGCAGTGAGCCCAGGGCTCAGCAGCTCCTTCTGCCACTGTCACAGCCTCACCCAGCACTGGGCCGGCCCTGGCCAGGGGCACGGATCCACAGCACAGCCCAGCTCCAGCTCCTCGGGCTGAGCTGGGCCTGCCAGGCTGGATCAAGGAAAAAGCAAGGTTGGAAGGGACTCAAGGGGTCTCTGGTCCCATCCCACTCTCAGAACTGGGTCACCTGTGATGTTGGATCAGGACCACGCAGTCCAGGCTGTGCCAGGGGGTCACAGGAGCAGCTCGGAGGAAATGCAGGGAGCTGTGAAGTGGGACTCTAAAGCAGCAAAGCCAGTTTGGAGTTCCCTCTCCTCGCAGGAAACCAGAACCAGTCAGAGAAGTGACATGGTGGTGACACAGAGTATGCTCCTTCCACAGCAGGACAAACCTCGGAGCGATTTGGTGACAGCTGAGGGAACAGTCGGTGCAGGACCATGGGGTCACCCCCAGGCAATGACCCCGGGGTCCCCTTGGAGTGACCATGACAGAGGCACCCACAGCCCCCAGGACAGGTCACCCCACGCCAGGGGAGCCCTGCAGGGACAGGGATGCCTCCTGTGGGATGGACACTTGGGCTGTGGAATCCCTCCAGCCCTGACAGACCCGTAGATCATGCCCAGGCTCTGGCTCCCTGGGAACTCCGGGACTCTGCTGGGCAGAGTTTTTGGGCCCCTTTCCCTTCCCTGCAGGTTATTGACTCAGGGAAGCCCAGATGGTGTGGCCCAGGTGCAGCTCCTTCCCCCACAGCCAGCGAATGAAGAGTCCCTAACCCTGACAGGACTGAACTCACCCTTTGCACTTTCATTTTGGTCAAAAACCACTTCCCACCGAAGTCACAAATCCCACAGGAGGAGGCCAGGAGTTCACCTGCCAGCTTATCTCAGCTGGGCCCAACATTGAGGAGTGTTTGAGTTCATAAAGATTTGCAGGACTGCACAGGAAAAGATTCACTTCAACTCATTTTCCTTTAAAATTAAGCTGCTATAGAAGAGTAGAAAACACAATATTGATAACGGGGGATAAACAGAAGTGTAAAGCTGTGGATGTCCCATCCCTGGAAGTGTCCAAGGCCAGGCTGGACAGGTCTTGGAGCAATCTGGGATAGTGGAAGGTGTCCCTGCCCATGGGAGAGGGGGGAACTGGATGAGCTTTAAGGTCCCTTCCAACCCAACCCATTCCATGAAAGAATGGCAGTCAGCCGTGGAATATCCCAAACATTTCCCAGCCTGGGGGGATGCAGAAGGCCAAAGAGGAGCAGCAATGGAGCAGCTGCATGGAGACCCTGCACTTCACACGTGCGCTGAAGTTGCTGCACTGAAGTCAGACGGAGCTGAAATGTTCCGGCGGTTTCCCAGCGGAGACTCTCCCAATCCTTCAGTCGGCCGCAGACTTCACTGCAGGCCCCCACAGTAACCAAGGTGGGAAAACTGGTTGGGATGGTGTCCCTTTAAACCCCCCTCAGTGCTGGAAATCCAGGCTGTATCCAGGCTGGTGCTTTTCCATGCGTCTCGCTCCCCGATCGCCGCACGAGATCCGAACCGCTCTGATTCCCGGGAAATGTTTGTAACTCCTCGCCCTGCAAATATTTCCTACAGTGGTGGGGTCAAGCGAAGACCTCTGTGCCTTGTGTGCCTCCAGCACATTTGAGCTGCCGTCACCCAGCGATTGTTCCTGAAAGCGTGATGAGTTTGGTCCCAATTCTGTTCGTTTTAAGCTCGTTTTGTGTTAACTCAAGACCGAGGCAGGACAGGACGTGACAAACACATCCTGCGGTGCTCCCGGCTCAGAAGGAATTAATTGCTGGAAACTTGGCAAGAAAAGTGGGGTTTGGAGCCGGGGGTTTCAGATAAGGTGGAGATAAGGGTTTGCATGGAATCATCCCTGGGTGCATCCTGCGCTGAGGGCCCTCCACGGAGCTGCTCCTTCGGGAAGCGGAGCCCAGGCTGTCCCTGGACTGGCATTTCATGGAATGGTGAGAACAGTGGCTCCTCCCCAGCCGTCTCTGGGTGGCCTGGAGCCATGGGTGATAAGAGAGCCTCTCATGTTTCAGGTTTGAGGAGCAGACACTGTTTATGTTGAGCAGCAGCACCTTCCTCCCCTCGGGGCTCCTCTTCAGCCTCTCCGCGGCTGCTCGGGCCCGGCTTATCGGGGCCTCCCCGTGCCAAAGGAAACAGCTCGGGCCCCCCAGCCTTATCCGGGCAGAGCTGATTTGCAGGAGATGACAGCACCTTTCCCATCCCGCCCCAGGAGCAGCCGCTTGGGGAATGCGGCTGGAGCGGCCCCAAGAAGCGCCGGGAGGTTTTTGGGATCGCGGGGGGAGGAGGGGAGCAGAGGGTGCTGCCCCGGGGCGAAGCAGGAACAGCGGGAGGCCGAGGATGGAGCAACCGGAGCACTCAGCACGTTCCATATATGGAGAAACTCTGGGAACAACCTTCCCAAGGACTGGAGGAAGCCTCGGGGATGGAGGCATCTCGGAGCAGTCTGGGCAAGGCTGTTCCCACCACGGGGAGCATCCCGGCGCTGGGAATCACCTGGGTGTCCCACAGAGCATTCCGGGAGACCAGAGGGGAACAAAGACTTCCCAACCCCTTCCTGCCGTGCCCAGCCGTGCCCTGCATCCCACCCTGGCACCGCCGGGCGCTGCCAACGAGGATAAGAACCGAGCGCGACCAGAACCAGAGCTGTGGTGGGGCCGAGCCATCTCCAGCCCCAGGGATATGGGCAGGGGTGGCAGCAGGAGCGCAAACGAGCCCTGAGGTTTGCATCTTGACCACTAAAAAAAGTCCCCAAAACTGGGCCTCGGTGCGAAATTTTGTGTTTTGCTGCAGAGGGTACCTGCCCCCGGCGCAGCTCCGCGCTTCCCTCTCGGCTGATTTCTTCCCCTCTGGACGATATTTGCCAAGGTTATTTTATAAACTCCTCTCTATTTATAGCCCAGCTCCTTCAGCTCTAATGAGATAATCTTCTGGCATCTCACCATCACTAATATTTACTTTGATGTTTACAATAACATCTTCTGAGGGATTGATTGCTTTTTATATATACATAAATTTAAAAAAACACCTTTAAAACATAATCAAAGCAAAGAAAGAAACGAGCGGAGCGGCGGGGCCGAGCTCCTGGGGGTGCACACGGAGTCAGTGACACTGCAACTTTTTCAGGGCAGACCTTTTATAAATCTTCTGAGCACATCAGGAGGGAGAGAGGCATTGGCAGCTCCTGAAGATGGAGAGAGAGACAGGGAAAGAGGGAGAGGGAGCGCGGGCTGTGTTTATTCTCAGGAATGAAGGCGGCGAGGAACGTTTCATTCTGCAGCAGAACGGGCTCGGAGCTGCTGCTCTCTGTAATTGAGAGCTTCGCCCCGGGCAGCCTGGCGGAGGGGATTTGGGGTTTAGAGCAGCAAACATTCGATCCCTGGGTTAATGCAATTAAAAAAGTGCAGCCGAGAGGGGCCGGGGGAGGCGGGGGAGGCGGCGCACGAGATCCCGGCTGCTGCTGCCTGCAGCCACTTTGAAACACAAGCCTGCGTTTTTATGGAAACTCTGAATGTTGGAGAAGGGTGAACATGGTTTTCATTCTCATAAATGTTTTTCCAGCGTGCAAGGCTCTCCGGGCTCATTCCTCCTCCAGGGAGACGGTTCTGATTTCAAAGAACATTCGCGTTCCCTCCACCCCAGACCACCCCACTCCAACCTCAAAGAGTCTCCTCTGGAAAAATTATTTTAAAGAGCGTTTTACCTTTTCGAGTGCTTTCTCTTCTTTCTTCTTTTTTTTTTTTTGCCCCCTTTTAATTCCTTCAGCTTCTCTCTCTCTCCCTCTGTTTTTTTTTTTCCCTCTTCTTTTTCCCAGCAGCAGTCAAAAGCTCCTCTCTCCCCCTCAGCCCTGCGCGTGTCAGAAAGTTTCCAGGCTGAGGGTTTGTGTCGCCTTCCTCAAGAACCTTCTTCTGTCAGACCCAGGCAGAGCTGGAGCTGGAGGCTTTGCTAAAAAGTCTCCTTTCAGGAAGTGAGCAGTAATAAGAGAGCGGCTCGGAGGCAGCACATGGATAGGGGCTGCTCAAGGGAAAAAAAAAAAAAGAAAGAAGGAGAAAAAAAAAAAAAAAAAACTTTCCCAAGGAATTTTGCCAGGATTATCCAAAAAAAAAAAAAAAGGAAAAAAAAAAAAGAAAAAAAAATCCCCAAACCCACAAGGCTGGAAAAGTCCCGCCCTGACTGCTGACATCAGTGCAGAAGGCAGGTCTTGGCTGAAACAGTATAAAACTAATCAGCCTTTCTGTGGAGGAGCAGGGAGGGAGCTCGGGGCAGCCCTGGAGGCGATGCCGGCGGCTCCCCGGTGGATAAAACATCCCAGGAAAAGCCATAAAGCCGAGAGCCCGTGCTGATAGGGGCGGACAAAGCAGACAAAGCAAGCCAGGATCGGTTTTGGTTTGGTTTTTTCCCCCCCCAACACCGAACACCACCCCCATCCTTCATTTTAACCGGAGCTTTCCAAATGCTTTAAAAAACCCAGGGAGTGCGTGAGGGAACGGCCAGAAGGCAGCCGCGCTCCCAGAAATGGCAGGGATTGGGTTTGAAGCGAAAAAAAGCGCTCAGGAACGCGCCGATGTTGTCAGAAGTCGCTTCCCTCCGCAGTTACATCATCCCCGCCCCGCTGGCTCCGCTGATCCCGGCATTCTCCTGCCCTGCTGCCACCGTGGAGTGTCCCCCCGAGGGCAGCCACCCCAAAGGGAGGGATGAACACCGGGAATAACCAAATGCCGCTCGTTTTCCAAACAAGCCCCGCGCGGGACACCTCGAGCAACAATGAAAGGCAGGAGCTCATTTCCTCCTTCCTTCTGAAGGCGGCCCCGGGACTCCACAGGCGAGTTTGTGGAGAGGGAATTACCTGGCAGTGCTGAAGATGTTGGGAAAAGGAGCCTTTCTGAGCTGCCCCGCTTCTCCCTGGGAAGAGAGAGGGGCCCTGGGGAAGGACACAAGGAAGGGATGGAAGCGCCAGGGTGTGGATGGACCCCCAGGCTGAGCCCTCTGTGGGGACAGAGCGACCCCAAAACTGGCCCGGAGGTGCCTTTTCCTCCAGGAGGATTTGAATGAAGAGTTAAGGGGTGAGAAGTGGCCAGGGAAGATGTAACATACATAAATATATTATATACATGTATTAAAGCAACCTCCCTGAACCTGAGACCCCAGCAGGGGATTGCAGGGGGGGCTCTGGGACAGCGAGACAGGAATTGCATCCCTGAGCAGTCGGTGTGGATGCCAGGACAGCCCCTGCAGCCTCATGTCCTGCTGTGACCCTTCCCGGCACAGCCAGTGCCAAAGCCCCGGGAGCTCCTGGCCACGGTCTCTGGTGCCACCCCGGCTGCCCCAGCACCAGCCTGCAGCCACCAGACCGTGAGATGGGCATGGAGAAGGAATAAAAGGCCTGGCCAGCCCCGTGCCCTGACGGGATGCTGGCCTTAAAAAAAAAAAAAAAGGATGAAGGAAAATGCAAGGAGCTGTGGTATTTTTGTAGATGCCATGATGATGTTTTGCTTTTTCTTTTATACCCGTTTTATACACTCTTTTATGTAGCTTTTATGTATTCTCAGTGCTTTTAGCCCACACAGTTACAATTCTTTAAGTTTGATCACTTCCCTCAGACCCAATATCCCGTTAAGCCAAGAGCCCAAACACCCTGGAAACCCCAGACCCCGAGGGCCTCTCCAGAACACATTCTGTAAACAAAGCCAGGCCCAGCCAGGGGAAGGTTCCTCGCTGAGGGGTCTCGCTGGAGTCCCTTCCTGGGCAATCTTTGATAGATGTGCTAATTAGCAAGGCCTATAATTGCACACACATCACATCCTGGGGGGCCATTTCTCCGGGGGGCATTTCGGGGTGCATTTCGATGTGCATTTCAGAGCACCTGAGGATCCTTCAATAAATACTGAGGTAAAACCCTTTTTCCCTTTTAACTGTGTTCAGCTCTCTTAATTTCAAGACCAGGAAAAGGCATCATTGTGGTGGATCCTCCTGAATGCTCTGCTACCAGCAAAGCAGGATGGACCTGAGCGGGAGCTGTGCCAGCTGTAATTCATGTTCCACTGTGAATTTGTTTAAACCCTTTTTTGGAGCCCTCTGAACGCCACTCCTGGGATGGAGCAGCAGCAGGAGATGCCCAGGAGGGACCTCCTGAGTCCCCCGGCGTTTTGTGCTGCCTGGAAGGTTTGCTCATCCGAACAGGGAAAACATCCTCTGCTCCCAGGAGGAGCTGGCTGAGGGTGGGAGATCACAGCCCCCAGCTCCACTCCAGCCACTCTCTCTGTCCAGACTGGAAAGGGCTGGCTCTGCCCTGCAAAACCGAGTTCAAAGGGACTGGGATTGATTGCTGGGCTGGATTTTGGGCCAGTTCCCTGGCTGGGTGGACAGAGTGGTTTCCTTCCTCCCCAGGCCACGCTGGCCATTGTCTGAGCCCCCAGAGCACACCCAGAAAAGAGCAACTGAACAAAATATTTGGGGTTTAATTGAATGGTGCTGCCGCTGGCCAAGGGAACGCTAATTGCTGTGAGCGTGGCCTGGTGCCATTCCAGGGGTGTTCTGTCTGCCGGGGCTGGTCTCAAACACACTCAGTGTGGAACAAGCAGGGACTGAGGGGCAGATTCCCAGCTTTCCTTCCCCAGAGAGTGGCTCTGTTCTGCCAGACCCTTTGGAAAACTCGATTTTCCCTAATTTGCAGGGTTTCCAGTCCCTCCTGGGTTGTAAATACAGAATTAGAGACTCCTGACTTACAAGGCAAATTCCCCCAACCCAGCACTGCTCAGAGGACCCTCAGATTTGCACCAGACCAGCTCCAAAACTGAGCTTTACTCCAGTCTTGACCTGTCTCCGAGGAGGGGATGGAGCTGCACAACCCTCACAAGCCGAGATCTCCATCACTTGCACAAATCCTGGGAAACAGGGAATGGTAAAAAGACCAGAGGCTCACGGCAAAGAGGAGGAGGTGACAAATAGCATAAAGAATAGAAATTTTCAGTCCCTGAGGTTGCCAGGAAGTTTATCTTTCAGATGAGCTCGGTATCAGAAACCGCCTGAAAAGCTGCCAGAAAGAAATGGTTTCACGGGCAACCAACACCGCCACATTTCACCTCCAGAATCACCCAGCTGCTGCCTCCCCCTGGGATGAGGAGACGAGGCTCAATTCCCAGGAGATATTTGAAATCCTCGCTGTCCAGGGGCGATGGGGAGAAGCGCGCCCGGCGCCGGGATCAGCCCGGGGACACTGCACCCTCCTGTGGCTGCACGGAGCGCGCCGGCGCCGGCCGGGATGCTGGGAATGCTCCGGGATGCTGGGAATGCTCCGGGATGCTGGGAACACCCCAGAATGATGGAAACTCCCGGGATGATGGAAACTCCCGGGATGATGGGAACACCCTGGGATGATGGAAACCCCACTGGAATGCTGGGAACCCTGTTGGGATGATGGGAACTCCCTGGGATGATGGAAACCCCTGGGATGCTGGGAACGCTCCAGGATGATGGGAACCCTGCCAGGATGATGGAAACCCCTGGGAGGATGGAAACCCTCCAGGATGATGGAAACCCCCCTGGAATGCTCAAAACCCTGCCGGGATGCTGGAAACCCTGCTGGGATGATGGAAACCCCACCAGGATGCAGGGAACCCCGCCAGGATGATGGAAACCCCACCGGGACGCTGGGAACCTCTCTGGGATGATGGGAACCCCTAGGATGATAAAAACCCTCCAGGATGCTGGGAACGCCTGAGATGATGGAAGCCCCACGGAGATTATGAAAACCCTGCCGGGATGATGGGAACCCCACCAGGATCCTGGAAACCCCACTGGGATGATGGAAACTCCCCAGGATGATGGAAACTCTGCCAGGATGATGGAAACCCTCCGCGATGATGGAAACCCCACTGGAATGCCGGGAACCCTGCTGGGATGATGGAAACCCTCCGGGATGATGGAAGCCCCACTGGAATGCTCGAAACCCCTCCGGGATGATGGAAACCCCACTGGAATGCCGGGAACCCTGCTGGGATGATGGAAACCCTACTGGGATGCTGGGAACCCCCCAGGATGATGGAGACTCCTGAGATGATGGAAACCCTCCGGGATGATGGAAGCCCCACTGGAATGCTCGAAACCCCTCCGGGATGATGGAAACCCCCTGAGATGACGGCCTGAACCCCAGGGAAGCACAAAGACCGACACTTCCAGGCCAATTTGGCGCTTCCCGGTGGTGCTGGATGACGCCCAGTGCATCCACCCCGCACGACAGCGAGGCCAGGGCTCGTCTGACGGCTCGAAAAGGCCGCAGACTCTGTCCTGGTTGCCGTGAGGACACACAGGGAACGGTGCTGAGGCCTGATGGGGTAATTCTGTGCAAGCATTTTGTACATAAAATGAAATATTCTCCCTCCCTCGCTATGTCTGAACTGCAGGGCCTGGGCAGAGTTCCCAGCTCTGGCTCTACATCACAGCCTGGCCCCAAGTCCGTGTTGGGACAAGCTCCTTGGCCACGGACTCACCCTTTTTATGGCTGTTCAGCACCCAACACAACAAAGCTCCATTCAGCCCCTCAGCTACTGCAGCAATAAACAAAGTGCTCGGCTTTGTTTGGAGCCCAGAGGCCGCAGGTTGAGAACCTGCGAGTGAAACGAGCTGGAGACAAACGGGTTTGTTTTTCCACCGGGGCACAGACACGTAAACTAATTGCCCAACAGTAAAGCTGGGCTTAATTAGTCCCAGGTGTTAAATAAAACTGGGCTGGCGTTTCCCAAATGTGTAGCTCTGGCTTGAAGGAGCCAGGGGCTTTGAGAGCAGAGCCATCAAGAAGTGATTATCGAGATCATTGTGCTTGATCCCAGAATTCTGTGGGGATTTCGGGGCAAAGGACAAATATTCAGGTGGGTTTTGCTGAGGGCACTGCGTGGGAGGGGTGTTGGGTGCTGAATTTTCACCTCAGGGTCTCACCTTGTCCTCAGAAAAAGCTTTGTTGTGGATTTCTGGGTAAATGTTGTG
The DNA here is from genome assembly GCA_013400235.1 of Oriolus oriolus. Taxonomy (NCBI): domain Eukaryota; kingdom Metazoa; phylum Chordata; class Aves; order Passeriformes; family Corvidae; genus Oriolus; species Oriolus oriolus. The sequence continues at coordinate 27,054 of VXBT01001022.1, read as the reverse complement.
AACGGCTCCACGTGAAAACGTAAACAAAGGGCTCCTGGGGGGACTCGGCAGTGACATTCCATGGCGCTGAGGGGTGCTCAGGGACACCTCTTGTTCTGCCAATCCAACCTGATTCCCAAATTCTTTTATTCCAATCAGTCCTGAGCATCATTAAGCTCATCCTGCTGAGATCAGGGCCTTAGTCCCCACTTCTACAGCACAACTTTCTGCCAGCAAAAGCAAGAAGCTTCGAGATTGCCCATCCATCTCCTGGGGACACCTCTTTGCATTCAGCAGGAATTATTCATGGCCAGGCTGGAGCATCCTGATCCAGAGGGAGACATCCCTGCCCACAGCAGGGGCTTGGAACAAGATGGGCTTTAAGGCTCCTTCCCAACTCAAACCATTCCATGACACTGTGGTGCCACAGCCTTTCCCCTAGGCTGGCCTTTGTCCCTGTGCGCATCGGTTCTGGGACAGGTGGCGATGGCTGGGGATGACACACGGGGATTCTTCCTTATGGAAGGGGAGACCCAGCCCTGAGGAGCAGCTGGAAACCTCACAAAATGTAAACATCCCTTGGTGGCACTGGAGCTGGAAGGTCCCCAGCCCAGCTGACAGTGGTGGCACTGGAGATGGAAGGTCCCCAGCCCCGCTGATGACCTTCTGGCCACTCTGGCACCACAAAGAGCTGATCACTGAAACAGGGAGGAGAACCAGGCCCTGAGAGCTTTCTTGGGTTCCTGAGCCAGCTCTGGTCCATCACAAACCACGACTCCCAAGCAGCCCTTCACAGAGGGCCTTTCTCAGTAGCTCCTGGCTTGGATGTGGAAAATCCAAAAAAATTCAGTTTTCCTTACTCCTCCGTGATTTCCAGGAGGCACAGCCTGGCGTGACAGTGGCTCTGACAGGAGGGGGCAACCAGGGGGGTCGGGCTCTGCTCCCAGGGAACAGGGACAGGAGGAGAGGGAACGGCCTCAGGGGAGGCTCAGGATGGACACCAGCAGGAATTTCCCCATGGAAAGGGTGGTCAGGCCTTGGCAGGGGCTGCCCAGGGAGGTTTGGAATCCTCATCCCCGGAGGTGTCCAAGGAAGGCCTGGATGTGGCACTCGGTGCTCTGGGCTGGGGACAAGGTGGGGACAGGGCACAGCTTGGCCTCGATGACCTCAGAGGGCCTTTCCAGCCCAGCTGATTCTGTGACCCTGTGGCAAAGGCCCTCATGCACAGAGATTCCCTTTCCCACCAACACCTGCTCCACGGGAACTGCTCAAAGGAGGGAACTTGGCTCCCCAAGCAACGTCTCCCCGCAGTACATTGATTTAAATAACGACAGCTCCTCACCACCTCCCTCTGATCTGCTCCCTGCCACAGCAGACCCCCGCCCTGGCACGGAGAAGATCTCAGAGCTCTTTTGCTCCTCAGAGCTGCACAGCTTTTGTTTGCTCTCCTTTCCTTTCCTGTGCAACGAGGAAATAGGGTCACATTTCAGAGAAACCCGGCGAGCGGTGGTTTGCGAATGCCAGAGCTCTCACTGGATGCTGCGGCCTCTCCTCTCCCAAAATCGACACAACCCTCACTCAGCAGAGATTGTTTTCCCGCTTTTTCCCTTTCCTCCTTCCCAGCTGCTGCAGGGGAGCCCCCAAGGCCGCCGTGCTCCTCAGCAGAGCAGGTAAGAGGCACTTTTTGTTCGCCGGTGGCGTCTTGGGTGGCGGTTGTGTCATGGCTGCTCTGTCCCCTGCCCGGCGCCTTTCTGCGGCACCAGGGCCTTCACAGGGAAGATCCCATGAAATGTTGGTGTCAAGATTCCAGATTAATTCCTCATGTGACCTTTCTCTTCCTACTGATCACTCCACTGAAAAAAAAAAAAAAATGGGATTGAGCTGGGGGCATCACGTCCTTTTTGAAGCTGAGGGGGTTTAGAGAGGTCAGGAGACGATGGGATGATGGCTCGTGGTCCAGCGCTCGTGGCCAGCCATCCCCTTCCCTGTGCCCCTGGACATGGCGTCAGAACTCTGGAAGTTTCTCTTTAAATTTCCTGTGAGCCTCAGTGGCACCACGAAAAGGTTTAGGGTCTCAGTGGCAACGTGGGAAGGTTTGTGGGAACATTTAGGGTCTCGGTGGCACTGTGGGGAATTTTAGGGTCTCGGTGGAAATGTGGAAAGATTTAGGGTCTCAGTGGCAATGTGGGAACATTTAGGGTCTCAGTGGCAATGTGGGGAGGTTTAGGGTCTCAGTGGCAATGTGGGGAGGTTTAGGGTCTCGGTGGCACTGTGGGGAGGTTTAGGGTCTCGGTGGCACTGTGGGGAGGTTTAGGATACCTGGCACCTGCTGGATAATGCTCCCAGCACTCCAGAGCCCTTCAGAGATTTGCTGCTGGCCAACACAACCACAAACAGACTGAGATCCAGAGGCAAACTCACTTTTATTTCCCTGGATTTCTTTGGCATCTCCTCTGCTGCCACTCGGTGAAAACAGGCACAGCTCCAAGTCCCGACAACCCAAACACAGTCCGGGGTGCTGGGGAATAACCTGGGATAAAGGAAAGGTGGGTTTGAACCTCAGAAAACCTTTCCTATGTATGAGACTGGGAATAAACCCCACAGGGACACCTGGGAAACCCATCCTGGGGAAGAACTGGAGAAGGGATCAGGCTCCTCGCTGGCAGGGGGTGAACAAACAGATCTGCGGGGCTGTGCTTCCTGATTTATTTATGATTCCGCTGTTTTCAGTCTCTCATCCTCCTTTTCCCTCTTGGGAAGAGGGACCCAGTTCTCTGAAAAGTTTGCTTATGCTGCTGGGAATGGGATTTCCTAAAGAAACGTGCACGATGCCACCACAGGATTTAGAATTCACACGTATAAATATGTAAATATATAAATATTTAAATGTATGTAAATATATAAATATGTAAATATATAAATATGTAAATATATAAATATTTAAAAGTTAATTCCGGCTAAGAACTTAGGAAAGAGGCTTTCCTGGAAACTCTCAGATAACCAGGACGATGCCACAGTCTCTCTGTAAAGCACCCAGCTCCACAAAGAGCAGAAATCCTGGGAATGCCCAGCTTCCATCTGTGATCCAAACCCGCTCAACCAGGCACAGAAAGCTTGGCTTGAGCAGCAGAGGTCAGGAAGGACAAAGAGGTGTCGGTTAAGCCGAGCTTTTCCTCACCCAAACCCTGAGCAGGTGGGACTGGAGGCACAAAAAAAAGAGAGGCTGAAGGCAAAGGGTGGCATTGAAAGGATTTTTTTCACCTCTGACAGCATTTGGGGTTGAGTTGGGTGACGTGGCTGGGAAGAGAAAGGAGCAGGGAGCAGCTTTTTGTGGGGGAAAACGGGAAGTTCTGGAGGGTTGGAAATGCTCAGAAGTACAAAGAGTTGTTACCAGGTGACTGAAGGCCTCACATGTTCTGTTTAGTGCTTGATTTCCCAGGAATTCCTGTGGACTCATAGGGAGAGTCAGGCGGTCACAGCAAATGGATGGGTTGGGAATTAAAGCCGTCAAATCTCAGAATGGTTTGGGTTGGAGGGACCTTAAAGCCCATCCTGTCCCACCCCTGCCATGGCAGGGACACCTCCCACTGTCCCAGGCTGCTCCCAGCCCCAGTGTCCAGCCTGGCCTTGGGCACTGCCAGGGATCCAGGGGCAGCCACAGCTGCTCTGGGCACCCTGTGCCAGGGCCTGCCCACCCTCCCAGGGAACAATTCCTTCCCAATATCCCATCCAGCCCTGCCCTCTGCCAGTGGAAGCCATTCCCTGTGTCCTGTCCCTCCAGCCCTTGTCCCCAGTCCCTCTCCAGCTCTCCTGGAGCCCCTTTAGGCCCTGCAAGGGGCTCTGAGCTCTCCCTGGAGCCTTCTCCTCTCCAGGTGAGCACCCTCAATGTTCAATGCTTGGGTAAAGTAATACAGGCTTTAAGTACATCCTAAAGTATAGACATAGATATAATAAATACAATTAATATTATATAATGAAACATAATGAAATAAAATGAAATAGAATATAATAAATATAATATAACAAAATATAATTAATAAAATATAATATAATTATTATATTTAATAGAATAGAATATATTTTATTATAATTAAATATAAGCTGCAAGTCTATTGCTTAGTCCTGAGAGCAGGAATGTGCACTTTTAAACACAGCTTGTTTAAATGTGCTGATTTAGCCTTGTAATATCCCAGAGGTGCCAGGAAGGGCTCTGCTGGGTGTGGAATTGAATTGGCACAGCAGAGAGAGCCCAGAACGTGGGACAGATCCCAGGGGGGCCATTGGGGACCATGGGCAGCTCCCACAAACTCCAAACAGAGCCAGGAATGGAATTCCAGCCTCAGTGAGGGAGGCAGCAAGGATAAAACATGAATCAGTCTGAAATAACTCCATTTCCCCACATCCCACCCAAATCATTGGAACAAAACCCCTTTGCTGTCGTAATTAAAAAGAAACAAAATGCCCAGGGCAGAGCTGACCCTTTATTTCTGCCTCAGCTTTCTACTGGGAAAACAGAGATCCCAAGCTGAGGGGGGGATCCCAAGTGAGGGGAGCATTTCCACACTCAGGGAATGTGGGAGCAAACTCCCATTGTGCCTCACAAATCACTGCTCACCTGCAGGGACGTCCTGACCCCGCAGAGGGGAGGGTTTCTGGCAGGACCAGAGCTGGTGTCCAACCCTTTCACGTCCCACTTGTCTTAATTTTCCTCTTCAGGAATTTCCTCTTCAGGAATTTCCTCTTCAGGAATTCCCCCTGGCCACCCTGTAACCCTGCACAGTCAGGATTCCCCTTTAGCCCCCAGAGCACAGACTAAGAAAGGAAGGGTCTCTCTCTGCTCTGAAATAACATTCCAGCTCTGCTCAGGCAGAGTTTGCTCTCCCACTCCCTGGAGACCCTTCCAGAGCGACACCCGCCACCAGGACATTCCTCACGTGGGATTTTGGGCCCTCAGCCGGGTCCTGCAGAATTCCCTTCCTTGCTGCAGGCTCGATTTCAGCCTTAGGTTCATCCTCCCTCTTTCAAAACCCCAACCAGAGCATCTGGTGCTCAATAACCTTCCCTGCCCTGAAACTTCCTGTTTCAATTTTCCACTTTCTGACCTCCCAGCCAGGAGATCCCAGTGCAGGCTCCACCAGTCCGGGTTCCCATCGCTCTGGCTCTTCTCCACAGAGCTGGGAAGGCGTTTCCAAGGGTGCCAAACATTCCCTGGGCAATCCAGGAGCCGTCTCCCACTGCCCTGGGAGCAGCAAGGACCAAAGGGGAAATGTGGGGACCTCAATTCCCAACCCAGCAGGACATTTCTGGGGGAAGCAGGACCTCAGACTGCTCCTGACCGCTGGGGCTGGCCATCCCAGCATCTCCCAGCTCAAGCCAAGCTTAGCCAAGCCCTGCTTTGATAAAACTGAAGCCTCTCAAGCCATTCTTTGGCTTCCAGCAGGATCCAGGTGTCCCTCAGTGCCAGAATTCCTTCAGCAGGGACAGATGCACCTAAACCACGCAGGATAAATGCTGAAAAATGTGAAACTTTATGTAGGGCTTGTCACCAGAACCGTGGGGGACACCCACAGTCGTTTTATTCTTTTATTTTATCCTCTTTATTGTTTTTTTTTCCTGAATGAGCCCAAAGTTCACAGCAAAGCAACCACTTCACCTCCTGGGTGCCCCTGAGGGGATGAGACAGCACAAAATTCCCGCAGAGAGTTCACAGCTCAAACAGATTTAGGGCTCTGGCACAAGAAATGGGGTAAGAGGCTTCAGGTAATGCCAGATTTTTCTGAAAATCCACCAGGACTTTAGAACAGCGCAAGAACTTCAGTCCTGAGCCTCGCTGGCCGCGGCAGAGGAGGGGTAAAGGTGACAAAGAGATCGTTCCTTCGAGGCCCACCCCAGATCCCAGATCCCTGGAGCCGGGCTGTGCTCCCTGGGGGCAGAACAATGCAAACACGAGTGCTTCACCTGGGACAGCTCCGGCCCTTTGCTGGGAGCTCCTGCGCCTCCCTCATCATCCTCACCCCGAAATGCAGCCCTGGCACCCAGGGGCAGAGCACCAGCAGCACCTCTGCGAGGAGCAAAGCTCTGCTCACCCTGGACAAAACCCTGGGCTCAAGCCTTGGACGGGACAGGGAACAGGGGAACGTTTTTGGGAGGGTCACTGCAGGTGCTCCAGGTGGGAGCTCTGAGCTCACGGAGCAGACAGGAGCAATTGTAAATCTCTCCTGGACACATCCAGGGAACGGCTGGAGCTGTGTCAGGGCTTGGGATGGAGCTCAGGGAAAGGTTCTTCCCCCCGAGGGTGCTGGGCACTGCCCAGGCTCCCCAGGGAATGGTCCCGGCCCCGAGGCTGCCAGAGCTCCAGGAGCGTTTGGGCAGCGCTGCCAGGGATGCCCAGGGTGGGGTTGTTGGGGTGTCTGGGCAGGGCCAGGGGCTGGGTTTGATCCATGTGGGTCCCTTCCAGCTCAGGACATTCTGGGATGCTCAGAAAATTCTCTGTTGCAGGAGTTAAATCCCAAAGCAGAACCTGGAGCCTCCCAGCTCACCCACCTGGAGCTCTGGCAGGGGCTTGAGGTGGATGGGAGGGAGTGGATGGGACACTCTGGGCTCTGCCCAGGGCTGGGTTGGGCAGCACTGGAGGAGCAAAGCTGCCAAGCAGAAATCACTCAGCAGCAAAGGCACCATTTCTGGGGTTATTTGAGCCACCAACCACACCAGGAGCACTCCAGCACCTGCAGAGAAATTAGTGAAGCCTCAAACCTTCTTTTGTGATGATTTCACCCAAACCAGTCACTCTCTCAGGGGAGGGATGGAAGAGGGTCCTGGCAGAGCCAAACTGGGCAGACTGGGCACAGCCTCAGAGCTGTGGCTGAGCTGGGAAAGCACCCAGCAATCCCTGCCCCGAGGAACAGCGTTGGGATGCAGAGGCAGAGAAGAGTCTGGAGAAAAGCCCCGCAGGCCCAGCAGAACGGTGAAGGGGATGCCAGAGGGACAGGCAGAGCACTCAGGGGGTGCTCAGTGGTGTCTGTGACACCTTTTCCTGGTCTTAAAATGAAGAGAGCTGAACACAGTTAAGAGGGAAAAAGGGTTTTACCTCGGTATTTATTTGAGGACCCTCAGATGCACCGAAATGCACATCGAAATGCACCCCGAAATGCCCCCCGGAGAAATGGCCCCCCACGATGTGATGTGTGTGCAATTATAGGCCTTGCTAATTAGCACATCTATCAAAGATTGCCCAGGGAGGGACTCCAGCGAGACCCCTCAGCGAGGAACCTTCCCCTGGCTGGGCCTGGCTTTGTTTACAGAATGTGTTCTGGAGAGGCCCTCGGGGTCTGGGGTTTCCAGGGTGTTTGGGCTCTTGGCTTAACGGGATATTGGGTCTGAGGGAAGTGATCAAACTTAAAGAATTATAACTGTGTGGGCTAAAAGCACTGAGAATACATAAAAGCTGTATAAGAGAGTGTATAAAAGAGGTATAAAAGGAAAAGCAAAAAATCATCATGGCATCATCTGCACCACCCCAGAATCAACTCACGGGGGTTAAACAGCTCCAGGCCCTTCTGGGAACCCAGCCGGGCCCAGGCAGGGCAGGACAGGCCCTGCTCAGCTGCCAGGGCCCTGCATTCCCTGGGATGTGGAGGGATTTCCACCCCGGCTCTGCTGGAAGTGCTGAATAAAAGCTGCTGGCCCTATGAAGCGGCCGTGGGGGAAATAAGAACTCTGCTCTCAGCGCCCCAAAACACTGCCAGGAACATCCCCCACAGCCTAGAGGGACCCCAGCGTCAATCCCCGTTCCTCTGACCACAGTGCTCTCCCTGGGAATCGGCATCCATGGGTGCTCGCTGTCCCCCAGGTCCAGCTGGGGAGGGCAGCAGAACACGAGGGCCCCAAAGGTTTTCTGTGGGGCAGCATGAACCCTTTCTGCTCCTTCCAGTGTCCCTTCCAAGAGGGAAACGCTGGTTTTTGCTTGCCACGGGGCGTTCAGCTGCAAGGTCACCTCAGAGATATTTTTCCTGGGCGGAAAATGAAGGGAGAGGTGGATTGTGCCCATGTGAGAGCAGCCTGAGCACGGGCACTGATTGATCCGTGCAGCCTCCCCTTGAAAGCACAGGAAGGACAAACACCAGCAGCTCACCAGACCATGCAGAATGAGTTATTTTTTCCCCTCAGTCCTGGTCACTGATTTACACAAATGTGCCAGAGAATATTTACTGCTGTGCAAGGGGACGGCCTCACTCTCCTTCCACACAAAAACGTCACCAGCACCAGCAAAATCCTTCTGCGTTCGGTGCTTTTCCACAAAAGACTGATGGAACTGGAAATCACACCGGCCCCAGGAAGGCACTGAAAGGAGGATTTTCCCTAATGGAACTCAGGATTGCAGGAATTAGATATAGGAAAGTCCTGTGAGCTCATCCCGGGCTCTTCCTGCCTGGGGAGGATTGTTCCCATTCCCTGATCCACTGCCTGCCCATGGGGCTTCCACTCTCTCCCTGTCCCACATCCTGATGGATCTTCGTGCTCGGAAATGTTTCTTGATGCCCAGACTTCCTTTCCACTGATTAATTTCTTCTGCTTTATCCCAGCATCACCTTTATCAGCACATCCAAACCAGTTTTTCCCCTCTGAAAGAAACTTGTGCTCCTCAGATGCTTCTCCTTCGCTCTCAGATGTTCCCCCATCACTCTTGGCCAACAACTAATGTTGGTCTGAGACCATCAATCAGCCCAGCCAGGCCCTTCATCTGCTCTCTCCTGAGCTTGTCACATTTCCAACACTTTGAGGCTCAAATCACCCCCCCAGTTAACTAATTTCAACCTCACCAACGTGCTGGGACCATGGGACTGAGCCCCAGGGATGGTGTTTATTTTATTCTTTAATTTTTAAACCGCAGGGAACGTTCAGGTCTGGTCTGAGTAGACCAAACTCCTCTGGGTGTGTCTGAGGAGCAGTGAGAGCACCCAGCTCGTCCCCACCTGGCAACAGCTTTCACCCTCTGCGCCCTCAGGAATATTCTGACTATAAAAACGAACCCAACACGTTCATTTCGTGGTGCTGGGAGCTGCTGGTGGCCCCTTCCCCTGGGCTTCCAAAGCCTGAGCAGCCCTGTGACTCACAGCCAGCAGAGCCCCCGGCACTGCAAGCACAGAGGAGCTGCTTTGGTGTCTCAGCCAACTCCAGAGCTGGATATTTCTGTATTTCCACATTCATAACCCGCCCAAAGCCCCTCCAGCAGGGCACAGAAGGCCGTGTCCCTGCTCCAGGCACTCGTGGAGCACAGGAGCTGCCGTGCCCCACTGGGAGGGGAGGATGGAGCAGCTCCAACATCTGCTGCAGATGTTCAGAGACCACAGCGGTCTGGGGGAGCTGGAACTCCCAGAGCCACCTGTCCAGTGGCCATGGGCAGTCCTGGGACAGCTCAGGGCTCAGGGAAGCCTTTGTGTTGTCCAAGCTGAGGTGACCAACACGTGGCACCGACACAGCAGCAGCACAGCGAGCTCAGTGCTGGTTTGGGTGGCAGCTGCTGGGTTTGGGGTGGATAATGGGGAAATTTCTTGCTCAGACGGTGCTGAGGCCCTGGCACAGGGTGCCCAGAGCAGCTGTGGCTGCCCCTGGATCCCTGGCAGTGCCCAAGGCCAGGCTGGACGGGGCTTGGAGCAGCCTGGGACAGTGGAAGGTGTCCCTGCTATGGCAGGGGTGGAACTGGGTGGGCTTTAAGGTCCCTCCCAACCCAAACCATTCCATGGTTCTGTGGTTCCCTGTTCCAATCCTCCTCTCCAGGAGGGACTTGCAGAGCCGTGGGGGTGGCTTCAGAGGAGAACTTTGAGCCAGAAATGTACAAAATGCCACATCTGCACAGAGACGCTGCCCAGAGTGAGAACGCCTTAAAAACCCACCTTGGGAAGCAGGCAGAGGAGAAGGGAGGAGGGTTTGGGCAGAACCATCCGTGTGTGGCAGCACCACCACGCAAAGCCGGGGCAGAGCCTGTGCTCGGCAGGGAGATGCCGGGGAGACACAACAACCATTTCCCCTCAGCGCTAAATGCAGGCGGAATCGCCGAAGGACGGAAACCCAGCCGTGCTGACGGCTTCACGCCTGCGCTGCCTTTAGTTCTAAACGGCAGAGGCGAGGCAAGAGCGCAGCTGGCTCCGTGCAAAGCCACTTTGGTGTCACTTGTGGTTGGAAATGGAGCTGCGAGCCCCTCTGGCAGCTGGAGCAGGGAGCGGGGCAGGGGCGAGGAGGGCCCGGTGCCCAGGGCAGCTCAGAACCTGCTCGGCACCTTCAGGAGGGCCCAAACCAGTGCAGGCCGGGATGAATTTATTCCCAGTGCTCTCAAAGGCCTCTGTGTCCCCCTTCCTACACCCTGGTGAGGGCTGGGCTACTTGGAGGAGTAGGCAAGTGGTAAAGTAGCCCAGGAACGGGCTCAGCCACAAGCTCCTCCTCAGTCCCCCACTAAAATGTCTCGTTTAATCTTCCTGCAGTCTGACACTCCCCAAACCCTCTGCACTGCCAGGGGTCAATCTCCAGGCCCCTGAGGTTGTGTGTAAGTTGTTATTTTAGCAAAAGGTGATCCAGGGAGAAGCAAGGAAAAAAAAATCAGAGCCCTTCTCCTCCAACTTGTGCACAAACTGCTGCAGTTCCCTGTCCTTGCCTCCTGCTCGATCCCAAAGCCAGAGGATCTGCTGGGTTTCTGAGCCCTCTCCATTTGTTTTCAACACTTTGGTGGCAGGGACGAGCTCTGTGCTCGCCCAGCCCCAGGACAAAGCTCCTGGCAGGATTTGTTGAGAGCCAGAGCTGAGTTCTCGGCCCCCAGGAGCACGGAGGGTGCCAGGCAGGAAACGGGGGGGTTGTGCTGAACTCTGGGCCGCAGCCCCTCCTTAAAAACTGCTCAGGATCAATGGCTCTGGAGCCAGGAGTGTTTCCAGGGGCTCCACAAAGGCTCAGCAGGGCGTGTTCACAGCCAGCAGAGGGGCACGGGCTGCCCGAGGGCAGCGCAGGCACCGGGCTTTACGCAGGAGGGTCCCAGCAGTGCCCAGCACCCTCCTGCTCCGCAGGGAAGCTGCTCACCAGGGACATTCGGCTTGGGAGAAGATGCTTCTACCAACCACCTCCAGAGGCAGCTCCAAGGGCTTCTGTCCCTGCTCTAAGCCAGCCTCTGAGGCCTCTGGCAGAGCTCTTCCCTGTGCAGGACATGGGGATCAGGGCACTTGTGCCTGTCTGCACCTCTGGATGTTCCTGAAATATTGGTGTCAGCTGGAGCTGGGACAAAGAACCACGCTCGGCTCAGTTTTCTGTGCCAGTCACTGCAGCATTTTAGGAAAAATTTTATTCTTCAGGAAAAAATATTGTTCTGTACATTCTGATCTATCAGGGGCTGCCAAGCTCCTACCTGGGATAAATGAACGTCAAGGGATCTTTCCAGAGGAGACAAGGAACTGATAACCTTTTCTTTAGGGAAAGGGCCAAGAAGTTTGGCTCAGTTCCTGCAAGTGGTGGCAGAACTGGAGTTGGCTCCGTGGCCCAGTGCAGAGTGACCCAGGAACAGCCACCTGCTCAGTGCCAAGGAGAACAGAGACCCCCCTGCCTGGCTGTGCCTTCCCATCCACACTCCTGCTCAGAGAACACCCAGACAACCCAGTTTTATCAGAGACAGGTTCTCTTTCTGCTAGAAAGTGCAGTGGGACCCCGCAGACGTGAGCACATGGGAACAGGAGCAGAGTCTGTGCCAGTCCGGGAGGATTCACACAGCACCTGCACCTCCCAGAGCCCTCGGGGTGCCGTGTCCTCGCTGTGCTTTGGCTGCTCTCTGCCCGGGACGCCTTTTCCTGGTCTTAAAAATTAAGA
>VXBT01001022.1:0-14550 GCA_013400235.1 Oriolus oriolus | reverse complement strand
CCCAGCAGGACTCGAAGGAGCCCGGGCCTTCGGTGCCATCTGGGGGCACCAAACCCGCCTGGTGTGGGTTCTCCACGCTCTGCAGCCTTTGGGGCAGGAGCAGCATCCTCGGCTGGGCAAGGTCCGAGTGGCCGAGGGAGAGCAGAGCAGGAGGGTCTGGGAGGTGCCACGAGGCAGAGGTGACACGAGGCAGGGGTGACACAAGGCAGGGGTGACGCGAGGCAGGGGTGACGCGAGGCAGGGGTGACGCGAGGCAGGGGTGACGCGAGGCAGGGGTGACGCGAGGCAGGGGTGACGCGAGGCAGGGGTGACGCGAGGCAGGGGTGACGCGAGGCAGGGGTGACGCGAGGCAGGGGTGACGCGAGGCAGGGGTGACGCGAGGCAGGGGTGACGCGAGGCAGGGGTGACGCGAGGCAGGGGTGACGCGAGGCAGGGGTGACGCGAGGCAGGGGTGACGCGAGGCAGGGGTGACGCGAGGCAGGGGTGACGCGAGGCAGGGGTGACAGAGTGCCGGGAAGGGCTCTGTGAGCAGCGTGACCCCTCCAACGCCCACCAACTCACGGCAGTAAATGTTTAACAGAGCGGGGGAGCCAGGGCAGCCTGTGCAGCTCAGCCCCTGGCCGGGAGGTGACAGCAAACCGGTCACCCCTGCCCGGGCCAGCGCGGGCTGGGCCCAGCGCTCGCGTGGCTGAGCCACGGCATTGCTGAGGCTGGGAAAGGCCTTTCAGGTCCTTTAGCCCACAGGTAAACCCAGCACCGGGAAAGCCACCACTGACCCTGTCCCCACATCTTCTAAATCCCTCCAGGGATGGGGACTCCACCACTGCCCTGGGAAGCTGTGCCAGGGCTTTTTAACCCTGCTCCTCATATTCAGTCTGAGCCTCCCCTGGCACAGCTTGAGGCTGTTTCCTCTTGTCCCATCATTTTACCCGGGAGAAATGACTGAGCCCACCTGGCTCCACCCTCCTGTCAGGGATTTGTAGAAGGGAGAAGGTGTCCCCCGAGCCTCCTTTTCTCTGACACTCACAAGCACTTGAGCAGAACCATCCCCTCTGATGCCTGAAAGGCCAGCCTGGAAACAGAGACCAGACAGGAGTGAGGGAATAAAGGTGGATATTTATTGGAAAGGCCTTCAGAGGCACACCCTGGGCAGGCCAAAGGCTGCACCCGAGATGGACCCCGAGTCACGAGTTCTTCACACTGTTACAGGTTGGGTCCATTTGCAGATCAGCATAAATTCCCCAATTAAACTTTAGCTAATGATGGAACTGCCCCTCAGCTCGCCCCCCCTTCTCAAGGTGCTGGGTTCCACATTTTGGGCCTGGGACGGGCTGGGTGTCCTTGCAGAGCAGGCCTGGAGAGGCTTTGTTATGTCTGTGTGAGCATGAGAGAGCAGCAGCTGCCAGGCTGCAAGGCAGCTCAGAGTCACACACTGGGAACACAGAATTTGAAAAATATACGAGTTAAAACCTAAGGCATCACCTCTGTTCTGGATCTCCGCTGACGCTGGAATGGGGCGGCACGAGGTCTCTGGAAGGATTTAGAAGGGGGTAGAGGGGCACTGAGCTCCTCAGGACCAGCTTTGCCCTGGTCCCGCCACGGTCAGGAGCCTTCACACATCACCAGGCCCCTCTGTGGGCCTTGCAAGTGCTGTGGAATTCAACATTTCTCCTTCTGAAAAGGCCTGGGGATTGTCCCTGGGGCCAAACGGCTCCCACATTTCACTTCAGAGGGGGAGGAGGACATCAGGAAGGATTTCTTCATGGAAAGGGGTGTCCAGCACTGGAACGGGCTGCCCTGGGAAGTTCAAGAAACAACCGGGCGTGGCGCTCAGTGCTGGGCTTTAGGCGATTGGGTGGTGTTGGGTCAAAGGTTGGACTCGATCTTGGATTGGGTGGTGTTGGATTGAAGGCTGGACTCGATCTTGGAGGTCTTTTCCACCCCTGGTGATTTTTTACGGAGCATTCCTGCATCGGGCAGCGCGGGGACACTGAGGACTCAGCTTGGTTCAGGGCCAGCAGGAGCAGACCAGGTCCTCGGTGGGAGTCAGGGAGGTTTTCCTGCAGATTTACCATAAACTCACCCATTTCGGGCAGCTGTGAGTCAGCCAGGCTCCCTGAGCAGGAGAGCAGATCTTTATCTGTGCTTGCAGCCCGTATTTGCGACACAAACACCAACGGGCTCCGCTCTCAGCGGCTCCCACTCCCACACAGCCCAAGTGTTAATCAAGAGCTGAGCGGCTGAGGCTTAATGAGCAGCCAGCAGGGAGGTCAGAACAGCAGCTCCAGGAATGTGAGTGCTCCTAAACCCTGGGAAGAGCTGCCACGGAGCGCATAAATAATTAAACATTAGTAATTAGACTAATGCAGCCAGGTCAGAGCAAAGTGAAGTTTTTCAGGTTTTTCTTTGAACTAAGGAACGCTGCATTGAATCAAAGCTATTGCAAGTTGAATCAAAATTACTGCGAGTTTTCTGTTATTTAAAATTTTAACAAAAAAACCCAACCTCAGGAATCCTCCAGGACTCAGCTCCTCAGTTCCTCCTCTTGCCCAGTCCCAGCCAGCCCTGGGATGAACAACCTGGAAAGGCAACTTGGACACTGCAGGCATTTTCCAGCCTTTCTGATCCTCACCCATAAATCAGGAGCATAAGAGTGAAAAGCAGGGAAGGGGTGAGGGACAGGCAGAGGGTCCCTGGCCATGCCCATCACCTCTGGAGCAAGCAGCACTGGACAAAGGGCATTTCTTCTGGCAGCAGATGCCGGTGGGTCCGGGCACTGCACCTCAAGCAGCAGCTGTGTGGCCATGTGACATCAGGAGGGGACAAGGAGGCAGCTCAGGACAGAGCTGGTGCCCCACAGCCACCTGTGGTGCTGCTGCAGAATGGGCAATCCCAAAACTGCTCAGTCCCCTGCCCATCAGGAACCACCCCGGAGCAATCCCAAGCCAGGCTGTCCCCTGCCCATCAGAACCCACCCTGGAGCAATCCCAGACTGGGCTGTTCCCTGCCCATCAGGAACAACCCTGGAGTAGTCCCAAACCTGGTCCATCCCCCTGTCCATCAGGAACCACCCTGGAGCAATCCCAAACCCTGGGCTGACCCCTGCTCATCAGGAATGATCCCAGAGCAATCCCAAACCCGGGCTGTGTTATCAGGGATTATTTGTGCTGTGTGGGATCATTGCTGCCAGGACAAGGAGACAGAAAGCGCGGTCCTAACAGGATGCTGAACCTCGCCAGCGCTGCCTCCAGTTTCACCAGTAGAACCCCCTGCTCTCAGGAACTGGCCCGGATTTGCACCAAGTGCTGTTCTGGGAAATTATAAAATCAACCCAGTTCCTGTTGATTCTTGTCTGATCTGAGTGAAAATGAGTGGCCAGCTATAAATAGATCTGATTGACATCTCCAGGGCTTCCTGCCTGCCTTTCCTGTGTCTTGGGGCACAGACCCAACTGATTTCACGTGGGAGTTGTTTTTTTCGGGAGCATCTTCACGTCACGACACCACCTTGCCAACGTGGCCATCACCAGAGGAGCCCTGGGCTTCCAGCCCTGCTCCCTGTGCCCAGCCTGGGGAAGCACCCAAACCCAAGGGAACACTCAGCACCTGCAGCCTAAGGGACACGGATTAAGCTGGAAAAACGAGCTTGGTTATTTAATTAATTATTTAATTCCTGCTAATGGAAATGAATAATGGTGGAGGGTCCCTTGCACAGGTTCTTTCAGGTGTTGGTCCATGAAATTGGTTCTCGTTTTTGGCTGCATTTGAGGCCGTGGAAGAACAAAGCTGAAGGAGATTTGTGCAGGTCTGCTGAGGTTGCTCAGGGTCGCTCAGGTCCACCCAGACGTGGTGCCAAGGAACTGAGCTGGAGTTTGGAAGAGGAATTAGAGGAGACCCTGGGCTGGTGTGTGGGCAGTAAAACCAGCCAGGACAGCAGGACAAACATTTAAAAGTAAGAGCCTTAGAGGGATTATGAATCTCCCTGTTCAAATCTGCTCTCAGGCTTCAGGGGGTGACCTCCCCTCGTGTGTTGGGGCTGGGAAGGTTTTTCTCAGCAAGGTAATTTCCTACCAGGGTCCATCTGTGGCAGCAAGGCTGGGGTGGCACGGCCTGACCCAACCTCTGAGCCCTGGGTCCCTCTCCTGTCTCTGAGAGGGTTTCTTCACTCCCAGCTCCGTGCTTGGAGAGGAAAAACAGCCTGTTTGTAACAGAGCACCCTGTGTGGGCAGCTGGAAATTCTGTGAGGGCTTGGGTGTCATCAATGACTTCTGCCCTCTCATTCTCACCTGGCTGAGCCACTGACAAAGGTGTTCCACTCGCTGTGATGTTCTGCTCCTGGACTTTCCCGAGGAGGGATTCAGCAGGGTGTGGATCTCAGGGCTGTTTATCCCAGTGGAAATCAGCAGCTCACAGACGAGGCCATCAGCCACCCCCTGCCCGCTCAGCATTTCCTCTTCCTCACAAACGTGACTCATGAACCTGATTGCAGCTAAACCCAAGAGCTGCCATCCTCACTGCTCACCTCCTTCAGCCCATTTTCCTGGGATTTTCCCTCCCCTGGGAGCAGGCTGAGGTCGGGCAGAGCTGGCAGCCAGGAGCTGAATGTGGGGAACCAGCTCTGGGAACCAGGCTGGGCTTTGATGCCTGCAGGCATCACGGGATTGGGATGCGTTGCTTTGGTCCCAGGCCCCAACCCCAGTTTGGGTCTGAGCCTCAGGGTGCTCCCATCCCTGTTCCCATTCCCCTCCGTGTTCCAGACTGGCAGCTCTGCCAAGACCCCGCTGTGCTCCGTTTGGTGAATTTGGTGACAAATTTGGCCTTCACAATTCGGGCTGATCCGAGCTGTGCCTGGGACGGTTTCTGCTGGTCCCTCACCCTGGCTGTGAACCACTGACGCTTCCTGTTGTGGTTTCCTGCCTCGGCTGAGACGCCTCCTCTCTACTCTCCCTTCCTGTTCTCATCAGGGCCATTTCGGGGCTTCATGGGGACAACAAATTGGTAGAGGAGGCTCTGGCTGCCATAAATGCAGCTCCTGGCAGGCCTTTGCTGCTGAGGGCTGAGCAGGGCAGGGTGCACAGGGCAGAACGGCTCCTCCTGAGCCCTGTCCAACACAGGGATCCAGCCAAGCCTGTCCCAGCCCTTCCCAGCTCCAGCGATGCCAGGGGATGGCAGGAGGGCCCTGTGCTGCTGAGAGGGATGAACCAGGCTGGCATGAGCCAGGGCAGGGCTGACCACCAGGGCAGAGCTGGCCGCATGCCCAGGCACAGCTCCGGCCACTGCCTCAGAGCAGAGGCCCCAGCAGCGGGCTCGGCCCACGGGGAAGCGACTTCTCCCACCATGTCCAGAAATAAGAGTCAGATTGGGAAGAATCAGATAAATACCCAGTGTGCTGCCCCAGAATCTGATATTTCCTCTACTCCTCACACAAGTGACGCGTTTGCAGGAGGCACAGACGGAGAGAATCTCTCTGATCTTTTTGGGGTCATCGTCTGCGCAGGAGCAACCCCAAAGTTCAGGCTCCGGGGAACAAATGAGACCCTTTGGTTACAATAATATTTCCATCAATTACAGCGAGTTGGGCTCTGTCAACACCCTCTGGGGGGGATTTTAGATGATTCAAGATAGAGATACGAGCCCTGTGCAGAGACAAGCCCTAAAGCTCTTCCACACCAGGGGCTCTGCAGGGACTTGGTCAACGAAGGGCACTCTCTGCCAGCAGGATCAGAGCATCAGGAACCAGCCAGAGCCAGGTATTGTGGGGAAAAATTCCATGGATTGTTTAAAAAACAATTCAAGGAAGGTTTCTTCTTGTTCCTGCTGACTGATGGTTGATGTCTGCCCAGAAGCATTTGGGTTTCTCTCCTTTCGCTGTGCTTGGTGCAGTCGTTTATCGAAATGTTGTTTTAGACATTTCCAATCCACCTCATGTTTTAAGCTTAATGCATTTAAGGTTTTGGCCTTCTAGACCACCATGGCAAAACTCATTTATTCAGAGAGGCCAAAGAATTTCCTTTGATTGTGAATGGGGCTGGAGAGAAAATGGTAGGAAGTCAAGGCTAAAAACGTCAGGATGGATTTAAGGAGCACATTTTTAACAGTGAAGGCAATCAAGCACTGGAGGAATTTACTGTAGGATTTGGGCAATTCTCTATTGCTTGGGATCTTTAAATCAAGATCCGATGGATTCTGTCTTGCTTGGGATCTTTAAATTGAGATCAGATGGATTCTCTATGGCTTGGATCTTCAAATCAAGACTGGATAGGTTTTTATTTACACTTTCCAGCTCCAGTGAACTGGGCTGGAGAGAAAATGGTAGGAAGTCAAGGCTAAAAACACTGGGATGGATTTAAGGAGCACATTTTTAACAGTGAAGGCAATCAAGCACTGGAGGAATTTACTGTAGGATTTGGGCAATTCTCTATTGCTTGGGATCTTTAAATCAAGATCAGATGGATTCTCTCTTGCTTGGGATCTTCAAATCAAGATTGGATGGATTTTTATTTATACTTTCAGCTCCAGTCAGGGTGGGATGAAGGAGTCACTGTGGGATGCTGTGATGTTTGGAACAACCCCACAGATAATCAGTGGAGGAACTTCTAGATGTAAGGAGCACATTTTTGATAGTGAAGGTAATCAAGCACTGGAGGAACTCACTGTAGGATTCGGGGAATTCTCTATTGCTTGAGATCTTTAAATCAAGATGGGATGGATTTTTATTTACACTTTCCAGCTCTGGTGAACAGGGCTGGGGAGAAAACGGTAGGAAGTCAAGGCTAAAAACATTGGGATGGATTTAAGGGGCACATTTTTAATAATGAAGGTAATCAAGCACTGGAGGAACTCACTGTAGGATTTGGGGCATTCTCTGTCCCTTGGGATCCTGAAATGGAGATCAGGTGCATTCTCTATTCCTTGAGATCTATAAATCAAGATAGAGTGGATTCTCTGTTGCTCGAGATCTTTAAATCAAGACCAGGTGGATTTTTATTTACACTTTCCAGCTCCAGTCAGGGCGGGATAGCGGGATGTGGGATGCTGTGAGTTCGAAATGACCCCGCAGAGAGCCAGCGGGACAACCTGCAGACAGGAAACTCTGAACCCCCAACCAAACCATTTTGCAAAATGATGCTTCAGGGACAAATTTTCCCTCCCAGGCCGAGCCCCAGCAGCGCGTGAGCCACCGCGGTGAGCCCAGGCGGGGAGATGCCGGACGCCGCCGCCCACCTGCCCTTCTACTACGGCAGCATCGCGCGCTCGGAGGCCGAGGAGCACCTGAAGCTGGCGGGGATGGCGGACGGGCTGTTCCTGCTGCGGCAGTGCCTGCGCAGCCTGGGCGGCTACGTGCTGTCCATGGTGTGCGACCTGCAGTTCTACCACTACCCCATCGAGCGCCAGCTCAACGGCACCTACGCCATCCTGGGCGGCAAGGCCCACTGCGGCCCTGAGGAGCTCTGCGAGTTCTACTCCAAGGACGCCGACGGGCTCTGCTGCCCGCTGCGCAAGCCCTGCAACCGCCCCAGCGGGGTGGAGCCCCAGCCCGGCGTCTTCGACAGCATGAGGGACAACATGGTGCGGGAATACGTGCGGCAGACCTGGAAGCTGGAGGTACTGGGCCTTGCCGGGGTGGGGTGGGAAGCCGTGGGCTCTCTGGTGCTGTTGTGTCCTGCTTGCGGCACGGCGGAGCAAGGTCCCTCTCCTTGGAGGGTGCTGGCGCTGAGAGGGGTCTGAATCCTGCTCTTTCCCAGTTTCTTCTTCAGAAACTGGTCTAAACATCCTCCCAAGCCTTCAGACCCGTCCTTGGAACAGCTGGAGATCACTTTGCAAGCCTTCCCCCAGGTGTCCTTGTCCTCTGCAGCAGTGGGATGCTCCCTGCCTTAGACCAGAGCTCTGATCCCAAGCCCCAACAAACCCATCCCAAACCCCAACAACCCTTCTCAAAACCCAACAAACCCATCCCAGAACTAAACCAACTCATCCCAAGACTCAGTGACTCATCCCAGAACTAAACAAACCCATCCCAAACCCCAACAGACCCATCCCAAACCCCAACAGACCCATCCCAAACCCCAACAAACCCATCCCAATACCCAACCACAGAGCTTCAGAGGCACATAAAGACATGACCCCCATGCCAGGGACATGTCCCTGGCACTGATGGCGGCAGGTTCTCCATGGCAGATCCATCCCAACCCTGGGATTGACTCTGCTGGTCAGAGCATGGTGCTAACAATGCCAAGGTTGTGGGTTCCATCTCCACATGGGTCATTTTCTTAAGAGCTGGACTTGATGATCCTTGTGGGTCCCTTCCCACTCAGAGTATTCTGTGATTTCTGGGAATATCTCTCCATGGGAGGTGCCTTTGCCTCCAAACTTTGTGCTGACGATGAAACGAAACCAGATTTAGACTTTTGCTCAGGTCTTACTCACTCTTTGGAGTGGAATTTTTGCCTCTGTGGAGGGTTTTTTTGGCCAGGGAAGGTTTCACCCATGAGACCGAGGCAGGGGGTGCTGGATCAGTCCTGTGTGTTATTTAAATTTAAAAATTGCCACAAACAGGTTCCTGCATTTTATCACAGACTGGAATATCTACAATATAGGCATAAATCAAAACTCTAAATGGTCCCACTGGCAGCCATGGAACTCATTTCTTTCTGCCTGCTGCCACCTTGGCTCCTCAGACACTCCCAGGGCTCATTTTGTTGGTTCATTGGGGGGCTGCCCAGCGGGGTTTGGAGTCCCAGCCCTGGAGGTGTCCAGGGAACACCAGGATGTGGCACTCAGTGCTCTGGGCTGGGACAAGGTGGAGATGGGGCACAGCTTGGACTCGATGACCTTGGAGGGCTTTTCCAGCCTGAATCATTCTGGGATTCTATATTCTGTTTGAAGTCCTCAGAGAAATACGGCTCAGGGATTGTCCTCATGGAGCCTTTCTGCAGAAGCTCTCTAAATTTGGCCTCTTTACACCAAACGTGTTTGACAGAATGAGGTATTTTATAGGGTGAACGAGGTGTTCTGTAGGGTTTCTACAGGAGAATGAGGTGTTCTGTGCTTAAATGAGGTATTTTGTAGCAGAATTCTCTCCCAGGAGCAGGGATTCTGTAGGGTTTCCCGCCAGAGCAGATCTGTGGCCACCTGCAGATAACACAAAGGACATCGCCACCTCCTGGCAGAGGGACAGGAACGGTTTAACACCAGAGTGAGCCCGGGGAAAGGAATTCAGGGTCTCCCCCAGGATTTCCAGACTGCACCGACCTTGCCAGGTCCTGGTGTCTGTGGGTGGTGAGCATCCAGGAGGGCAGGGGCACCAAAAAGGNCAGCACCCTCGGGGGGAAGAACCTTTCCCTGAGCTCCATCCCAAGCCCTGACACAGCTCCAGCCGTTCCCTGGGCTCCTGGCCCTGGCCCAGAGCAGAGCTCAGCCCCTGCCCCTCCGCCTCCCCTCGGGAGGAGCTGCAGCCCCCGAGGAGCCTCCCCTCAGCCTCCTCTGCTCCGGCTGAACGAGCCAAGTGCCCTCAGCCGCTCCTCAGCCCCTTCCCCAGCTCCGTGTCCCTCCTTTGGACACTCTGCAGCAGCTCTGGATCCTTCTGATCTTGTGGTGCCCAGAGTGCCCCCAGCACTGGAGGTGAGGCTGCCCCAGTGCAGAGCAGAGCGGGACAATCCCTCCCCGGCCCGGTGCCCCCCAGGACACGGTGGCTCTTTGGGCTGCCAGGACACACCGGGGACTCAGAATGACGCCCCACAAGCCCAGCATTGAGATTCCCCACACGAATGTGGTGCCTTCTCTCTTCCCTCACCAAAGTCAAAGGACCTTAGCTGGATTTAAGGGATTAGGTCAGTTGAGATAAACCAGGAATTCTGCTCTGCAGCAGAACAGACCTCAACCACTGCTGGGTCTCAATTAATTACAAGACCTTCCAAGTTTGCTGTGCCACCTGCCCCAAACGCGCTGTGCTGAAGCCATCAGCAGTGCAGCAGGACGGAAGGAGGCCTCTTTTCCTGCTCTTTCCCAGGGGGACGCCCTGGAACAGGCCATCATCAGCCAGGCTCCGCAGGTGGAGAAGCTCGTGGCCACCACAGCCCACGAGAGGATGCCCTGGTACCACGGCAACATCAGCCGGGAGGAAGCGGAACGGAGGCTCTACTCGGGGGCACAGCCTGACGGGAAATTCCTGTGAGTATCCAAACCCCTCGGAGATTTGGGATCCCTGGACTTTCTGCCATTTCCCACCCCCGCTGCCCTGCTGTTCCTGGTTTCACACGGCAGAGGAGGTTTAGCTGAATGGGCTCAGAGTGGTTATAGATCTTTCAAAGGTGGGCTGAGCCCCAAATCTGTTCTTGTCCAGTGTCTGCCCCCCATGAAGAGCCAATGTGGAGTTTTAGTTGTTTCTCACATTTAAACCTCCCTGTGAAGTGCGGTTGCTGCTGCACAGGGTGATGAGGGATAGAGGGTTCAGCGGGAGAAGATGTTAAACACTGACACGTTGGCAATGTAAGGCCCAGAAAACACAGGAGAAAGTTTTGCTCTGCATCTCTGCCCAGGTGAGACAGCCCAAATTTAATTTAATTATCTCCTGGGTGAGTTGGGGAAAGAAAGAATTAGCTGGAGAACAGTTCCTCAGGAGCTGGAGCGATAGGACGAGGGGGAATGGGTTGAAATTAAGAGTAGGTTTCGATGGGATATTGGGAAGGAATTGTTCCCTGGGAGGGTGGGCAGGCCCTGGCACAGGGTGCCCAGAGCAGCTGTGGCTGCCCCTGGATCCCTGGCAGTGCCCAAGGCCAGGCTGGACGGGGCTGGGAGCAGCCTGGGACAGTGGAAGGAACTGGAACTGGGTGATCTTTAAGGTCTTTTCAAACCAAAACGATTTTGAGATTCTCTGGTCCCGTGAGAGGGGCAAAACCTGGAGGTGAAGGGTCCCTCCTCAGCCTCTTCAGAGGGGGGTTGGAATCAGCTGGAGAGGGTGGAGGAGACCGTCAGAGCCTGCAGATGAAGATCCCTCACTGTTGGGAAGGTGACAATTCCAGTGAACCCAGCCTTTGGCTTTTGCTCAGATCTTCCTTAATCTTTGGAGTGGAGTTTTGGCCTCTGTGTGGGTTTTTGCCTTAATGGAATGGGGTTTTTTGCCTGAGGTAGCAGGTACTGGATCAGGTCTGTTATTTAAATTTAAAAACAGCTCCAGACAGGCTCCTGCATTTGATTTTGGACTGGAATTTATATAATTAATTCATACATTTTATGCAGGGACACCTCTCCTCGTGCCCACCCACCACCGACACCGTGACAATCCTCACAGTAAACCCGAGAGCTGCTTTTAAGAATTTATTACTGATTTTCCTTCCTGCCAGGCTGAGAGAAAAGAAGGAGAACCGTGCCTACGCCCTGTCCCTCGTCTATGGCAAGACCGTGTATCACTACCGGGTGGATCACGATAAATCCGGGAAATATTCCATTCCTGAGGGCACCAAGTTCGACACGCTCTGGCAGGTACCGAGCTGGGCGTCCTCGCAAACTGAGGCACCTTTTCCTTGCTCTGAAGTGTTACCAAATCCCTCAAAACCATCAGGATAAATAAACCCCTCTAACACCGTCTTTTTAGCGTCAGCGAGTTGGGGATTTTTCCATTCCAGGCCGGGGTTTGTGCGCGTGGCCCGCGAAATTCCGGCCTCCACACAGACCCCGATCCAAAACTTTGTCAATTATTTGTGCATTTATATTTATGTGTTTATACTTATTCATACAGACAACAAAATTAATGTTCATTGGTTCTGAATGGCATCATAACACCAAGGTTGTGGGTTTGATCTCCATTAATAATTAATAATCATCACCTTTGATCCTCATGGGTCCCTTCCAACCCAAAATATTCCGTGATTCTGTGCTAATTCTCTTTCATTAATTATTGTTCTATCCTCTACTGGTTATTAATTTCTCTCTTTTTCTAATAATTAGTCCATAGTTTTAATCCTTTTGGTCTTTTTTGTCTCCAGCAGGGACTCTCCAGTGCCTAAACTGAATCTTTTTTAGTCTCCTCTTTTTCTCCTGGTTTCTCCAAAGTGGCCTTGTGGTCCATAAATTCTGCATTCCAGATGTCCAACCTCAATCCATCCTCCCCTCCCAGGCTTTGTTCATTGGAGAATATCAGAGTTACTTTATCAAAACTTCAAATTCCAGTCATTTTCCCAAGCTGTGCTCCTGCAAAAGTAGCTCATGACAACCTTGCTCCACGCTGGCTGAGAGTCATTGAAGAATAACACACTATTTATAATTAATAACTCTATTGGTTGGGATTAATTAATTAAAACAATTAATTTAAAAGTTAAACCATGAATTAAATTATCCAGGGAGTAGATGCCGGAGCTTCCTCCTGGCCAGGGCTGTCTGAGGGACAGCAACACTATTTTGCTGAATTTTCCAAATTCCCAGGGCTGTTTTCACTCAGAATTTTATTGAAAACAAAGATTTTCGGTCATTTTTATGGCGACAGAACCGTGCCAGGCTCCCGATTGCAGCTGAAATCTGAGCCAGGCAGGAGGGGAAGGGGAAGCCTGGTGTCCCTGGGGTCTGTCCCAGGGCTGGGCTGGTTGTCCCCAGCCTGGGCCAAGCCTGGGTCCCGTGGTGCTGCCGTGGAAAACTGCCTGGGATCCACGGAACAAACCCTGGAGCTCCTCTGGGAAAGGATCAGCTTTCTCTCAGGATTTATCCCACACACCAGGGCCTAAAACCCCTTCCTGGCTGGGACAACAACAGCACTGCACTGAACATGCCCTGCTCATGCTGGAGATTTCGTCTTTCTTTGGCCCTTATCGAATTTCCCAAGTGCCTCCCAGCTCTGGCAGATCTCCAGGGCTGCAATCACACCCTGGGACATCCCCGAGTGTTTCAGAGGACAGAAACAGTCTGGTGCCTGCCTGCCATAAATCTGAGAGGGATCACTGCCCTAAGCCACAGAAGTTGACTTCGATAATAAAAAAAAGAGATGGTTTTCTGCTCACAATAATCTCTTTTTCCTCCCACCCCCTTCCCAGTTGGTGGAGTACTTAAAACTCAAACCAGACGGGCTGATTTTCTACCTGAGGGAAGCCTGCCCCAACCCCAACATGCCAGGTGAGCTGACACCTCTCAGTGCCACCCCTGGCCTCAGTTTGCCACCCGCTGGTGCCAGCCGGAGCAGTGCCAGCCCAAATTTCCCTTCCTGTGCCCAGCCTTGCTGGGGAGGGGGCAGCGAGGGCTCTGCTCCTCTGGCAGACTGGGCCAGTGTCCCGTGGTGGTGGCACTGCCCAGGCCTGGCCTGGAGCAGGAGCAGGTGGGAGGGGGGGGGTCAGTGTCCACACGGATTTGGTGCCCCACAGACGGGTTCTGAGTGTGACCTGGTTTTTAGGCAGCGGGAAAATCCGTGTCCTGGGAGGCTGGGCCCAGCTGGGTCTCTGAACACTCAAAACCAGGGGGGACTTTGGGTCCACTGTCACAAATGTCACAGCTCAGCCGGTCTCTGCCCCGGGGCCTGCAGGGTGTTCCAGCGGTGGCACTTTCCCTGAGAAAATTTGGGAATAACAGCCACATCCAGACACGTTTCCACACCTTTTTAGGCTAAAGCTGTGGAGACTTTCCTTTGGGGGGGAAGGGAGTGTGATCAGACCCACAGGGTCCTTCAAGGGCTGATGCTCTGACCCTGCTTGGGGCAAACTCCTGATAACAAACCCCTGATAACAAATCCTCTCTCCCGATTTGCAGCCTCTGCAGCACCAGTTCCACCCACCCACCCCTCCGTGAACGTAAGTTTGGGGGAGGCTCTGTTTTATTGGGACCTCAGTGGCTTTAATGTTGCTGCAATTCAAGCTTGGCTGATCAAACCCTGCTCTTCAAACCCTGCTTTTGTCTAAAAGCTCAGGGACTGCACTGCACTTTATTAAGCCCAGCTGGGATGTTGTTCCCTTTCCAGCTTGGATGGGGATGGGGAATAGCTGGGCAGAGCCCCTGGTAGAGCTGAGAAGGGTTTCCATCCATCCTGAGCTCCTTGCAACATGTGGGCCTGTCCTTGGGGAGCCCCATCCCTGCCCTGCTCGCCAGGCAGGAGCGAGGAAGCCGTGCTGGGATTCTGGGAATGCTCAGCCTGTGCTGGCCCCCGGCCAGGGCTTTGTGCTCCCTCTGCCCTGGGGAATGTCTGTGCTCAGTCCCTGTGTGCTGAGCTGTGCTGCAACCAGCGGGCTGGGGGATCTCAGCGGCAGCTGAGTGAGGCCTGGGGTTCACCCATCACCCCAGGGTGCTTTCACAACCCACAGTGGCCTCCAGGGTGCTGGGCACTGCCCAGGCTCCCCAGGGAATGGTCCCGGCCCCGAGGCTGCCAGAGCTCCAGGAGCGTTTGGGCAGCGCTGCCAGGGATGCCCAGGGTGGGGTTGTTGGGGTGTCTGTGCAGGGCCAGGGGCTGGGCCGGTGATCCCTGTGGGATCCAGCTCAGGATATTCTGGGATTGTGTGACTCTGTCATTCCAAGCTGTGCCACCCTGGCGCTCTCTGCTCTGGGGACAGTGGCTGCAGTGTCCCTGTGCTCAGTGTCC
>VXBT01001021.1:129851-143797 GCA_013400235.1 Oriolus oriolus | reverse complement strand
CTTTTGGGACTCTTGCGACAACACTAGGCACTGCTGGCAGCACCACGGCCCATCCTTTTCCTGCCATGCCAGTAGAATGCCTGGGATGGAAGAGGGAAATGGGGAGGCAACACAGGAGGCCACAAGCTGCATCCCTACTCCAGTCTCCTACACCATGAGGTGGCAAGGAGCACCCTAATTACTGCCTCATTAGGAGATTAATCGACTCTACAAGGACTATGCAGCCACCTCTGCCGTGGAGCAGGGACTTCCTGGCATGGCCTTTTGCAGAATGAGGTCCCATGGTGGGGGATTGGTGCTGCTGTTTGGCAACCCTGGACACAGATTGACTTTTGCTGAAGCATTTTTAGGATGTTCAGCTTCAAGTTTCCATCTGTGACCTCCAAATTATGGTGTTATTAATGTGAGGAGGCAGCACTGGTCCAAGTGACGTTTAGGAATGAGGGCACCTTGCCAGAGTTGGAGCAGAGGACACCTTGGAGAGGTTGGCCAGGCTGAGCCCTGGGCAGGTGAAGGTCTCCCTGGAGGGCCCACAGAGAGGCCAAAAGTCACCCCAGGCTTAGCAGAGATCAACTGGCCACCTGATGCAGGCACTCTGCTTCCAGCTCTAGTCTCTCTCTCCAGGAATATCTCCACTCCAGGGACACAGGCAGGGAATATGGGTGGCAAGGGAGCCATCCTGCTGCTGCGCTCCGAACCAAGGGCTGCCAAGAGCCCTGGAGAGGGAGAACTGAGGTGCTGCCAGTCCCTGTGTGCCTCCTCTGGCAGAGGGCTCCTCATGGCAGCTCCAGTGGCAATAACACGGTGAGGGAACAAGGTCCCCTCGGACCTGGCACACAAGGACAGTGAACACAGGGATGGTGCTGACAGGGATGGAACTTATGGGATGGAACACAGGGGGATGGAGCACATGGGGATGGTGCAGTGCTTGCTGAGGTGCCCCAGCACACTGACTCCCACGGCCACAAGAAGCCCAGCCTGCAGCCAGGCAGTGACTGTAAAAGCCACCAGTGTTTGGGGGTGGGGGAGCAGCAGCTGAGAAGCTAATATTGATTCACAGGGGGCCACATGCACAGCCACATTCACACAGGGGGGCCACATTCACACAGGGGGGCCACATTCACAGAGGGGGGCCACATTCACAGGGGGCCCTCCTGCACAGCCACAGGAGCCAGGGTCACCTGGGATCAGGGGGATGAGGAGCATGGGGCACCTTTGGCAATTGGTGGGGCAGGGTGACAGCTGGGGACAATGCCGAGAGTCACCTCCCTCACAGTGTTGCATGGTGTTCTCCTGCATGTGCTTCAACCCTGGGCTGAGGTTGGGGTCATCCTTCAGAGTCTCTCAGCCTGAAAGGGTATTGGAGGCTCCCCAAAGCACACTCACACCCCCAGACCCTCCCTCCCACTCCCCTGAAGTTTGTTCTTGCTGAAACTTGCTGGAAATGGCTGCTCCTCATGCCCCTATTCCTTCCCACCTGCCTGACCGGTCCTGCGGGAAACCTGCACTTTTGCCCCAAAAATATGTGCCTGAAGTTTTTGTTGTTTGTTTCTGCCTTGCCCTGTCCCCTTTTTCTTCCTCCCTGACAACTTACCTGCTCTTTGCCTGAATAAATCTTGTCCTCCCTCTGGCACAGCATCACTGTCCCCTGTAAGAAGTCCCCCAAAGGAAACAAATCAGGATGAGCGGGGCCCTTCCTCCATGCCAGCACCAGGTTCAGTAATGAACTGACACCCTGGTGGTGCTTGGGTTTGGGCTGTTTTATTGTCAGTGTTTCAGGAACAGCAGCACCAGCCCTTGACGTGGTAGATGCGAAATTTAGTGACACCTGGCTGCTACCTGACTCAGTTTCCCTATCAGTGACACACAGCTGATGCCCCAGGGCCACACCATACATCTGCCAGGGCTGCACAGTGCCAGGGAGCCTTGGCGTGCCAAAGGAGTCTTGGGGTGCTGTTCCAGGGTACTGTCTGTGATGGGACCCACCACTCTGCCCCACAGGGAACTGCAAATAGTTGCTACCATTAATTTGTGCTAAATAATTGTGCTGGCTCAGCAGGGTTTGTAACAAAATTATAAGGAATGAAATTATTTCATTGAATCAAGGAAAATGAAACTGAGTTTTGCTTTCAAAAAGGAAACTTCCCTATGCCACGGCACTCAGCTCCAGCGCAGACCTTAAAAAATACCCTTGTTTCCTTCCCTGTTCATCTTTGGTGGAAACCCTAGCTTGGAGGATGGCAGGATGACTCATGGGATGCTGGAAGCTGCCAGCCCTAGCCTGAGCTTTGCTTGTCCCGGTGTCTGCCCCTTGTCCCTTGACCCCTCACTGCAGAGCAAAGAACCTTGTTTTGCCCCTGCTCCTGCAGCCCTGGGTGCTCCTGGTCCTCTGTGGCCAGGCCACCCCCTCCCCCCAGCTCCCTCCTCCCACCCCCATCAGCTCGTATCCCCTGGGAAAAAAACACCTCCCTGGAAAGCCTGGCTGGGGTGATGCTCAGGGAAACTGTGTTCCTCTCCTGGAGGGCCTGTGTGTCCCAACAGCTTTGTGCTTCCCCACAAGGTGCTGGTCAAAGAGGGGCATTGGCAGCCGGGGGTCCCTGTGGTGGGAAGGTGCTGCTTGTGCCTGGGGGTCTGGCAGAGCCAGTGGCAAATCTTGTGCCTGTTGCGCGGCCCTGACCCTTGCCCTGGGCTGCTCCAGATGAGCAGCTCCCAAAAGCTGCCCTACTCACCCCCACCAGGCCAGGGAAGTCCAGCACTCACATGGGATTTGGGAATACTGGGCAGCCCAGCACATGCATCTCTTCCTGCTGCCAGCCTGGCAGCTGGGCTTGGCTCTGGCCAGATCTGGGCAACAGCTGTACGGGTGCAGCAGGAGGACGGGAGGCTCCTTGCGTTGTGCTGATGGCTGTTTGCTGAGCTCATTTTCCTTTGCACTATTGATTTCCCTGGGCTCTGCTGTGAGTTGGTTTGCCTCTGGGAAACAAGGACTGGGCACCTCTGAGCAGGGCCCTGCCTTAAATCCACAGGATGCACTGGAGTGGTGTGGGCAGGGAGCATCCTGCTGGTTGAGGCTGCTCCAGGCAGTGCTGAGTGGGCTCGTTTTTCCATCCGGTGTTGATGACAAAGCACAAAGCTCCAGGAGAGGGTTGACACCCCTGGGAAGCATGCCCAGAGCTTGGATTTACACCAGATACTGACAGTGCCCAAGTGCGGCCTTGCAGCTGGAATAACTCAAACATGGCTTTTCCTGGCTCCAATGCTCTGCTGCTGGCTGAAAAGAACTCACATGCACGCAGACACATGGACCCCTCTGCACCATCGTGGACTCTGCAGCCAGCACAGAGGGGCCTGGGAGTCCTGTCCCTCCCACCAGCCCCTTGCCCCGATGCCTGCAGTGCAGAGCATCCCCAGCCAGTGGCACCCCTGCCCGAAGCTGCCTCCAGCAGCTCTGGGGCTGCTGCACGGAGACAGAAGCTGTTCAGAGCCCAGCTTGGGTACTCACTGCTCCCTCTTGCCCTGTTTCCTCCCTGGCCACCCTCACTCACCTCCCGGCACCAGGGTGGAAGGGGAAGGGGTGCCAGCCTGGCCAGCCCCAGCGCTGCTGGCTGCCCTAGCACACGGATAGGTGTGAAGCTGCACACCTGCAACCTGCAGAAGCCATAGGAGACCCGGGAGGGACGTGGCATTCCCGGCACAGCCCTTGGGCACAGAGGAGAACGGGGGTCAGCCTATTGCATGCCCACCCTGTTGGGGCACTCCAGAGGGATAAACAAAAGGAGCTGGAAGTCTAAATGTGCAATCAAGATTATGATTTAATTGGCATAACAAAGGCTTGGTGGGCTTAGGCTCATGACTGGAATATTAATATGGAAAGATGAAGCTTGTTCTGGAAAGACAGGGAGCGGATTAAGGGGAAATGTACTGTTTTCTATAGGAAGGCTGGATACATTTGGCTTGCAATCCAGTGAGAACCTGGCCGAGCTGAGGGGCTTTCCATGAGCAATTGCCAGGCTAACACAAAACCCGGGACATCAGGGTGATGGAGAATGTCCCTACCCAAGCAGTTGGTGTGGTACCAGGACAGCAGGGACAGACTGTCCAGAAAACACTCCCAAGGCTTTAAAGGTGATTTTTTTCTTTGGGAAGAGGCAAGTAGAAGAGAAAGGCTGTGGCTTTGCTTCTAACCTTAGGATGTGGATGCGGAGTGTGGGGGGAAATCAGTGGGATGAATGCCACCCAGACATGAAAGAGCTCCTTGTCTTGCAGAGGGAAAGAGCTAGAGCTTGGGACTGGAAATAGGAACCTCTGGGGCATGGGAGCAAAATGCTCAGGGCTTTGTTCAGGTATGGTTCAAATAGCTCCACAAATGGACAACCCAAAGCTCTGTGAGCCCAGGGCCAGGATCTGGCCAACCCTCATGGGGAAAACCTTGTCCTTAGAGCAATTTCCCCAATCCTGCTGGGTGCTGCCCTGCCCCTCTGTGCACCGCAGGTGTCTCCAGTCCCCCTGATATTGGCCATGTCTGCTGTTCACGGCTCACCAGCCCAGCTGGAGAGAGGCTGTGGGACACCACAGCAACGGCCACACCAAAGGCCACGTCAGGATGGGGAATATCCCACACTGTCTCCAAACTCCCAGAGCAACCGGGAAGCAGGCAGGCAGGTTTGAGTGTAAATGCATCCATTCAGAATGCAAAATCGAGAAGGCCAAAAGGAACAGAAAAAGGATTCAGCATGCAAGGCAGTGAGAGCACATGGAGAGGAAGGGGACAGGCAAAGCCACGGCTGATGCTCTGGGGTGGAAAGGGCAATGATGGATACTGTGGTGCCAAGAGCATTTACTGCCTCAGTGCCTCAGCCTAAACCAGCCAGGGTGTGCAGTCAGCACCACTGAGAGGCAACAACCCTGCCAGGAAGTGGACTGGGGAGCCTGGAGAGACAGAGCAGTGCAGGCAGGCCAGGTCTGGCAGCCCTGTGTGGATGCAGGCAGAGCAGCAGCAGGAAAGCCTGGAGCAGGAGGGCAAAATCGGGGAGCTGGGACAGCAGAAGGGCAACGCTGTGTGGCTATTTAAAAAGAGGAGAAACCTGAGTGCTTAGTGCTACTTTGGATCTCTGGGAAGCACAAGGATGAGGAGCAAAGCAGCCCACAAACCTGCAGGGCAGCACACTGGGGAGCAGTTGCCAACTCTGGCTTCTCAGGGCAAATTGTTGCAAAGCTGGTCCGGTTCTCTCCTCTGACAGAAGAACAGGAAACACAGTATGTACGCTTCATGTTCAAAGGACTTTGACACACGTCCATAAACACATCTCAGCAGAAAGCTGCAGGTCATATCCAGCCTAACCCTGGTGTGAAATGAGTGTCGGTCCCAGCTCAGCCTCCAGGCTGTGGCTGTCAGCAGCTGAGATCATGAGATACACAACTGCAGGCACAGTAGGAAGATAGGAAGTGTGGGGATTATGTTGGAAGGCAGATTCCTAACCCTAAACCCTCCCTACACAACACCTCACTGAGAAATTAGATAAACAGGCTTGGGGAGCAGGACATCACGGAGCACAGCCCCATACCAGCAGCATCCCAGGACAGCCAGCACATTGTATAAACAAGGAATTGTATAAACAAAGAAATTGCTCACTTGCAAGAAGCAGTTTTGGGGCGAGGGACTGACATGCTAATTAATAACTGCAGAGCAGGGGGCTAACAGCAAAAAAAGGGGCAAACACAATGCTGGGATGTGTGAGAGGGCTGTGGAGCTGCTGGAGGCAGCTCTGCCCTTCTCTCCGCTGGGAGCAGTGGCTGGAGAAGGCAGCTATGTGTGGACATTGCCCTTTAGGCTGCTTGGAGAGGATCCAGATAAGGACGTTAGAGACCTGGAAAACATGACTGCAAGAAAACACAGCAAATGTGGCATTGTTTAATTGGTAGGAGGGAGTGAAGGGGGCTGCAGCAGCAGTCTGCTGGAGTGTAAATGATTCCTGCAACAAGGAATCTGCCCATGCCAGGTAACACAAATAGAATCAGACTTAGATTATGACAGGAAAAATCAAGGTAGGCAGTGGGAATAATCTTCCCAGTCTTAAGAAGGAGGGGCCGGAGTCTCCATTGCTGAGGTTTCTGAGAGAGCCAAGTCCACAACAGCATGGTATTATGTGGTATTAGCATTAGCTGGTCCCAAAGGTTCCCTTGTTTCCAGGATTTAACCATTTCTGGGCACAAGCACATGGAAAACCCTTTTAGCAGGGGCCTGGCTGTCCTTACTGCCTGCAAAGAAGCAAAGGTAGAACTGGACAAGAGACTTAAAGGGATAAATGGGTCTGTATGGGCCATGGGAGCACTACTGTCACCATCCCAGAGCCACACAGGTTGGTGCTGGGGATATCAAACCAGCTTCCCTCAGGAACAGACAGATGGAGAAGTCATAGGAGTGAAATGCTGGGGTAAAATAAAGCAGATGAAGCTCATGTGGGTGGCAGACCCCCTGCCATACTGGGTGGTCAATGGCAGCCTGAGGAAAGAGGAGCCTGGTGAGGAAACCTGTCTGGAAACAAAATCAGTTGGGGACAGTGAGAGCAACATGTGCCCAGCGAGAAACAGTGTGTATAGAGACAAGGGCACTGTAATTTGAATTTGTGAAATAATTTCTGTTATCTCAGTCCAGGAGCAGTGATGGTCGGTGGCTCTGCTTTAGTTGCACGCACTGGATGAGCAGAGCTCACACAGAGAGGAGTGACGGATGCTCAGGGACCTGGCTAATGATAAGCAGCATGTTAAGCACCCTTCACTCTCACTAATTGGAGGAGGGCTCAGAAGCACCTCCAAGCTGGCAGCTCCAAAGTAATAAGAGCCATAACACTTGAACAAAAAGTTAAGTCCGGGGGTGTCATTGGGATACTGATGGTGGTGGATCTTTCTCCCCCCAGGTAAAGCTGCTGTGCACAAGGTACCCCTGGGATTAGGTCTGACCAGATGAAGGTGACAGCTTCTGCCACCTCAGCTGACCTTGGCAGCACCCCGTGGGGTCCACAGGGCTCATACAGCACAGGGCAGGAGGATGCAGAACACCACAGCTGCCTGCTCAGCCCTCTTCCTCAGTCTGGGACTGCAGCTGCAGAAGAGCATCAGTGAAAGAAGATTAGGTATAAGTTCTTCAAAGATTTAAATTTTTATGTGTAATTTTTGCTCCATACTTGCCTGCAGGATAAGGTGGGCTGTGATACTGTGCCTTGTGGGACAGCCTCCCATGGGGCATGTGGAGGCCTGTAGGGAAGGAGGCTCCCAAGTCCTCTCTGTGTGATCCATCACAATCTTACACTCATGCCATGAACAGGATGCAGTGTTGGACAGACCCCATGTTTACAGCACTGGCAAAGCACAGAGCTCATGCAGGGACAGGGTGAGCGACAACCCTATGCACAGCACCCCACCTTCCCTGACATTATTATTATCTGCAGCGGCAAAGCCCAGGAAAACACTTAATAATCCCAAATAATCCTACAGGAAAATTTACAACAGAAATCAGATAATTTATCTGATAGAAGCTCTTGAGGACAAGGGAATTTCCTCAAATAACCACATCCACAGAAACCTCTGTCCTTGAACAAGGAATTTCCAGCTGCAGCCTACCTTGCCAACTCCCTAGACTAAGGCCAAGGGAACATTGGGGTCTCCTGCATAGCCTGGAGGTTGACTGCTCCTGCCACATCTGGGCAGAGGGAATACAGGCAGGATAGCCCCACAAGCAATAGGCAAAACCAGGGCCAAGGGGCATCTGGGCTGGAGCACATCCAATCCTATGTGCAGCTGGGGCACCCCTTCAGCTGCCCGTGGAGGAGCATCCCAGCTGCTCACTGTTGGCTCCACTGAAGGGCGCCTGACACACAGAAGTTTTCACAAGGATCAGGCCATGGTGACCCCTGGTGCTGGGGAGTCCTGAGGTGCCCCAGATGTGTCCAAGCATCTCACCTGGGTTCGGAGTGCTCTTCAGATCTCACGCTGGACCCCACTCTGCCCTAATTCACTCTGCCACACCAGTCTGGAAGACGCTGAATTCTGCCTTGATGACATGGTTAATTACTCATGGCTGCTCACAGGCTTTACAGGGGCTTTAAAAATCTGATCCCTCCCCTCCAGCTGCCTGCAGGCTCTATGTTTCACAGGGGCATAGGTGTGCTCCAACAGCAGGGAAGGGAAGGAGGTGTGCTGCATTATCAGAGGAACTCTGTCTCCTTCCTGCTGTGTTGGATCCAGCTGGAACCATGGCTGAAGCTGGTGGAAAAGGGCTGCAAGGGCAGCTCCATTGTCTAGTTTGCCTCACCACAGGCATTTAGCTGTTGAGCTCTGCTTCTTACCTGCTTTGCAGTGTGGCAGGGGCTGGGCTGGCACCCAGCGGGACCTGGTGGCTGGACCTGCATGTCCCCCTTGACCAGGCAGCTTGGGGCTCACTGCTCACCATCAAGTGCTCCCAAGCAAATCCTCCCAAAAGCTCTTTGCAAATGTAACCGATGCTTTTGCTGCTGGTGTGACTACAGCCTCCATCTCCAGTTTCCTGGCTCCAGTCTCTGAAATGGCCCTGACTTCTCCATTGCTGAAGGGGACCCCTGACAGCAGCCAAGGGACTTGTGCACAGGGAGGGCCACCAGCACAAGCAGCAGGGATGCATCTGCTCTTGGGATGCAACAGCATGAGCAGCAAGGGCTGGTAAATCTCTGTGCAGCCTGTCTGCAGAGCCATGGCCAAGCCTTGCTGGGTGCTGGGTCGCAGGTACCTTTCCCTGTGTCTGGCCCTGGGCCATGGGCCCATGGATGCCCAGCTTTAGAAAATATCCCCTTCAAGGGTGTGAGATGGTTGATGCAAGCAGAGATGGGTTTAGCCAAAGCATTTCCCAAAGGAATTGACCTTAACTTCAAGCAGAGCAAATCTTTCCCAAATCAAATTACTTTTGTGACATTCCTGAATCAGCTTAAGGGGGTTTGTTCTAGCAGAGGGCCAGATACATTAGGTTTTGCTCTAAAGGATATGATTTTATGTGATCTCATCCCCTCTTTGAACCCCAGGCCAGAGATCATGTGTGTCTCCAGCCCCTGAGATAGTCCTGCACTGTGTCTGGTTCCCAGACACAGGACTCCTGTACTGGGGTATGTGCACAAACCCCCGGCCCACACTGAGCCTCTGTCAGCATCTGCACCATGGAGGTAGCAGATGAGCAGAGGCTGAGCTGCCCAACACCCCTGTCACACACAAACTCCAGTCCAAAGTGAAAGATTGGCACTTTCTGATTGTGCCTGTGCCATGTATGGGGAGAGTATGCTCGAGGATGCTTGAGCTGACCTGACTGCCAGGTGCAGCATGCCCAGGCTGGCTGTGACCCCGTGCTATGGCCAGGACATAGACTGTTCATGCTGATGACTCCAGCACAATAACTCCAGTGGTTTTGCCCAGGTTTTTATCAGCATAAGCCATCTGTATTGAAATCTGGATCTAGAGAAGAAGCATGCAGCAAAACCAGCACTGTCTGCTGGTGTACATCTTAACATATCTCATTTACGATCCATTCAGAAACTACCTTGTGTGTCTGGTGTAAAGTCTGCAGGACAGCTTCTGGACAAATGTACCCTTCTGCCTCGCTTTACAAATGGATCATCAAAAAGGGTTGGGAGAACTGAAGCTCCTGGTCCTCAGTTCTGACCTTCATTTGGAAAGCCAGGATGGAGGTCAGACAGAGCACCTTGCTGTCAATGAGAGCCAAGCTTCCCCTCGAGCCTGGACCTGGTGCTGTGTGGCCATTCATTGGCATGGGAAGATGCCCAGCAGAAAGGAGCTGAGGGATCCCTGTGCTTGGACAAACATGACAGCCTGGCAAGACTATTCTTCATGTAAAAGCTCCAGAGCCCCAACAAAGCCTCTGGCTTGTAAGGAGACCCCAGGTAACCACTGGAGACACACCAGCCTCCCCAGAACTGGGCAAGTGAAGGATGCTCTGAAATGTGCAAGCATACACAAGGCCACAACAAGCCAGGGGTTGCTACATCAGCAGCAGCTGAGACTAATTTACTGAGTTGGAAAAAGCCCTGCATCCCTCTACCACAAGATGCCTATGGCTAACAGCAGTTAGCTGCTTCTTTAATGGTCTCTTCAACCAGCTTCCAAAACCTGCCCTGATCCCAGGTGAGGGCTGACACCACAGAGGAACCTTTATCTCCTTGGGCTTGTGTCACGGGATGGGAGATCAGCCAGAGGGGATGCCACTCATTCTGCCTGCCCCTGCAGAAACCCAGCCTGCCCTGCAGGCATCTCTGGAGCATCCCTCTCTGTAAGATAATGAGATTAGCCTGGGAACACTTGGCATTTCTTCAGCCTCGAGGGACTCTGTCCTTTCTGCTGCCAAAGCTGTCCCTGCAGCTGCCAGGGCCTGTCGCTGTGGTGGCAGCATACCCAGCACTGTGCTTGTGGATGCCCAAGGGTTGCCCAGACCCGTGTGTGCCAGCTGGGCACGTGCACCCGCCTGGCCAAAGTGCTGCAGCCCTAAGGTTTGCCCGGGCAATCCATACTGGGGCTGCATCTTAAGCAGGGATTGGAGTCTCTGGGGCTCCTGGCCAGGCCATGCAGCGCCTTTGGCTCTGTCTGCAGGCATGGCACAGAGCCGTGGTGCCTCTCAGCCCAGCGCTCCTGGGGGGAGGCTGCACCTTCTGCTGCAAAATCTGGGCTTGAAAAAATCAGTGACTTTTGTGAGTGGCATGTGACACTGGAGGTCCTCTGTCCCTGGTGGCAGCTCAGCTCTTGCTGCTCCTCACAGAGCTGCACGCAGGGGCTGCCAGAGCAGAGTCACTGCACCAGTGACACAGGGAACATGATACAGGTCATAACCACCCACCTGGGGATGGCTGATGCTGTGAGTAACCACAGCATCATTTGCGTTTGCTTTTCCTGATTCCAGGCAACATTGGTTTCAAGGGAAGTACATAACAGTAATGAGTTTCTCTTTCAGGGTGGGGGACACCTGTAAATCAGGGCCACAGTGGATGTTTGTGCATGTGGTGGGCAGTAGCATCTGCAGAGCACATCGCAGGTAAGGATGCATGCTGGTACCGGGCTGGTCAAGCTCCCTGGGAGGAGGCAAGTTCCATCTGGGCAGTGAAGTATGGGGGTATTGTGAGCCCAGAGGAGTTTTCCTAGGGAAGACTGCCACAATCCCTATTTGTAAATGCTAAAATGTCAGATGATGATGATGATTATTATTACTACTACTGTTATTATTATTTCTTCAGATCAGAAGAGTGTTATCCCAAAGACTGTCTACAATGATGGGTGCTGGCAGCAACACTGTGTTCCAGGTGATGCCTGACCCCAGCTCTGCTCAGCTGCACTCACAGGGGTTACAACCTGAGCCGAGGGGGATTTGGAAACAGCCAAACTCAGGATTGAATTCTGTTTTCCAGAGAGGCTGAGGGAGGTTCTAGTACTGGCATCAAAGGATGCTGAGGTCACTCAAAAACAAAGCTCATGCTGGCCTTGTGAGGGACCAGGTGGGAAAGGTCACAGTTTGGGCACGTTCCTCAGTCCTGTGTGGGGGTTGCAAGCACAATGAATTACTGACTCTGGAACAGTTCTCTGAATCGTCTTGTCCAAAACACAGCAATCCCACTCTGTAAATAATAAACAGGCGTGGCCTGGATTAAGACTGAACTGGCAGATGAGTTTCTGTTATAAAATCATACATTGGTTTTTTTGTCCAGTATTGGAAACCACAAAATTGAGAAGCCAAGAGAGACATCAGTGATGGACAACCAAGGTGGGGACAGGGCCCTTGAATACAGGTGGAGGAGCTGGGCTGCTTTCTCCCGGTGAAGAGGTAGCAGGATCTGACCCAACAGCAGTCTATAAGTGCTGATAAAACAGTTTCAAGGATGATGGACTCAAAATCTTCTTGGCAGTGCCTTGTGATACATTAAGGAGCAGTAACCACGAGGTCCTG
The DNA here is from genome assembly GCA_013400235.1 of Oriolus oriolus. Lineage (NCBI taxonomy): Eukaryota > Metazoa > Chordata > Aves > Passeriformes > Corvidae > Oriolus > Oriolus oriolus. Next base: position 131,829 of record VXBT01001021.1, on the reverse strand, counting down.
AAAGGTTAAGGTGGAATGCTGGGATGGTGCAGCCTTGACAGAGGTCACCAGATGGGTGGGGGAACATCTGGCCATGGAAGGTGCTATGGCTCAGGTAGGCAAAGCCATGGCTGATCTCATCTTGTGTTGATCATCAATGTGCTGCTGGGAAGGGACCTGTGGAAACCCGTTACATAACCTCCTGTGGTCCTTTTCCATCAAAACTTCTGCAATTCTGTAACAAAGGTGTTACAATGTCTTTCCAAATGATACTTGCCAGGTGAATATGGCAAGGGAATTTGTCTGTGCTTTGCTTTATCGGTCCCTAACCCCTGGCCAGCCCATTTTACATGTACAGCAACGAGCCACTCCCTTTGAGACCAACTGAGAAAAAGATGGTTGATCTGCAAATAAGGTGTTTTGGTTCCCTGGTCATAAAGTACCAATTAATTCCACGTTAACAGGCATTCTTCACTCTGAGGCTGAAGTGCTGCTCTGGAGACAGAGCGAAGATACAGCACAGGATGATGTTGGTTTGCCAAAAGTTGCCTGGTGCAGGATGAACACATCAGGTACAGGCAAGGCTGGTGGCTAGAGAAGGAGCAGGCAGGACTAGGGAATGGGGAAGGCATTGGAGAGGAATACTGCACATGTACTGGCCTTCTATAAGCAGAAAGAATCTGAACCTGGGGACAGGAGAAACAAAACATATATGTGAGATCTCAGCAGTGTCCACCAGTGCCACCCATGGGCAAGAAGACAGACTGAGGGAGGAGAAAGGATGGAGGGTGGAGATGCAGGTTGGAGCAAGCAAGAAACTATAAAGGAGAATGTTGTGGAGAAGGAAGACTTGCTTCACTGGGAAGAGCACAGTATACTGGTCTGTGTTTGGGACTTGGAGGAGGCGTGGAATGGGGTGGGTGTAGCTCCGTGATGGATCCATGTCCCTTGGCTGTGTTTAATCTACAAGTGTGCAGTGACAGGTTCATGCAGAGGACACCAGCACTGCCCAGTGGTGCTGCCCAGCAGACCTCCATGACCAGTGGAAGAGCTGTACACCTCTGGGGAGAGCATCTGGGGAAAGCCAGGAGGCATAAAGGGAACATGCCAGCCAGACAGCACAGGACATCAGTGCCAGCTGGTACTGAACAGGCCAGGACTTCAGCACAGCGCTGTGCGAGCTTCCCAAGGGAACTGGCAGGCAGTATGGCTGCATGAGGACTGTCCTGTACTCAGTTCATCAATCCGAGTCTCAGCAGAGCTAATTATCTCCAGCAGTGTTTCTTTCGGTGCCAGAGCATCTCTGCATCAGCAGGGAGGATGGAGTGACTGTACACTGCCAGCCCTGCTCCTCCTCTCCAGCATTCCCACCTTCCCAGGCAGAACGCAGGCATGGCACTGCAGGCCACCAAAGCGAGGGTGCTGTCGGTCCAGCTGCGGGGTGCTCAGATGGAGGAGGGACCGTGGTGCAAAGCCCTCAACACTGTGTGACCAGGAATAGGCGTCCCAAGGAGGTCTGGTTGTAAGTAATTCCAATGGAAAACCCACCTCGGCAGGCTTGGCTCACCGTTTTAACTGGTTCGGGACCCGAACCCTGCCGGACCCAAACCTAGCCGGTTGCTCCACGCTAACTTACTCCCTGGAGAGGTGAGTCACCCAGCCCATGCCCTGAGCCTGCTCCCAGCCCGTCTCCTGGAGCACCTCTCTGGGGAGCGGCATTTCCTCCTCCGAGGCCGCTCCCGCTCTTTGCTTCCACGCGGAGCCGCCCACGGGCGCCTTCGCACCTCGAGGACTTCGGCGGGCCTGGGCGGCAGCGCCTGCGAGGAGCGCGGCGCGGGGACGGGGCAGACACAGCCCCACAGCAGGGCCGAGCGGTGCGGTGCGGGCAGATTGCGGGGCGGGCAGGTCCCGGGCGGGGCGGGCAGGTCGCGGTGTGGTGCGGGCGGGTCACGGGGCGGGGCTCGGGTCCGGTTCGCATCCGGGCAACGCGCGGCGGGCG
>VXBT01001021.1:114069-129418 GCA_013400235.1 Oriolus oriolus | reverse complement strand
TCCCCAGCTCCGGGCCGGCAGCGCGGGGCCGGGCGCCCCCGGCAGCGGCGGCGGGTCCCGGGGCGTGCGGGGCCGGGGGCGGAGGCGGGGCGGGCTCCCCACGGCACTGCGTGGAGGCTCCTCCCGGCCGGGGAGGGGGAAGCGAGTCCCCCCGGGTGCGGGGTGCCGGAGTCCGCCCGCAGGGCGCAGTTTCCCCCGGCATCTCGGCTGCGGTGCTCAAGAATATCAATAATTAAGTCTTTAAACTTGGCGGTCGGGGGGAAGCGGGTCCCTTTGCGTGCTGGAGGCCCCGTGGCGCGGGATGTCCGCTGCCCGGCCCCGCCGAGCCAGGCCGCGGCGGGGGATGCGGTGGAAGGGCCGCTCCCGCCGCGCCGGGCCGCGGGCTCGTCCCTGTCACCGCGGTTCCGTCCCGCTGCGCGCGGAGCAGACGCGGATCGGTTGTGACACCGCAGCCATGTCACAGCAGAGGCATCGCAGTCACGGCGGAGCCGCGTCTCGCCGCAGTCATCGCGCCCGCTGCGTGTCTGTGGCCGCGCCGTGGGGCTCCCTTGCGCTCGCCAGTGGCGTTCACTGGCGATGGAGGTGGATTTTAGCCTTGATCAATGAGGTTTGTAGGATGAAGGCTGTGAGAGACGCACGCAAACAATACGGGAGGAGGAAGCGAAATCGTCAGCTCGGATTGCTGCTGCGAGGCTGCACCCGCCTGAGAGCGGGACCCCCTCTGGTTACCAATTTGCCTGCTGATAACTGCACTGAACTCGCAGTGAAGTCGGGGACCGCGGGGGCCAGGCAGGCTGCCTCAGCACACGCAGAGTTGGTTCTGCCTGGTCTGCTGCTGGCCTTTGATGTGGTAGAGTTTTTTGGTAATTTTGCTATGAAAAATGCTTGCTTTGTTTCTTCAGGGAGTCGGGATGCTTTTAGCCAAAAGCCCAGTCTTTTTTCTTGTTTACATCCTGCTCAGGAAATGCAGCAAATGCTGTTGGGGTTGGAGAATGAGGAGAGACAGATGGAGATGGTTAACTGTGCTTGTGCAGTGTCCGATGGGACTGGGCAGAAGCCTCCAGCACCCCTCAGCTGGCACCGGCCTCCCTGGCATGGGGCTCCTGGCGGGCAGAGAAATGCTGTTGTGTTGTTAGATGTTTATCCCTGACCCCTTCATTTGCAGAGTATCTTTTTAACTGCTGTGGAGTCACTTGGATTAGGGTGTTGCCAGCGGAGAGGAAACACATGATGATGATGAAGTGTCTTGTCTGCTGTTGTGAAGTGTTGCTGTTGCTTTTGGGCCCTGTTCAGGTGATGGTATGGGAAGAGGTGCTGTCTTGCCTCTCCTCGCCCCTTGTTTACCTCGTTCGTGCAGGAGCTCTGCTGTGCTCCTTTGCAGAGAAATTGTAGTTTTCGTCAAACTGTTGAGGTATGAAGCAATAACAGCATATTTTGTTCCGGGAGTAAATTTTTCCTGGAGTAAATAAGTTGTTTCTCTCACTTTTGGCCTTGAGCTGGGTTGATTTTGGTTTAGGGCTGCCCCTGGGTTCCTTTCCTGAAAATTGATGCCTCTTCCACTACAAAGTGTAACGTTGTCCGTCTTTGGAACGCTAATTCAGCCCATGTCTCTGAATTGGTACAGCTGCCTGTTCTTGCAGGTCCTTCAGGAGTCCTGGACATACTGCTGCACTGCCTTCACTGCAGAGGTAGGCAGTGTGACAGTAGTGGGGTGAAGCTCATTGAATGTTGCCCCTCAGGTGCTTCAAGCTGAAAAACACAATAACTAGGATGGCTGGATCCTGTCAAAATGTGCATGTGTGCCTTGTGCAGCAGAACTGAAAGTACATGTTTTTATTCTTCAAACAAAAGCTGAAGTCAAGGAGAGGAGTTTGACTGATTGTGGTTCATTTGCACTTCGATGAAGTTTGAAGCCCACCCTGCAGCCAAGGCTGTTTATTCCTGTGTGTTGCCTCATTCTTCCCAGCAGAAGCACTGGCTGCCTTGTGCCTGAGGAGGCAGTTGCAGCCCCTTGCTGCAGGCCAATATGGGTACCCTGTGTGAATCTGACACTAAGGCAGCTCTTGCAGTGTTTATCCATGCTGCAGCTGTGAATAATGTACATCTCTCGTGGAAGGTGCTGTCAGGGGCCTGGTTACTGTGTTCTGGGTGCTGCTGTCTAGTTTGGTAATATATGCCTTTTTAATGGCTTGAGTTTACCTCTTTCTCCATTGTCCTGCATGGTGGCCTTAGGGGACCATGCTGCTTGTCTTCAAGCAGCTGGCCCTAGGCGTCCCAGTGTTAGACCCAGGGGTCACTGCTATGTGTCTTTTTGGGGTCTGTTGATTTCTAGTGGCTTGGTGGAGGAGGCTCTCATAGTTTTCCTGACTGCTTTTTACTGTATTTCTTCAGCAGGAAGTAAATCTCTGCTCCCCTGTACCCTGCCAAAGTGTAATCTCAATAATTTTTAAGATTTAGTCTTCCTTGAGTGATCTTTAATATTTTATCAAGAGTTTCTCCAAACACATAAACTTCTACAGGTGGATAATATAAAGAATCTCACTATAGTGGTTGGTGTTATTTCAAGAGGGCTTTGTACAAGCACGTGAACTTGTTTTTGTGAGCTAGGTAACTTTGTGAGACTTGTTTTTTGAGAGGCTGCCAGAGCAGGCCTTTGTGTTTTGCTGTGGTGTCCAGGCCCGTCTGGGCTTTGCGCAGATAAGAGCTGATATCGTCCTCATCGGTGCGCAGGAGAAACTTGCCCTCAGTGAGGGGGGAAGAGCTGATCAGCCTTGTGCTGAGAGTGAGCCTTTGGTGCAGGAATGCAGACTTCTGTGTTGGGTCTGGAAAGCAGGCATGCATGGGGAGGCTGCTCTGAGATTGTCTTAAAGAGACATTGTCAAGCTCAGTGGCTGAACGTCTCACTGGGCCTTGGGGCACTTGAGAGGGCTTGTTTCATTGCTCCTGCAAGTAGCAGTGAATGCGTTTCTCCTTGCTCAACCCCGATTTCCTGCTTGGGACAGTGGAGTCAGCCTCTGATGTTGGTGGTCCTGCCCTGGTCAGTGAAAGCAGAGGCAGAGCGGTTGCTGGAGGCCAACAAGCGCTGTCAAGGGGAGAAAGATGGTCAGGGTGAAGGGTCTGTATACAGTGGAGCAACAATGTTTGCTGTGGGGCAGAGTGTTAGTGACAGCATGCAGGGTTTGTGTGGTGGGTTCTCCGCACCGTAAAAACCTATGAAAACAGAATTACCCTTGACTATGGGAGAGGTGTCAGTGCCTGTGTTGCCACACGTGGTGGTGGTGGGACCAAAATCCTCTAAAGAAGTGCTGGGCCCTGCACAACACCAATGGTGTGAGCGCCATGCTGGGCAACGCCTGTCCCAGCCTCCAGTGATCATCCAGCACCAGCCCCTGTTGGAATAACAGAGCTGGAGAAAGCTGACCAACCTGGCAGCAAAAGGGGAAAAACGTGGTTCTCTGGGTGTCAGCTTGTGACACGAGGCGAATCTGATTTTGCTCCTAATATCTCAGGCTGGTGCAATATGTTTTCCGTATGATAGGACAATGCCTTCAACTTTCCCTTATATGGGAAAATCTGGGATGCAGCCTAGCAATCCGCCAATATGTGGCTAATAATTTTTAGCATTGTTATGCTGGATGTGTCCAGTCAGCCTAAGAATTAGGTTATACCTGGAACACTGTGGCTGGGCTTTAATATTTGAGGCTGGTCCCTGGCAGATATCTGGGAAAAGGTTATGGCTGTGCTCTAGGGAATGCCTGAGTGCAATTGATTCTTTTGGAAGTCAGCTAAAAGCTGAGAGAGTTTGTGCCTGAGTAGAGCTCCTGCTCTGTGCTGCCCTTGGGCCCAGTGCCTAGAGAGGTGCTGGGTTGTGTTAGCACCAGGTGGGGGTCAGGGGAGCTTTTGACCTGTCCTTTGCGTGAGGACCTCCTCTCTGTGGAGGAAATACTGCCTTGAGGTGAAGGGGTGCATGCTGTTTCCGTACTGCAGCCTGTTGTCTCCAAGGCATTCACAGCCTGTAGTGAGTATAAATCTTGCTCTAACAGGAGCAAAACACTCTTTTTCAGTCCAGAAAAGAAAATGAGAAGCGTGGGAACCAAGTCCCAGTCCCTCTTAGTTTTTTGTGTGGGCACTGGAAATGTGCTTGCAGAGGCGTGTTGGGTATGGTTCAAGGAGTGCGGGTGTTACTGTGACGGTGAGATACTGGCTTGGCAGTGGGGTCCCCATCATATTTTCCAGCCCTAGTTTCCCCTTGAGGGACGCTGCTTCATGATATTATGAATGTCTGTCCTCTGAGGTACAGCGTGCCTTTTGCAGGCTTGCCTTTTCCCAAACTTTATGCTGGTTGTTTTGGAGTGGTTTGTTTTACTGTGGTGTTTGGGAATTTTTTGGTTTGTGTTTTTCCTGGTGAGATTAAGTTTAGACCTCTTCTGGTGAAGCTTTCTGACACTTGTCTGGTTCTCTCTGCCGTTTGGCTCAGTTGTGATGGGAAGTCTGGGTTGAAATGCAGGTAATTCATTGCTTCATTTTGGGTTGACTGTGCTGAAAGCAGGGAAAAGTTATGCTTGTCACTGTCAAGTTTCAGAGTATTTTCTAAATGTTTCTATAAAAGTTTGGGATCTGTGGAGCCCTGCTTTGCATTAGAGTAGGAGACAATATCAGGGGTCAGGCTGGTATTACTCTAGGCCCGTGAGCTGGCTGCATGTCCTGCTAACATGCCTGTTATTGCAGGGGAGGGACAGGTAGGCAGTGGATGGGCAGGGTTGTTTTCATTCACTATCTGATGTGGTCCTAAATTATTTGTTTGAATTACAGCCTGGGAGCTCTGGCGCAGGAAGAGAGGTGAGAAGGGCATGGGCATGTGGGGGGGACCCCAGCCAAAAGCCTGTGCTAAGGCCTGGTGGGGGCTGTGTCCCTGTGGCTGGCACCAGACCTGTGGCAAAAGAACTTACTGCCCTTAGTGTTAAAACCCTTTGGGATGTAAGACTCCTGCCTCTTCCCCCAGGAGGTATCTCATTTGCATTTCTTTGAAGGCAGAAGCAGGACTTTAGCTAATTGAGGTACTTTAGCTATGAGGCCCTCCCTGTTAGCAACCACTGCTGGGAGCTGTGCTCCCTCTGTATTGCACTGGAAATAGGTATTTGTTTTGTGGACATAGTTTCATTTTGCACTTCGACTTACTTACACTGTATGGCTGCCTTGGAAGGTGAATTCCAGCATTAGCAATTAGCTACATGCAGGAACAAGGGTGCTGCAAAGTTACGGGGGACTTCCACTTCTTTGACATACGGGTAGGTGAAGTATTGGTTCTTTAAGAAACATTAATGCCTTGTTATATATGTGCATCGAGGCAGAATTGAAGTTAGTCCTAGATACAAGAATAAACATTAGTGCTTTGCTATAGACGTGCTGTGAAAGCTGCTATTTTTGTGTGAGCCGCTGCCTTGAGTTCTCTAGGTCTTGTGCACAGAGCACTTTTAACTCTCAATCTTTCATCGGCTTTGGTTCAACTTAGAATATACTTTAGATAAAATGAAGTTTAAGTGTTCGATGTCTGTTAATTGAGGATCTGAAAAGAGCCATTTTTGATGACTTCTTTAAGTGCCTGGTGCATCCTTGCTGTACCCCATGCTTGCTTAGCCTTGGAAGGAGCGCAGTGGGGTGTACAAATGCACAGCCCTTTGCTCCTATTTGTATGCTTCTCTGCTTGTTGCTTTCGGGCAAGCAAAGCCCTGTTTCTCAGTGATCTTTCTCAGTCCCCGCAGGGTGCCCCTCACCAGAGTATCTGAGCCTTTCCCGGCATGCACTGTGGTGCATACATAAAAGCAGGTTTCTGTCCTCCACCGCAGACAGCAGAGACTGTGCTGTTTGCTGTGCAGTGATGTTGCGGGGAGGCTGGCTGAAGCAAGGCTTGTGCTTACTGTGAAGGTGCTGAGGTTTGTGGTTGCAGATTTGTGGGCCAGTCACAGTGACTGCTCCACTGCCTTGCTCTGGAGGGTGAGAGTTTCTGTCAGAGAATAAAGTCGCTGGTTTGGAGTTAGGCCAGTCCCACATTGTGCTTTGAGTGTGAGGACCAGGGTCCTGAATCCCGAAGGCAAAGGAAGGAGTGTGTCACTGTAGGCACAGGCTCTTTGAAGCTTTGGTAGTTGTAGTTTCAAGGAGAGTGCCTTCTGCAAGGGCCCTGTATTGAGGTGTGACTCTGCAGTGTGCAGGACCTCTGTGTTTGAATAGGTACAGCTGTGCCCACATCTGGCAGGGGATACTGTGTGTGGAAATGTGGCTATCTGCAGATACTGCTGTCTGGATTCTAGACAGGCTCTTCACTGGCTGCTCTGCTGAGTGGAGCATGGTATTAGGGCTGAGGACAGTATTCTTAAACCCTTTCCTGGATCCAGCTCTACTTCCTGCTCTTTCTGTTACCCTTAGATGGGTGAGGGAGACAGACACAGAGCAGAAGTAGATTTTCGGACCTTCTTGCATGGTTGTTCCTCCAGAGATGCCTGCGGAATATGGGTGGCTTATCCAAGTACAGAGGGAGAGGAGATGTGGAAACCATGTTGGTTTGGACTTCTGACAGGTATGGGTCTGTGGGAACCATGCTCTCCTGCTCTGTCCAGGGTTTGCTTACCTGGCTTCCATGTTGCTTGTCAGAGGAGGCTGATGTCTACAGACATGCCAGGCAAATGGGGACAAGAGTTTCTTGGTAGCTTGATGCAGCTGATACCATGTGCTTGCCTGCTGACTGGCTGACTCCATGATGATGGTGCTGGTTGGCCAGACGTGTCCAGGGCATCTTCTGTATCTGTACCCTGAATGAATGCAGTTTGAGTCCAGGAGAGATCCACAGCAGCTCTGCCTGTGTGCTGTTGGAAAAGGCTTGGTGTGCTCTGGGGTTCCAGTTCTGTTTGGAAAAAGGGACTCTGCAAAGATGGGACTCTGCAGCCAGCATAAGCGACAGTGGCTTGGCATCCTCTGGCAGAAACTCTGCCTGCCCGTTCCCTGCCCATGCAGCTGTGGCTCTCCAGTCTGGCAAGGCCGATGCTCTCTTCCCTATTCCCTGAGCTGGTCTCTGACTAAAGGGGTATATGAGCTGAGGCAAGAAGGGGCTACCTCTCCATATGCGCTTTCAATAGCATTTTACTTGTGGTGTGTCTGGGCAGGCCTTTGTGTGCTCACCGTTTAAAAGGGCTACCCAAATGTATTAAAGCACTGCCTATAGCTGAGGAGCTGGCATCATTGAACCTCAAGCATTTGCACATGAGGAAGTGATGAATTTCTCTTTGGTACTGCTCTCAGCCTCCCATACTTTAGTCTTTCTTGGGATAGTGTAAAAGACAAATGCAAGGAAACAGAGATGATTGAGAAGAATGTCTGTCTCATTACAGATGGCATCAAAACTCTGGAGACTGTTCTCTCAAAGTAACTTCTCAGGCCTGGAGAACAGCAGATTTTGTCTGTTGCTATTTTGGAGCGAGGTTTGCTAGATTTTGTTAGGATGTACAGGCAGAACAGATGCCATGGTCTGTGGGACCTCCCCACAGTAAACTCTCAGACTGTGGTTATTTGGGATGTTATCTTCCTGGGTGTTGAGGAACAGCTTGGCTCCCCCAGTGCCTGGCCCTGCTGCAGGAAGGGGTCTGCCAGCCAACCTTTCTGCCCTGCCCTGCCCTGGAGTGGGTGGCCTGGTTTTGCAGTGCTGGCAGGGCAGGTACAGCCTGTGTGGGAACAGGAGCTCTTCTCCAACAGGGCAGCATCAATCAAGTGGCCTCTGTAAGGTGGTGTTGGAGCTGTCCTGTTTTTGGAGAGTGAGCAGTGTAGCAAAATGTCCTTCTGCTCCTGGAGATTCCTTCTATGCACCCCAGCCTTCACTGTGTGTGAGAGTATAGACCAAGCTGAGCTTCCTTTATCACCTGTTTTTTGAGATCCCTAGGACCAGGATGCAGTGCTGCCCAAAGAAGAGTTGCTCACTAATCACACACTAAGAAGTACCTCAGGATCAGCCTTCAATGCCTATGCTCACAAGCTGTGGTCTGAGATGTGGCCATGGCAGGCAAAGCAAGGCTGGCCCTGAGCTCCCTTTGGGCACCATACCCCTCTTACCACTTTGCCACCCATGCACAGACAAGGCATTTAGCAAAGCAGTGGTGTCTGTCCTGCTGTGAGGCCTTGGAAATGTTTAAAATGCTAACTCTGTTCCTGTGGCCCAGCTGCTGGTGACTTGGCCATGTTTCATTCAGCTCCTTGGATGTGTTTCCTTGGGCACATTCCCATGGGCTACTCATTAGATGAAGCAGGAGGTTGGTAGGAGGGCACCAACTTTTTCTTTCACCCTTTTTTTTACTGTGGTTATAGCAGGAGAACAATGGGGAATACCTTAGTCAGCAGATAACAGGAGCAAACGGGGATGTGGGGACATCAGGTGAATGACTGGCAGGGGTAAGAGCGGTCCACTGTGGAGGTCTGTGGCAGGGAGCTTCAGCTGGAGCAGACTGACAGAAATTCCTGAAGGAATGATTTTCAGCATGACTGGACTCCGCGGTGGGGTCTCCATCACTCTGTAGAGTTGTGGCCAGTGTTGCTGTGCCTTCCCAGCAGGAAACCTGCTCAGGATGTCTTATGTGTCCTTCATATATGTCTACAGCCAAGTCTTGAGGTGCATTGCGCTTGTTCACCTTCTCAGTAGCTCTGATGTCAATGTTGATTTTTTTTGTCTCTATTCTACCATTAGAAAATAGAGGCGCAAAGGGTTATGATTGCCTCTGAGGAGCTGTTTGCAGTGTGGCAAAGCTGTTTTCTGATAGCTTGAGTTTCCTGTGTGGGATATTAACAACAGCAAGAGGAGAAGATCTGTGCTTTTGGGAGTGCCATCTCATTTTTTGGCCATCTGCCTTGGGATAGTATGAGTTTGGCGTATAGCTCTCAAACAGTAACCTTCTAAAAAGTTCTTTGAATTGGCCAGCTGTTAAGGCCTACTGGTTGAGCTGGCTTTTGTACACCTTTCTTACTAATAAAGGTTAAATTATATGCCTGGTGGCTTCTTTGTAGGGGCAGTGACCTTGAGGATGGACTTGGACAGCTAAGTGAAGCTCTGAACGCTTGTGTGTGAGACATAAAAGGCAGCAGGAAAATGTGCAGAGTGCACAGGGTGCTGGTTTTTGCTGAAACCTCTATATCCCTCCTGGTAGCTGGAGAGCAGCTGGATGTTTTGCCCTGATGCAAGAAGCCTCTGAAGCAGCTGACAGTAACCCCTGTGCTCCCTTGAGCCCAATAATTCATCAGAGGCTTTTTTTCTTACACTACTGGGAAGCCTGGCTCCTCATGACTGCTGGTCCAGGAAGCCAGCAGGAGCTAAGCCCACAATTCTCCCTCTGCTCAGCAGTAACAGCCAGGCACTTCAGGGAAGAGAGCCTGCTTCCAGCACTGAGAGTGTGTCCTCAGAGCTTCTTTGCCCATTTCCATCTAAAATGTAGCTCGGGTTGTGTTGTCACTCTGACCTGAGGCTTTCCACAGCCTCCTTGGCAGCTGAAGCACATCTGCCTTGGCACGTGATGCTCCCTGCCTTGTGGAGGAGCAGATTGGGTGGACTGTCCCAGGCTAAGAGGAGTTGCCCATCAGGCATCTTTTTGGGTGCCAGCAAGCTTGTCATGCCACTGCATTGAGCTGCCATGAGCAGTGAGCTTCTGGCTCCCACAGGCCAGGAGAGGGGCTGTGAGCTGGCTGCCTCTGGCCTGCAGCAGGGTGCCAGAGGGGCGGGAGAGCTTTGCAGGACACTGTGGGAGTGACACTTGGCCACAGGCTTTAATGGCTTCAGCAGCTTGGGACTTTCCTGTAGCATGTGGATACAGTTACTGCATTTTTCTTATTTTAAAGTAGGAAATTAGGTGCTGGGAGTGTGATGGGAGAAGTGGGAAGGCTTTATGGCCACTGTCACTGTCTGTTCCCTGGACACTCCATTCATGTCCTTGTTGGCTTGCTGGTCAGCATGCTGAGGCCGGTGAATAAAGTGGAAGGAAAATCTGGCACTGGTGATGGAGAAATGGCTTGTTAATATTTGGCAGACAGGGCAGTTAATTTGGGCTGTGTGGTGGCCTGGATTGGACGCCACACTGGAGAGTGTTTGTGTTTAATGGGTAGCAGAGGTCTGGAAAGTACCACATCAGTGATGTGTGATGGGCTTTGCTGATGTGGCAGGAGCTTGAGCTGGGGATGCTCTTGACGGGGCACACTAATCGTGCTGGTGGGACACTACTCTGCAGGGAGCCACTGGGGGCCCCTGCATGTGCGGGAGTGTTGCTCATGTTCTTGCACACCAATGCACCCTTTCCCATGAAATCGTGCCTCCTGGCACTGAGGGTGGTCAAGTGCCTGTCCCTGTGGGAGCCCAGCCTGCTGGGTGCCAGCTACGAGCCTGGGCAAGCTTGGCCTGTCTCCTTTCTCTCCTGACTGTGTAGGTACTGAATTGTAGAGATTTGGTTTGTTTTTCCTCTGTGTTTTGCCTTGCTGATTTTGAGGATTAAGATCCACTGCCTGGGGCTTATGAGCAACTGTTTGGAGTCAGACTCTTGGCCAGCAGATCAGAAGGCAACAGACTCAGTAGATTTGAGAAGCCTATCTCGCTCCTGGTAGCTCCTGCGTATCAGGGTAGCAGGATGATGATGTAGGAAAGAGCACACAGCTGCCGCTGGGTGCATCCCCATGATGGGGAAGGGGGTACAGCTGACACTGGGTACATCCCCACTCTGCAGACAGCCACCTTGCAACTCCCAGTGCCACTTGGGAGTAGTGTGTCCCCTCATTTTGGGCTGTTCATGAAGGTGATGAGGGAGATACATTCTATGATGAGCTCAGGTCTGGTGTCCCTCTCTTTAGCAGCAAGCTGGAGTGCATCTCTTTGTGTGCATGTTGAGTGGCTAGGCACGGCTTTGTGTTCATGATGTGCCTTCACTGAACAAACTAAAGGGGTTTTAGCCATTCTGCTGCTTTCTCTTCCCTTGTGCTGTTGGTCCCTGCTCACTGGACTCCGAGTGAGCCCTCGGTTCTCAGCCCTCTGGCTCTGTTCAGCTGCTGAAGGTCATTATGGTTATGGTCTTGGGTTAGGAGCTGCATTTGAAAACCCTCCAAAAGGAGCTATTGCTGGTTCTGCCACGTGAGCTTGTCATGAGAGTCATGAAGTGCAGCTGACTGAAGCTGCATTACCGGGGGCTGTATCCAGCCTGCGTGTGCTCTCTTGCTTGTTGGGTGCCAACAGAGCATCCTCTGTGCACAGGCAATGGCATGAGCCCAAGTGTCTCCCCGGGGTCTCTGACGTGGCTGTTGCTGTAGGGCTGAGAGCTTGGGAGCAGAGTGTTGGTGCTGAACAGGCTTTTTGGAGGGGAATGCTGTTTTCCAGGGGAGCAAATGGCAAGGAGGGTTGTGGTGATTTATTGCCTGCCTGTCAAAGTCTTGTTGCCTCTTCTCCTAGGTGATGGTGGAGCTGGGTGTCCTGGGAAGATGCTGCAGGTTTGCCATGTGCATTTGGTGTTCTTACCAGCAGATCTCTTGGCTCCCCTGGCCCCACAGAGAGCACAGTTCATTCCCCCCTGCTTTTTTTCTTTAAAGATTAAAATATTGTGAGAATAGAAAATTGTTTGCAGCATGGCTGTGTCCCTTGGGGCTGGCTGTTGGTGTGATGCTCTGCCTGTCCTGGACATGTGCACCTGCCTGATGCATGTTTGCTCCCTTGCTTTGGGTTATTTGGACCTCTATGTACTCTCCTTTTTCCCCTTGCTTCCTTCATCCTGCTGTGTGTTCTGCTCAGGAGTGTGGGGCCTGTGCCCTCTTCCCACTGGTGTCAGGGAGCAGTGAGGGAGTGTTAACGGCAGCTCTGAAATGAAGACGACTTGACTGCTCAGCAAATCCTCTCCTGATGGGATGCTGAGGGAGTCTTGTTTTCTGTAGCTGTGTGAGCAGAGCTGGGAAGCTGCTTCTCCACAGCCTCTGTTTGGGAAGGAGAATATATGCTGTGCTGCCTTGCAGTGAGCTTGCAGACTCCCCAGCCCCCTGCATCGCTGCTGCTGCTCGTCTTGCTAAACTACTGGGTTATTTTTAACTTGGAAAAATTACAACCCGAGATCGGCATTCTCTACCCCCAGCGGAGGGCTGGAGGCAGGATGTGGGGGAGGCACTGCGGAGGGCTGGGAATGCGGCTCGCCGCTCCAGCGGGCCCGTTTCCAGGGGCTCGTGCCCCCCCTCAGCACTGTGCCCGCCGGGCTGCGCAGAGGCTGTGCGGCGAGGCCGCATCTCACTCGGCACGGATGGAGCTTCAGCCTGGATTCCCATGGCGAAGGCAGAGCAGCTGCAGACACATAAACAAATCCTGCTGCAGCAGGCTGTGGGGAGAGAGCCATGCTCTGCCTGCCAGGCTGCTTGCGTGACAGCCTGCAGACAGGTAGCTGCTGATGGGGACTGGGTACCTCCTTCAAAGAGTATCCTGCAGAGATGCTCTAGGGTGATGGAGTGTGCTGTGGAGGAGCAGCCAGGCCGGTTGCTGTTTTGCCCACTGGAGGAGGCTTTGCTGGACCACGCAGCCCTCCCTAATTCAACTTGCAGAGAGCTGTCGGGGAGGAGCCAGTGAGAAAAGTGTCACTCTTGTGCCGTGGTTCTCTTTCACCCCTCCCCTAGCTCTGCCTCTACAGTGTTTTGCAGGCAGTTGTGTTGTCAGTGCGTGTCTCCCCTGCCTGGAACTCGCCGAGTGATGGGAGCACCTGTCTAAATCTGCTGGCAGGGAGATGTTTCTGCAGAGCCTCTTCTCCATGCAGCCCTCAGGAATGTAGTTCCCTGAGTCCCTCTGGATTGCAGCAGACACTCAAGTTTCAAGCTCCGGCAGCTCTGCCGGCTGAGATGTGCCTGTGCAGCCCTGCTTAGGAACAGGGATTGATAAGGCAGCAAGGCTGAAAGAGAGGACTGCAGATGTCTCTTTGCTGCTTGGTCTCAGAGAACGCTGTTGGTCAAGCCAAGCAGAAGAAGAACAGTGCAGATTCCAGGTTCTGCTCTTGGTCTGTCCCAGCCAGACCTGTGAGTCTTTACTGCTGCTCACCTGCAATGTGGATGCATCAGGTGGGGAGGGTGGCTGATGCCTGGGCCCTGCTTGGTTGTCCTTGGGCTTGCTGTCTGCCTTGCCAACTGTAAAGCTATTGAGGAGGTTCCTCTGATGGGGAGGTGCTGCCAGGGCCTGGGGCCTTCTGCTCCAGCTTGCCTGGGAAAGCCTGCCAGATCCTATCAGTTCTCATCTGTAGTCTCTACTACTCCATAGCTCTCTTAGTGATTGGGCAGGAGTAGCAGGGGAGCACAGCAAAGCTCTTGGCAAGCAATGGCCAGTCCTTATTTCCCTTAGCTGACTTCAGGCAGATGCAGGCACCCTTCCTGGCTCCTTTGGGAATGATTCTCATTTGCTTGTTGGGGCTGGTCCCGTACATCAGCACTCTGATCCCATTTGGCCGACATGCTTTGGGCAGTGAGCTGGTGTGAGGCTCTCCAGGCTGTGGGATGTGCCTGGCTGTTCCTGTGCCTCTGACCTCAAGTCAGGATTCTGGGAGTTCCTGCCAGAACAGCAGTACTGATGTCTCAGCTCTGCAAAGGCCTGATGTGATGCCTGACCCTGATAGAGAAGTGACACGGCTCACGTCATCCCTGTGTGGTAGGGAATGGCTGCAGGCTACTTCCTTTCCTCAAGGCTGTGGGGTTTGTTGTCAGGCATGAGACACTGCTCTGTTCTTGAGCCAAGGGCTGCTCCCACAATGACAGCAGGTGGTGGAGAGCAGAGCAGCTCTTGGGCAGCCAGGGCTGGAGTAGCACCCCTTCCCCCAGAGAGCTACTCTGCAGTTTATGTGAGACAGTGGGGTGTCCCCACCACCCCATAATGGTGTGTACACACAAGGAGAGCTCCTGACACTTGCACAGGGATTGGTGTGTGGAGCAAAAGACAGAGCAGGGCCCTTTACTTAGAAGACAGGCTTCTGAAGCTCTCAGTTGCCCCACTGCCTGGTGCCCTTTTTTGCTGCCTTGTGTCTGGCAGGGCTGAGCAGGGCCCTTGTGCTGTGTCTGTGGGAGCTGCCTGCAGCTCTTATTTCTATGACTTCTCATCAGTGTGTACAGTGACCTCTGCCAGTGTTTGTCAGGGCAGGTTAGCACAGCCTCAGGTACCAGAGCAACAAGGCAGTGCTGAGCCCCTTGACTTCCTCTGGGCTAGCTGCCATCCATGAGCCTGGCTTGCTGCTGGCCTGCAGGCCTGGGCAGCAGGTTTGGACCTGGCACCCCTGACTAATCTCTTTTCCTTCAAGCTGTGCCCAAGCACTGGGGAGATGCAGCACTTCTTAGGCAGATCAGCAGAGCAGACCTGCTTGTCTGAAAATCAGTAATTTCATAGCATGTCCTTCAGGGCTGCATACAAAGTCCTGTGCCTGTTTGAGATCTGTATTTTCAAGGGATCCTTGTCATCAAAACTACAGGAGGGAGGAGAGAGAAGGGCTACACCATGCTGAGGAGGTGAGCGAGGCTTGCACCCCTCACCTTGAAGGAAGTGTCACCAGAAGTCTGCTGATAGATGCTTCTTGATGCATTTATCTCAAAGGAGCTGCTTGCAGTGAGACCTTGTCCTTGGCACCTCCCCTGCCTGAGCCTACTGTGTGTGCTGCTCCTGTACCTGGGAAGGGGAACCCTCTGGCTGCAGGGAGCTGGCAGACAAGGTCATTCTGGAAAGTGTGCATCTCCAGTGGGTCAGTGCCAGGGAGTTTGGGGGATGAGTGAGGATGTGTGGAGCTAGGTGTACTATATTAGAGCACTTCTCTGGTTTGTAATAAGCAGAGGGGTCTCCAGCCTGAAATGTGGGGCTCCTCTTCCTCTTGAATGTCACTGATGAGCCACCAAGGGGTGCTTCCATTCTGCCACGTAGGAAAAGCAGCTGGGAAAGCTGCTGATGTCTAAATCAAAGAATCATAGAATAGAATGTGTTGGAAGGAATCTTAGATGATCTAGTTCCAACCCCTCTGCCATGGGCAGGGCCACCTTCCACTAAATGCACTTTTAGCTCAGGATGGACAGCTGAGGTATGGACCCCAATTTGTGTTTGCGGAGAGTTGTGAGTCTTTAATGTCTCTGTGTGGTGCTGGCTGGCAGTGTGCCTTTGCTTTCCAGGAAAAGTATCTGCTGGAGGACCTTGTCACCTCAGCAGTGGTGCAAGGCAGACTGCCATCCCACTGGACCCAGGAGATCAGGGGCTGTTGCTTCTGGCCTGAGACCAGAGTATTCAAGACACCGGCTGAGAAGCAAATGTGATCCCTTTGCTGGATTTTTATCACTTTGTTGAGATGTTGTG
>VXBT01001021.1:85737-114051 GCA_013400235.1 Oriolus oriolus | reverse complement strand
GTGTGTGTGTGTGTGTGTGTGTGTGTGTGTGTGTGTGTGTGCAGGGTGCTGAGTGGCTTGGTTGTGTCATTGAATGTCTGCCACAGGTATGGGCTGAAAAACAGAATTGAAGTGTATTGAGTGGAGTCTCCTCTGGACATACTCAAAACCTGCCTGTGAGACCTGCTCAAGGTGAATCTGTTTTATCAGGGAACTTGGACAAGATGATTGTTGCAGGATAGGGGCAGGCGAGCGGAAGATCTCGCGATGTGACGGAAAGAGACAGGGAACTCTCCCCCCACACACCCTGAGATAACAATCACCCCAGGCATGCAAGCCCCCCTAACCCCAGTAACTTTCCACTCCTTTCCAACACTAACAAGCCCACCACCCCTCCTCTGACGTAGTGAAACCCCCTTCACTATAAAACCCTGTAAGATAAGATAATAAACGCCATTCGAACATCCACCACATTGGTGTCCATGCGTTCGATGGACCGAGTGGTCCGGGAGAAGCTGGGCCGCCGTGCTGTGCTTCGGGACCAGCTCGCCCCGTCTGTCAACCGAAAGACAACAGATGATCTCAAGAGATCCCTTTGAATTCTAACCATTCTGGGATTGTGTAGTGGTGCATGTCACCTTACAAGTTGGCAGTGTCCAAGGCTGTTTCCCAGTTCTGCTCTTTGCTGCAGCAGCTTTGGAGGGACTTGAGTGCAAAATTCCTATTTAGTAAGGGAAAAGAATAAGTGCAGGTTTTCCAAATCTGTTATCACCAGTGTTTTTGGCACATAGGTGGACATGCCCACAAAGGCCTGTGGGTGCCCCTTGTCCTTCTGGAGGTGGCTTGTGAGCATTGCTTCTTTTTGAATCCCAGGTCCTATTGTGCTTGGAGAAAGCCACGTGCCCCCTTTTTTTTTGTCCTTCTGAAGGGGATCATTGAGGACCTGGGGTGTTGATTTTTGTTTTAACTGCACTTGTTTCCTAGCTGCAGCTTATTTCCACAGATAAAATCAGTGCTTTTTCCCCTTTGAAGAAGGCTGTCACCTGCCTCTTGCAGGCAACTGAACATGGCACTGTGCTGCTGGAATGTGCTCTAATAAAGTAAAAACATTTGCTGCTGTACTGAATAAGGCCTGTTCTTGGGTAAATGCCATTAGTTTCTGCAGATGCTGAGGCCTCTGCTTTGTCTGGGTTTGTGGCCCTTTTGCCTGTTGGTGACAAGCCTATGGACATTGCCCAGGGGGACAGACAGGGCTGTGCTCACATTGCTCTGGGGCTGAGCTGGCCTGGGGAAGCTTCTGAGCTGCAGCCAAGGTATGTGGGCATGTACACCTGTGCCATGGGTTGGGGGACCTGGGGACACCTGAACTGTCAGGAGAGGGGAGGACAGGGCTTGAAGATAATACGGACCCTTGGAAGTAAAGGCAAAACAAAATTAGGGCTGTGTTCAGAGCTGCTGACTCCCACCTTCCTCACCGTGCTGCAGATGAGATCTCCCTTCAGGAAATGAAACTTGCTCTTTGGATAAAAGCTATGAATAAAACTTCCTTTCTGAAGTGCCTTGGTGTGTCCGTGACTGAGGGACTGTTGGAACATCCTGAGCTGAAGAATGCTTGAAGGGATATTGGTGGAAGTCTGCAATGGGAGAATGCTGGAGATTGCACTCAGAAATTAAACTTTGTGTGTCTGAAGTCGTCCGTGGGCCCAGTCCTTGGCAGTGGTTGTGTGGGTATCTTGGGAGCACATGCAGGTTTTGGAGAGAGGGAAAGGCTGAGATGAGTCTGGATGTGTCCCCAGGGGAAAGATGGGGTTAGCCCCTGACAGTGCTGTGTGCCTTACTGGTTTTGGGGGCTGTGTGAGCCATAGAATCAAAGTAGTTTGGAAAAGGCCCTTAAGATCATTGAGTCCAGCTGTAAACATAACACTGCTAAAGCCACCATTCAGCCATGTCCCCAAGTGCTAAAGCCACATGTCTTTTAAATCCCTCTGGGGATGGTGACTCCACTGCTCTGGGCAGCCTGTGTTAGTGCTTGATAACCCTTTTGGTGAAATTTTCTTTAATCTCCAACCTAAACTTCCCCTGGTGCAACTTGGGGCCATTTGTTCATATCCTATTACTTGGTAGAAGAGTCCAGCTGGCTCCATACTCATGTCAGGGAGTTCTAGAGAGCGAGAAGGTCCCCCTGAGCCTCCATTTTTTCCAGGCTGATCTCCCCCAGCTTCTCAGCCACTCCTCATCAGACTTGTGTTCCAGATCCTTCCCCAGCTCTGTTCCTTTCTCTGGACGCGTTCCCTGAAGGTCTTTCTTGTCACAAGGGGCCCAACCACTGAATCGAAGCTCCATCCCCCTGCATAATTCCCCCCAAAGTGTTTATCCTGTTGGGACCCTGAGAACTAGTCCTGTTTGACTGACCCTCACCTGTGCGTATGTGTTATATTATAAGGAAGAACACCTTTTTGTCAGGTATTTTGGGGATGTAGCCTTTTTTGGGGATGCACTGCAAAAACCAGATGAGTTTGAGATGTGAGAGCCCACCACCAGAGTCTCCTAAAAGGCAAGTAGGATGTAAACTGAGAGCAACTTGGATGGTGCAGATGCATCCCCTTTCCTGCTCTTGGAATACATAATCTGTGGGCACAGTCCTCTTTGCTTGTTAACACATGCCATGTTTTCAGCTTGCTGGCTGTGGAGACTGTTGGATTTGTGGGCCAGTCTAATTACAGCTCCTTTCCACAAGATATGTTTTAATGTAATTCAGTCTTAGGTGGTGTTGGTGCCCTTTGTGATGAAGCTCCTCTGTGCAGCTGGAATAATCCTTGTCTAGCTTTCGCTGTTTTGCACTGCAAATCTGTGCAGTGCCTCAGGCTGGCTCTTTTTAAGGTTTCAACAAGAATGGTGTTGTTTTTGAGAAAGAGGTTACAGAGAAAGGCGAAGTTTGATCTTTTACCCGTCCTTGTGAAAATTCAGCCAGCCGCAGCACAGCATCAGCCTCTGAAAACAAACATTTGATTTTTAAAATTCTGTTTGTTGCTCTACTCTATCCTTTGCACCTGAATGAAGGAGGGCAGGAGCTTGACACCCTCGAGGAGGTTAGGATTTTTCCTTTTTTTTTTTTCTGTTAGGGAATTTTCTCCCATTTGTTGCCTGAGAGATGATAACGAGGATACTTAAGAGAGACAAAATAAGTGGCCAAGATGGGGGGGAGGAGGGGTGCATCTGGCTGAAGGGCTTTCTCTTGGGAAGGGCAGAGATACCCAAAATTTTGGGTGAGGGGTTGGGCTGGGCTCCTGTCTCGATCTCTCGCTCTCAGGACTGGAGGTGAGACGGTCGGGCTGCTGCTGTGGGGAGAATTTGCTGCCACTGCGGAGTTCTGTCGTGCACTGCTTTCCCCTTACTGTGGGTGAGCTTCTGTCAAGTGCAGCTGTTGAACTGGGACCTCTCCAACACCTGACCTCACTGGGAAGGGGACCCTGACCCCCTCCCCCTTCCCGGAGGGAGCATCTCCCCGGCTGCGTGCGGCAGCTGCTTGTGGGAGCCCGGCCCCGCTGCTTTCGGCCGCTGCTCCGGGCTGTTTCGCTACACTTTAACCCGACAGCCCGTGTCCGCCGGGACACCTCGCAGCTCCTGGCATGGCTCCGGAGTCTTTGCTACGCTTTGTTTGCCACCCGGGTGTGCCCGCCTCTGCGGTTCCAGCCGCCGCTCCGAGGTTCCTGCCGCAGTCCGTTCAGTCTCCCGAGGGCACCGGGCCCGGCTGCCCCTGGGGGTTTGCCAAGGAAGCCCCTTTTCCAGCCCTCCCGCCGGCCGAGCTCGCGCCACAGCGCCCCCTGCAGGCGCGGGGGAACCAGCGCACCCCCTGCCCGGCCGGGAGCCACCAGCGCCCCCTGCCGGCCGTGCCCGGAACTGCCCCGAGGGGAAAGTGCCTGCGGCCGGGAGAGGCCGGCACCGGGCTCTGCTCTGTTCGGTGTCGCTGCCGCTGCTGCTGTTTGTTTGCCTCGTTATCCATACACATACTAGTGAAGAGCTGGTATTCCTTTTCTCGTATCTCTGCCTGAAAGCCCCGTAATTTCAAAGTTACAATAATTTGGAGGGAAGGAGTTCATATTCTCCATTCCAAGGGAGGTTCCTGCCTTCCTTGGCAGACACCTGTCCTTTAAACCAAGACCCACCACCACAGGCTTTGTGTTGCCTTAAATGGAGAAATGTCTTTCTCTAAAACCTCGTCCTCATTCTCCTCCTGAGCCTGAAATATGGTCCCCCAGGCACTGCACAGACATTTCATGGATAAAAATTTCTCCCATCCCAAGTGTTTGGCAGCCACCTTCCAGCCCTACTCCAATGGCAGCTCTCATCCTTCAGTCCTGTCTCTAGCTTTCCTTTTCTTGGGAATGGGTGGGCATGGCCCTGAAGCCATGTAGGCAGACCTGAGACTTTTCCTAGCCTGGGTCTCCTACTATTTCTTTCTGGTAACCCCTTCCCTGCTCTGCCTGCAGCTCCAGGCTTTCTCTCAACCCTAGCTCTCCCTTTCTGGGGAAGCTCTAGAGAAGGCTGCTGAGCCATTTTTTAGACCAAAGGCTTGTCTAAGCCCCGGTCTCTTTGCAGGCCCCCACTTTGCTTTGGCAGCCCATTGCCACCCCTGTTTCATTTGTATGTCAGGGTTCCTTCTGTCCATCAGAAGAAGCCAACCTAATTTTATAGCTGAACCTTTTGACAAGAACTGCTGTACAAAAGGTGATTGCCAGATGAGGGCTCCTGACAAACTAAAATAATCTTTGGCATACCATTTCTAACCCTGTTCCAAATGCAACCCTAAGCTTTCACTTTCTGTTAGCCTGAACTGTAGTTCTTGCTTTCCATCTGAGCTTTAGAGCTGGAAATCCAGATAGAGTTCTTCCAGCCCATGTATCTTGGCAGCCCCCACTTGGCTTTGGCAGCCCTTTTCCTGCCACAGTCCAAGTGCAGCTCTAGGCTTTGTCCCTCTTGCAGCCCTAACCCTACTCCTGGTGCTGGCTCTCATTTTTTCCACAGAACAATTGAAAAGGCCCCACAGCCATTGCCTGGATGAAAACTGACCCAGCCCAGCTGTCCTGCCAGCCCCTGCTTGGCTGTTGAAGCCCCAGCTCAGCTGTGAGCTCTGGCTTTCACTCAAGCCTCTTATTTTTTGTGAAGAACTGCAGGGAAGACTCCTAACCCATGGCGCACACCAAAGCCTTCACTCATCCTGGGACTCTGGGCTGCTCTCACTTATCTTTGGCGGCCCTTTCCAGCTTCACTCCAGCAGTAATACCAGGCATTCTGCTTCTGAGCCTAACCCTAGGTTTGCCTGTGGGCTGTGAGGAAGGGATATAAGGAAGGGCCCGCAGCCATTTCCTGGCGAAAGGTGTCCCACATGGGTCTCTTGGCAGCCCCTCTCCCCAGGTGCAGTGTAACCTTTCCTTTCTGTCCAGACCCTGACCTGAGCTTTTTTCCAGCTGAACTGTAGGAAACCTTCTAAATTATTTCCCAAGCCAGCCGCTTTACCTTTTGCCATCCCTTTCCAGCCCCACCTGAGCACTAGACTCTGGATGCTGATGCTGGTTTTCCAGCAGAGCCTTAGCGAAGCTCCCCAGCCTTTTTCCTAATGAAGGCTTTTTCCAAGGTGAGGCCTCGTGCAGTTCTTGCTTTGCTCTGCCACTTCTGCACCTCTGGCTTTTCTTTTTCTTAGCCATAGCCCTGATTTTCCTGAGAAGCCGTAGAGAAGTTTTCTACCAATTACCTGGACCAGTGTTTTGTCCCAGCCCAGCATTCTTGGAAGCTGCCGTGTACTTTAGCAGCCCCACTCCAGCTCCAGCTCTGGGCTTTATTTGTCTCAACATTATCCCAACCCTAATCTTATTGCCAAGGTCATTCTTCAGGAAGGTGTCTGCAAACTCAGGTCTTTAGCAGCCCCTACTTTCTTCTAGTGGGCCCTTTTCTGGCCCCTCTCAAGCTATGAATTTTGGCTTTTCTTCAGCCCTAATCTTAATTTCACATCTGAAGCCCAGCCAAGGGCTGCCAGGGAAGGCTTCTCCCTGGCCGGGTGTTCTGTGCTCTGGCAGTGCTGTTACAGCCCCACTCCCACAGCTGTCCTGTGTGTTGAGCTTTTGATGGGACACCCCCCCTTTCACAGAGGATCTCTCACTCCAACACTGTGCACATGGAGGACCTGTTCCCCAGGCTTGCCAGTGATGCAGAACAGGGTTGAGCTGGGGTTCCTTAAAATTTTATGTGCATATTTCTGGATTTTTTTTTTTTAAAGTCAGAAAACTGCTGTGTCAAAGTCAGTCAGATGGATTGGGGAACATTAACTCACTTCCCTTTTCTCCCTCCATTCTCATTTGCTCCACAGGGATGCCAGGCAGCCGTGCCTTTTGTCAGCAGGACTATTGAAGGATGTGGATGCTAGCACAGACTGGCTGCTCCTTCCCAGTTTTGCATCCAAGCTTCAGATTTGGATTCTGGCATTGCTGCTAGCATGCAGCATTGGTGGGCAGAATTTTTCCTGTGGAGCAGCCGCCTACAGAATTCAGTTAATAGTGCTTGTTCAGACCTTCACTAGGGTATTTTCATTTTGAGTGTTGCCATCAGTGTCCTTTAAGTATCCTCCTGAGATGTGAGATGGTGTGGTTGAAACACAGCAAAGGCCATGGGCACCCCAGATGTCAGGCTTCTGGAGAGAGGGAGAGGTGCTGCTTTGAGAGGTGGGCAGCAGATGCTTCTGCTGCTGCCCTGGCGTGGAGGCAGTTGTGTCTGGAGCTGGCATCTCCTGCTGCCGTAAGGAACTTCTTTACGGACACAAATAGTTTTTCAGCCCGTAAAATGGTTTTAGGGATCTCATGTGGCTTTTAAAGGTAACCTGCAAAGATTTGAAAGAAGAAGAGCCAAGAGCGGGTTGCTGAGTGCCTATGTTGAGGGGTGTGAGCTCCAGTCCAGGCTGCCCCATGGAGCTTGGCAGCAGTGCTGCGTGCCCCTTGCACCGGGGCTGCACCTGCTCCCTGCTGCTCTGCAAGGAGGGATGGGAGATGTCAAGATTGAGCCTTAGGTGGAAAATCTGCGTATTTTATATTTTCCTAGTGTGAAACTGCAGTCTGGAAAATGGTTTCAAAAAAGCAAGTGTGAGGTTTAAACCTTCTTGGAAACCTTTTGCTTTTCTTGGGATAAGCAACAGTGAAAGCAAGTAACAAGCTGTCAGCCCCTCCTCCCCCCAGGCTGGGTGGCCAGCACCCTGCCTCCCCTGGCCCAACATTGCTCTCAGGAAACTGAAAATAGTTGGTATTTCCTACCCCCAGGGCAATTATTTGATCCTCTGCAGCTGATCTGAACTATTCTCAGAGCTAACAGCTGGCCTGGGCAGGGTCCTGGACTGGGGGACCCAGACTGGGTTCTGGAAGGAGCCCCGTTAGCAGCCCTCAGTGCAGGGCTGGCTGTGGTGGGTCCTCTCCTGCAGTCCACGTCCCCACCTGTGCAGGCTCACTTGTGCTGCCATTCCCAAAATGAGCTGGATCTGGATGACCTTCACACGGAGCTCACTGTCATTGTCACAGAAGGTGATAAGTATTAGAAATTATTTATTCTTCTGCGATAATTTAAACACTGACAGTTTTGGATGCAGGGTTGTTGGGCTGACGCGTTAGTGTTTGTCTGGGAGCTTTGTGCAGCTGGAGCTGATCCATCAGGATTTCCTTCTGGTTGCTCTCAGCCTGCAGGCGAGGAGATGTGTGTTACAGCATCTTCCCAGCCAGACTGAAGTAGCAAAACAATGAATGCTGCTTGTGGTTACAGACTGCTAGCTATGCCGTATGTAAATTTAATTAATATTAGAGAGTACTGTTTGAGATTTTGTTGTCTTTTAAGTTTCAAAACCTGGCCAAAAATATGCGTATCCCATTAAATCAGGAGATTTCTTTGAGATGTGGATTTGAGACTGCTGTGGGATGTGTCTGAGGTTCTCTGAGATCTGTTTGGTGGGCCAAGGGGGACCCTGAAGAGCTGTTGTTTCCACACTATGACAAGTTGCAGGCACGCTGGCATTGTAACTATTTTTGCAAACCACATGCTAGGAATTCCTTGGTGTCCTGTGGCAGTTTGTCTTAGATTTCCTGCTTCCAGCACTGTGACTTAAAATGCTTCTTACAGGCTCATGGTCGCAGTGGCACTGGGGGTTTCTCTGTGGACCTCACATATCATGGCAGTGGCCACGTGGGACACACTGGCATGGGGGCACATGGGGGCACATGGGGACACTGAGACCTGCTCGGAGGGTGCTGCCACAGATGCCTCTCACCCAGCCTGCCGTGGCCCAAGGACTTGTCAGATCAGATGGTATTTGGGATGTGTTCAGCTCTTGAGACAAATGCAGGCCTGAGAGCAAAGTGTGCTGGGTCAGCCTAACACTGCGGTAACTCTGCTAGCTAGTCAGACTCGCAGAGGGTCTGCGAAATGTTCTTCTGGGCTGGTCCTTCCTCTGGGCTGGCAGCGTGGCCAGGGATGTGCTTCCAGAGGCTTGTTAAAAAGCCAGGGTTACTTTCTCATTGGGGGAGAAAAGAGGCTGGAGGCTGTTTTTGGTAGGGCTGAGGACATCCTCTTGGCAATGTGCTCTGAAGTGAGGTGCAGTGGGTCCCCGCGTCCCTCATGCTGGACAAACTACTCTGGCGAAGAGCTCTTCCTTAGGGTATAGATTACTCTGAGCCTTCCCCAGCCTCCTGAATTTGCCCCATTTGCTTTGTCATGCCTTGCAAGCATTGGATGTGCTGTGTAGTTGCTGATCACTCCAAGCAGAGTTTTGTCTTGGATTTTCCTGGAGATTGAACGTAGAAAGGGCGAGTACTGTGTTTTTTCCACCTTCAGTCCTCTTACCTCAGGCTGGCCTTCCCGAAAGTACAGCCCCCAGTATGAAGGGCAGCAGGAGAGCCAGGGTCCATCACGTGCAGCATTCCTCCTGCTTTTGCACCGTGGGGCTGCCTGTCTGCTCTTTTTAGCCCCCTACACAGGACAGAAATAAAAATACAATCTAAAATAGTATAATGACAGAGGCAAGGTAGGTGCAGAAAGCCAGGCTTCCTGTTCCAGCACTGTCCCTCACGGGAGCTCAGGACAGAGCTGCAAGAGGAGGCTCTCTGAAGCACAGAGGAGCAGGGCCGTGCTGTGTGACATATGGACAGCCTCAATAGGAGCTTTGGTGTTGAATGGTGCCATAGCTTGGCTGTTGGAAGATGTCTGAGTAGAAGGATCATGAACTGAGGCTGGGATGTCAGCTGGGCAGCGAATTTCAAGGGAATGTAGTGGTTTAGAACAATGGAGCAAGGTGCGAGGAGAACTGCAGCCCATGTGAGCTGGCCTCTTTGAGGAGGCTTGATGCTGTCAAGGTATTGTCTGAGCACCTCTTACTTCATTTCCATGCTTTAGAGCTTCATAGGAGCCAGGAATGTTGCCTGTGTAGCTGTAACATCCTTGCGTGGCACGTGTGAGGCTGGGTTTGCAGAAGTGTACACTGCTGCGGGTTGCTGAAGGGACCTGTGGGACACCCAGGACAGTGATAGCAAGGTGCTGCAGGTAGCAGGGCAGAGCAGGACCCTGTAGGAGCAAGTGAGTCCTACCAGCCATGAGTCCTGCTTGCCAGGATCCTGCACTTGGGGTGTGCATTAGTACCTGTTCGTTGCGCTCAGAATTGAATCCAGCTACTCCTTGGGTGTTCTACGCTTGATACCTGCTCCCACCATGTGCAGAAGGGTGTACCTGCTGCTCAGAGCATCTCCTGGCTTGGCTTCGTCTGAGCGCTCTCATTCCGCTGGGTGGCTGTTGGAGCACAAGTTTCCTGGTGTGATAGTGTTGTAGCAGCACGTACAAATGGAGTCCTCGGTGCTGTCGCCCAGCACATGCATCAGTCGGGTTGTACTTGAGGGTAAGTGCACAAGTGTGCATTTTGTTTGCTCAGAGCTAGATTTTCAGCAGGTGGTGTTGAGCAAGCAGGAAATTGGATACTTTGGTGTAGAGACACGTTGTATGGTGGAAAATCTGGAAAGGCACTTTGGCTTTCATGCCAGCATCCACCTCTCCTTCTGGCATGCGACAGGATATGGGCAATGGCAGTCTGTCTTTCCATCAGGTGTGATCTTGAAAAGCATCCTCAGCGGTAGCCAATCTGTGATGGCTTTGTCCTGGGCAGTCTTGGGGCTGCTCACAGCTGTCTGTGACAGTTCCACAGCACCTCCCAAGTGCTGTGGCTTCCAAATGTTGTGTTCCTTTGTCTCTGCTCACGTGGATGAATTAATGTGGTACAGGGGTGTTGGGCAGCACACCCTGACCAAGGCTCTGCACTCCCTGGGCTCCAGCTCAGATGCCCTGCAAGCACTGTGGCTAAGCCAGGCTGAGAGGAGTAGTTTGCACATGCCTTTGGGTATATATATCCCTGTTACCACTCTAGAGCTTTATTCTTTTTTCTTCATATTTTGACCTCCTCTCCCAGACTTGGCAAGCGTGTTTCTGCAATGCCTGTTAAAAGTTCTCCTCAGGCCCTGTAGATCTTGTCCCTTTACAGGCTGACTAGTCAGAGCCACTGTGGCTTCTCTGTGCCTTTGCTCTCAGCTCATTTTCAGTGCCCTTTTTTCTCTGAAGATCATATTGAGAAGATCTTCTCCCATTTCTGAGGGAAAACAGAGGTGAACCGCTGTGCAGGACGTCTGCTGGATGGAGCTGTGTGTACAAATGAGATAGAAGATTGCTCCTTGCAGGGACCTGTGGTTGCTTTTGCAGAGTGCTCATGGTACTGGTGTTGGGGCTGCATGGCTGGAGTACTGTGCATGTCCACAGGATACTGGGAGCACATGTTAGTGAGCCTCAGCCTCTGAATTGGGAAAATCAGTCCTCCAGCTGCAGAGGAGACCTTGGCCACTCATGAGGGAAGGCTGGTAGAAGAGGGAGAACACATGCTTGGTCTTGGGTTGGTGTTGGCTCAGTTGTGGAATTTCTGATAATGTTCTTGGCTTCTGCACAGGTGCTGCAACTCCTGGAGGAGCCCAGGCAAGAGCAAAGGGAGATATTGGCATGATGTGGACTCGGTGTGGTGTAGGGATGGCTTGTGCTTTCAGAACAATAAAAATAAATCCAAGGGAGGAGGATAGTAACCTGATGTGCCTCAAATTGTGTAACTGAAAACGTCATTGCTAGCAGCAGATGCTGTGTAGAGGCTGTGCCACAGCAAGTTGGCCTGCTCACGGAGCGGGACAAAGCACAGCTCTCAGCACTGCTCTGCTTGTCTCTTGAAATGCAACAAGAGAGCTCCTAGTGCGTGGTCAGCCTGCCAGCGTGTGCCATGTTGGTGTGCTCACCACGTGTGCGTGGTGCTTTGCACTAGGGGCTTGCTGAGGAGGTTGTACCATGACCTCATGGAGGACTTGTTCTTGGCTGCTGAAAGTGCATGATACCTGCCTGGTGCAGGGGTGTCGCAGCTGGCAGCACGGGATGGGGCATACATCAGTTAAAAGGTATGAAAAGGCATAAAAACTTGAGCATGGAAAATGTAAACTCCCCACTTGTGACCGTGGTGATAAACCTGCAGTGCTTGCGTGATGTGCTAGTGAGAACATGTTGATCTCCATGTGAAAACCATAAGCTTATTTAGAAAATTGGGCTGTCTCATTTGAGATTAGAGTTTCTCTTTAATCTGCAAATTCTTAATTAGTATGGAAATAGCTTGTTAAGTGGGTTTCTGTGTGCATATATATCTGCATACCAGTGCAGTGGTGCTCCCTAGCAGGTGGGGTGCTTCCCTTTAGGATGCTGGACAAGTTCCTGACTCTCAGACCAGGCAGGATGCTCTGGATGCAGCAGGCAAAAGCAGACCACAGCACCAGGCAGACATGATAGTGTCCCTTTCCTCTTGTCCAGCTTGTCCCCTAGGATATGATGGCAAGAGATGCTTGCTCCACGGGATTATCACAGAATTACAGAATATTGGCCTCCCTGCCAGTCCACAAGGATCCTTGAGTCTAGCCCTTAAATGAATGGCCCGTATGGGGATCGGACCCACAACCTTGGTGTTATTAACACCATGCTTCAACCAGCTGAGCATTATGAATAGTACAATGTGTTAAATGCCACAGATTCTCTGGAGTCTGGAGTCACAGCTGGCCACAGTGACTCGGGCCCCTACCAGCGCAGTTTAAAGGAGCTTTCCACACACCGGAATGGCATGTCATCCCAGGAGCTGGATCAGGGCCCTGCGAGGACCTGGGGTGCTGCTATCCTCTCAGGGTGCCCTCTCTGCAGCCAGCTCTGTGTGCAGACAGGTGTCTCAGTTTGAGACCAATTTAGGAGGAACCGTCCTGTAATGAACATCTCTTTGTAAGAAGGCAGGTTTTGGCACTCCCTCCCTCACCAATACAAAAGGAATTTCTTGGATGAAAGTGAAAAAACCTATTTATTTAACAAGCAGAGTGCCAGCAGGGCAAAGAAAAAAAATGAGTAATGTTAGATAAAAAACCTCCTTGATGCAGAGAAAGCTGGGGGATTTAGAGTTCTGTCTGTAGCTGGCTTGGCCCCTCCCAAGGTCCAAGGCCAGGATGCGGCATCCCCGCAGCCTCCCTGCCAGTCCACGGGGTCCGATGATCTGGTTCTCGGATCACAGCTAGGCTGAACTTTGGAGGATTTTGGTATGCAGTCCTGGGAAAATTTTCTTGCCTCAGCTAACAGGCTAGCTAAAAGCAGGAAGGTGCTCCCTCGGCTCTGCAGTGGTGAGAACGCGGGGGAGTGTGTGTGAGTCCTTGAACACAAACCGTGCTGAAGAATTCGCCTGGCTTCTCTCCCCCCTCTCCTGGACCCATCTTAAAGCTGTGGGACCCATTTCTGGGCATAAAGCAGATGATAGGGAAATACAGTATTATCGTAAAATCACCCCAAGACAACAGGAGGCCAAGGGCTCTCTCCTGATACCTGTAGGGCCTTTGCAGGGCCTCTTCTTGCATTTGGAGGACTTTGCACATGGTCGGGTTGGGTATCCCGGTTAGAATCATTGAATCATCAAAGTTGGAGAGTTAAGATCATCAAGTCCAGTGGCCCACCCAGCAGTACCACTGTAACCCCTAAACCACATCACCCAGTGCCTGATCCAGCTCGTTCTTAAATACTTCTGGGGATGGTGACTCCACCTCCCTGGCAACTTATTCTGGTTCCTGACCACCCTAACAGTGAAAAGTTTCCTTCTAGTGTTTAATCTGAATCTCCCCTGTCTCAGCTTAAGGCCATTTACTCTTGTTCTCTCACTGCAGGCACAGCAAAAGAGACCAGTCCCCACCTCACTAAAACCTCCTGTCAGGGAGTTGGAGAGAACAGTGTTCCTCCTATGAGCCTTCTCTTTTCAAGACTAAATAAACCCAGCTCCCTCAGCTGTTCTTGATAAGACATTTTTAATAGATGTTTCACAAGCCATGTTGCCCTTTGCTGGACGTGGTCCAGGACCAAAATGTCCTTTTGTCCCGTTTTTGAAGTGAGGGGCCCAAAACTGAACATAGTCCTCGAGGTGCCTAACCAGTGCCAAGTACAGGGGATTGGTCACTTCCCTAGTCCTGCTGGCCACGCTCTTCTTGATAGAGGCCAGGTTGCCATTGGCCTCCTTAGCTACCTGGGCACGCTGCTGGCACCCCCAAGTGCTTTTCTGCCAAACAGTTCTTGAGCCACTCCTCCCCCAGCCTGGAGCTGCAGGGGATTGCTGCGACCCAAGTGTAGGACGTGACACTTCACCTTACTGAACCTCACGCAGTTGTCCTCAGCCCATTGATCAAGTCTGTCCAGGTGTCTCTGTAGAGCCTTCCTACCCTCGAGCGGATAAAGTGGATCTTGAGGTTAAACTGTCTCCTCTGGATCTAACTGATATCCCAGCCTTATTTTATCAAGAGAGATGGCCCCAGTTCTATGGAAATACATGGGTGTATGGTGGGTGTGATACTGTTGTGTGCCTGTCACTAGCTGGAGCAAGAGGACAGAGCATACAGAAGACCTGTCTGCTGGTTTGGGACTACTGCTGAATATGGGACTACCCTGCTCTGGGGCTGGTCTGGCCCTTTCTCTGCTTGTGCCAAGCAGCTGGGCTCTGACAGCAACGGGACATGAATGCCTGTAATGTCTGTGTGGAGCTTGATATGCTCAAGGTGGGCACAGACAGAAGAAAGACCTTTAGATTTTTCCTCTTGGCTCTTTGAGAGAGAGGAGGGTCTGCCCATTCTGTTCCCTGGCTGTCCAATGCCGGTTGTGGCCTGAGCCAAGTGCTTTCAGGGCACAGTCTGTCCTGAGCTATGGCCAGTGGTGAACACTCCTTGGCACTTCCCTTCCAAGGGCAAGTGGCTGTGTTTGTGGCTCTGGGTGGCCCTTGCTGCTGAGAGGAGGAGGCACATGGCCCAGTAGCTGCCTCCTGCCGGCCTCAGGGTGGGCGCTGTGCAGGGGGGCCCTCTGGATTTGGCTGTGTCTCCCACAGCTATCTGTAGGTGTGAGTCTGAGTAGAAACAAAGGTCTGTGCCAAGAAGTGACTGCTCTGCTTTGGTCAGGGAGAAACCCCCTCCTGTGCTCTGCTGTCTCATGTCCTTTCTTGAACCCATGCCCTTGTCTCCCCTGGTCCGGATGCTCATTCAGAGCGTGCCAGTGGGCTGGCCAAGAACTCCTTCTGCCTTGCTGTGTGCCAGTGCTGCCAGCCCTGCTTTGCTTGCCCAGTGACTGGGCTTCTGTGTTGCATTTGTAAACCCCCAAAGCCGGGGGTGGTCTGCAGCCTGCCACGCTCAGGGAACTGCGAAAGGCCTTCCTTGATACTGACTTTAACCTGGGAAAAGTTATTCCTGAGTCATGTTGTGCACCGTGGAGAAAACAGATATTAGGAATGGGCAGGTTACTGTGCTCCACAACCTTGTCCAAAGGTGCCCTGGGAAGAAGAATGACAGGCTACAGGCAGAGGGCTGCTTTGGCAGCGGGGGCCCGGCTCTCCTTTCTTCTGGAGAGCCCCCTGCCCCTCACATCCACTCTTGGGACCAGTGGACATGTGGCAGAGCCCAGCTGCCTGCTCCCTATCCTGGTGAAGAAGCTGTGCTTGGCCTCCTGCTGCTGGTGATGAGGCTCATGACACAAGGCTAAAAAAAAGCTCGTTCCTCTGGGCAGCTGGCTCCCGGCACTGGCTGCCCTTCCCTTCCCACAGCCTTTGCCCTGCCAGCCCAATGCTGCCTGCTTGGGATCCTGCCCTACCTGAGTTCTGTGTGTCTGGGAAGGGGTGCTGCCGGAACAGCAGCCCATGGGAGCAGGGGCCAGAGCTGTGGGACAGCACCAGGGCTGGTGGCAGCAGTGCCCTGCAGCCCTTTGCTGGGCTCTGGAGGCAGCAGAGCTGGGCCGCTCACTGCAGCACCAAGTGTCTGGGCATCCTCCAGCCCGCGTTCAGCTGCTGCAGCTGCCTGAGCTAACACTGTACAAAAGGCAGTGAGCTGGGGCCTAGGCTGCTCAATGTGTGTCATACACAATATATGACTTTTTATTTGATCCTTTATTTTTAAAAAAGTAAGCACCCTGAAAACCTGGAGTTGAGTGATAGGCCTCTTGTGGGCCACGCAACAAGAGACGTCCAGCCTGGGCTAGCCCTGTGATGAGGAACTGGTAGCGTGATATTTATCTTGACTTTAGCTTGCCGGAAATTTTGCTGTTGTGCAGACAGTGTCTGAGCCTTTCTCCTTCCCTGGCATCTCTTGGGTCTCAGTGAAACCTCCTGTGTGCTTCATGTGGGACCCTGGCTCTGCTGGTTAGGAACAGGTCCCCCAGTCTCTCTGGGCTGGTAGTGGCCCTTCCCCAGGCTTTGGAGGTGGACAGAGCTGCACTGGTGAGATGCAGTGGTTCCCAGAGGAGTACAGATGGATGCTTCCAGTGTCCTGCTTTCCTGCTGTGGGAGAGTCCTGTGCTGCTGGATTTTATCCTGGTGCTGTCCCCAAGGCTGTATTGGCTGGAGACATGCACAAGCAACTTAGAGTTGTAATGCCAGGTGCCAGGGCTCAGCCTACAGCCTGAAGGTTGTTTGGGTGGTGTAAGTTCTGCTCTAGCTCTGGGAGCAGCAGGTTGGCTGGCCTGCAAAAACCCTTGGTGTGTGCCAGGTATGTAGTTAAGTGTCAAGGAGTGATTCTTCGGGGCAAGGCGGTAGTGGGGAGAGCTCCTTGAGCATGGAAGGGATCCCATGCCTTGCCAGGGTTCTGAGGGACTTCACAGCCTATTGATGGAAATAAAACAGAGAGCAGGAAGAGAGTGCTAGTTCCCTCAAGAGCTAGAGTGTCCCAGATCCATCTTTTGGGTTACTCCAGCAGAAAATTGATTGAGCACGGGAACAGGCTCGCCAGGGAAGTGGTCACAGCATGAAGCCTGTCCAATTTCAAGAAGTGTTTGAGCAATGCTTTCAGGCACATGGTGGGATTCGTGGGGCATCCTGTGCAGGGCCAGGAGTTGGACTTGATGATCCTGATGAGTCCAGTCCAACTCAGCATATTCTATGATTTGGTGTTTCTAAAACCTGTGAGGGGAGGGCTGGGAAGTAGAGCCAGGGTAGGAGCAGCTTGACTGGGTGGGTGCCGGCAGGCCCTGCTGGGGGCCAAGCTGAGGCAGGTGGGGGAAGAGCAGTGTGCTCATGTGCTGCTGGCAAGGAGGGCTAAGCTGAGCGCCTTGGAGCCTCCTGCAGCACAGAGACCACTGTGGAAGATGAACCAAACCTAGGTCTCCTACACATCTGGCTCCAGGTATATCCTTGGGTTGGGACTGCTCTCTGTTGGGGCCCAACAGGGTTGTTCTGAGCTGCTGCACCCGCTTGGTCTGAAATCTCTGTGTGGTCCTTCCTGGAGAGCACCTCTACTAGAGCTGCACATGTCTTCTAGCTTGACTTAGCCCTGCGTTCTCTGGGCCCTCCTGGGACACATTTGCAGCAGTACAGGAGGGGCTGTATGGGACAGGCTTAGTCACAAGAAAGAGTCCTGTGTCATCTTGTCCACAGATGCCAAGAAACTCCTCCCTGCTCAGGTCATGGCACTGGGTGCCTTTCCTTGCTCCCACCTAGCCTGGCTTAGAATTGGGCCAAGCTGGCCTGGCCTGTGCCATGTAGCCAGGATCAGAGTTAGAAGCCTTTGCCTCTTCTTTTCAGTGTGGTGGCATGAGCCGTGGACCAGCATCAGCATGCAGAATTGGTCACCTCGTGCTGGCCCGAGCACTGTCCACCTGTCGGACCTGTTGGGTTTTGGTGTTCGTGCCGGGGAGAGAGACACGATGGAGGTATGGGGTGTCACTGGGGCTGGCCTGTGGGCTGGCAGCAGTGCAAGCTGCTCCCTTGTGCCAGCGAGTCTGACAGCTCATGGCTCCTGGAGCGGGGTTTGCATAGTACCTGAGGGAAAGGAGAGGCAAGTGTTTGTGGGATTTCTGTCTTAAAACACTTGTCAAATACTTCTGAGCTCTTTGGCAGAGCCTGTTGCTGGCACTGTGGAGCAGACAGCTGCTGAGGGTTGGCTGCCCAAAAAGCTTCTACTGCCGACAGCTGTGTTGAGTGTGCCGTGGCTGGAGCTGCTGTTGGGAGGGCACAGACTGTGACCTCACCCTGTCCCCTTGACTGTCACAGCGTGTTTATCCTGGGGATCTGCAGCAATGCCCCATCCATGCAGGATCGGTGCTATTTCCGATGCACCTGCATGTGGCGGGGCTGCTCCTGGCCTTCCTGCCACCACAGCACTGCCAGGAGGGAGACAGTGAGGCTGGCTTTCTCCTGCATCTGGCAGTGTCCGACCTACGCCCAGTCCCCAGAGAAACCAGGCCTGGATGGGTGTGTGTCAGCTCACCAGCTGGCCTGGTCCTGAGGGTGCATGAAGCCCGGGAGGGGGTGCTGGGTACTGTTCCTCTGTTTTTGGGTATAGCTGCTCTGGCAGTGCCTGGGAGCTGTGGCCATTGCAGAGACCAGCTAAAAAGTGCTGCTGGCCAAGCTGGACCACAGCCACGGTTGCAGGGATCCTGAGGGAACACTCTGTTTGCCCCAGAGAGCTGTCATGGCGCTGCATTGCCACAGACCCCTCACTGGTCCGCCGGAGGGGGACAGTGTGGGGACCTGGTCGCCTCTGGCACTAAGGTGCTGCTAAGAGCTGGACTTGAAACTGCAGCCCCTCTGATCAGGCCTGGTGTGGGGGAGTTGCTTGGAAATCACCCCTCCCTCAGCCCATCTTCCCTTATGGGTTGCAAGGTGGGTGCCACTCATGCAGCATCCTCCCCGCTGCGGGGGCACAGGCCTGGGGACACAGCCAGCCTGGCCCCAGCACTGCACCTGGGTCTGCTTGTGGGGAGACATGGCTCTTCTCCTCTTTGCTTGCCCCATCCTTGTCCTCGTAGCAGCTCTTCCGTGGTCACGGTCATAGGGCTTGCAGCCTGCCTCAAGTTCCTCCATCCTCTCCAGTCTCTTTCTGCTGTCATTGCTGCTTGGCAGAGGCTGGTTTGTTTACTTCCCTCTGCTGCTGCAGGGCTGGCAGCGTCCGACACGTCTCTCAGCAGGGCCTGGGCTATACCCAGGGCTCTGAGGAGCTGGAGCATGTTCTGTGCTAGCCCCAGGTGTGCCACTTCTTGCTGGGACTGCGGCTGCCATGTTGGTCCTGGCCAGGGGGTTTCAGGCAGCACTGAGCTGTGGGGATATCTGTGCTTGGGCTCTTGCCGTGGCTCAGCAGAGCAGATGTCCCCATGGTTGTCCCTGAGAGTTTCATTCCGGCAGCTTTGCTGCTCTGAGCAGCCCCGGGGTTGGCTCGGCCTCCTGGAGGCGTGAGTTGGAAGGATGGAGTGCCTCAGGTTCAGCAGTCTCGTCATTGTGAATTTTTTTTTTGTGTTGTGTCTTGCAGAAATAACATTCATACCAGATTTGATGATAATGAAAATACAGAAAAAAGAAAAGCAGGTTTGTGACCCTCTCTCCTTCTCCCAATTCAGCTGTCAAGGCCTGAGGACCATGTCCCATGTGGAAATGGTTGCAATTGATGTGTGGTGGGAAGGAGGCTGGGGGAGTGTTGTCTTGAATTTCCAGACAGGGGTGCAGCTTGAGTCAAATTTCAAGGGATTGAGCTGCACCCCAGAGTGGGTGAGCCTGATGGGGCCATTGAACAAGGTGGGGTTTATCTTCAGTATTGGAAATGCTCGACTTGGTGCTGTCTCCAGTGGAGGACCAGCCCTTCTTTTTTTCTCAAAGTCCATAGTATTGGTTCTTGCTGTAATTTCATTACAAAACCACATGTTTGCTGTGATTACTATTACTAGCATGATACACCAGGACTAATACTAGCTGGGAGGTTCGGGAAGATCATGTCTGGGAGCTGTGAGAGCTTGGACAGGGAATTTTCTTCCCTTACTCAGAAAAAATCCCATCTCACAAAGCTGCCACTTCTGGATTGCTGCATTGGATAATAACAACCTGCTGCTCCCAGAGGACATTTATGAGCCAGTGGTCTCCGTATTAACTGTGTGCAGGGGAAGAGCCTGGCCACTGGCACTCTGCTGAGGGGAAAGGACCTGTTACGTGCATGGAGTGTCGCTCTGCCTGCGGGGCTGAAATATGGCTGGAGGTATAAAACAAACTGGTCTGCCTGGAGCTAATTTGTGTCCGTGCTGCTTTTAATGGGAAACCATTAAAGTGAGTGCTGAGCTGCAGGATGAATCTGAGAGCACAAGCCAGTGCCATTTCTAACCAGCTCTGAAGCAGCACGTGCTGCTCAGGGTACCCCAGATCACACTGCCGTGGCAGGTTGATGGGAGCAGGAACCTGCCACGGCAGTGTGATCTGGGAAGTGTTTTGAAGAGGTCAGTGTGCTGTTCTGGGCTTGCAGCAAGGCAGATGCTGCAGATATTAGAAGGTGTGTGTTCAGAGCACCAGTACTGTAGGAAGTAGTGAGTTTAGCAGTGTGTCCTAAAGATGCTGTGAAGAAGCAGAGCCAGCCTCAAGATGAGGAGGAGGAAGGGAGCATGGAAGGTCTTGTGTACCAGCATGGCTGGATTGCTCCTGATGGGGGAGGGCAAAGGCCTGGAGGAGAGCAGAGTGCTTTGGGGTGTGGGTCTGTGATCACCCTCCTCTGAAAGCAAAGCCCAGGTAAGAAATTCATGCCACTCATTGGGCTATATAGCAGGTTTGGGTGCTCTGGAAATGGGATTACTGAAATGACATGGGGTTTTTAAGCACAGCAGAACCATCCTCCCCCACCAACTGGAGGTTTTAGAGGGTTCAACTGACAAATCATTTTCTATAGCTGCTGGGAGGAAAATAAAGGCATGTGGTGTGAGCAAGGAGGGGCAGAGTTCCAGCTGCTCATCTCCTGAGCTCTCTAAGCCAGCAGCAGTGTAGGACAATCCTTGCAGCATGTCGTGGGGTGGGGTGCAGCATTCCCAAATTCAGTGTTTGGAAGAAAACCTGGCCAAGCAGGGCTCCTGTGGGCATTCTGGGTGCCTGTTTGAAGGGGTGTGTGGCTCCCTGTAATGCTCAGATGAGCAGCACTAGGGGCAAAACTCGCAGGGGGTGCCATTCCACATCATTCTGGACACCTGAGCCCAGGAGCTCCCACACCTTGTAAACAGACTTCTCATGGCACTAAGGAGGGCTGTTGCCTTCCATTGGAAAGTCTCACTGGAGAAGATGAGATGCTTATGTGGTTCCAAGGCTCTTAAAAGTCATGTGTTTCCCTGCCAGCCTCTCACCTGCAGAAGCTCCCTGTTGGTCATCATGCAGGTGTAGGTTCAGGCCCAAGGGTGAAAAGGCTGGCAAAATGCTGGTACCCTTCATATTGGTGAGGAATGGCAGGAGAGCTGTCAGCTGCCTTTGGGAGGAAGTATTGGATGTACTCTGTCCCTTCCCAAGCCCTTGGCTGTCCTAGGCCACTGCTGTGTCCTGCCCATGTCCACTGCCAGTGGATTAGGAAACCTGGGCTGGAGAGATGGGGTCTCGAAGTGGGCTGTCTGGGGACGAGCTCCTCCCTGTGCCCCCTTGGTGCCCCCCACAGCAGTGCC
Organism: Oriolus oriolus; assembly: GCA_013400235.1. Classification (NCBI taxonomy): domain Eukaryota; kingdom Metazoa; phylum Chordata; class Aves; order Passeriformes; family Corvidae; genus Oriolus; species Oriolus oriolus. The sequence continues at coordinate 93,042 of VXBT01001021.1, read as the reverse complement.
TCTCTTCCTGTGCAGATTGTGATGGCTTGGGGTACAGGGCACTGCCAGCTGATGCACTGTCTGAGGGGCTGTTGTTAGCAAAGGCAGGGGCTGTGTTTCCACGACTCTTCTTCCTTAGTAGATGCACAAAAATCTGGTACATTTGTCACCAAGCTGTGACTAACTCGTGAAACCTGTCACTTGTCTCATGACTTACAAGTTTTCATGCCAGGGTGCCTTGTCTGCTGGTGGAGGTGGGACAGGAGTGCCTGGTTACCCCCGAGAGCAATGACAAGTGATGGATTTCCTTTGAGGGCTCAGCACCATCATTCGCTGGGCTGCCTGTCCTGTCTATGTCCTGCTTGTCCCTGGCACTGAAGTGTCTTCTACTCCTTATTTCTGCCAAACTCTGACTTGTTAAATAACCAGAGAAATAATGAACTAAAATAAATGCAGTTATCCCACAGTGCCTCTAAATCTCCTCATTCTACAGCCATGGAAATGCAGTCCATCCTGCACGGACTGTGATAGCAGAGCAGAATTGCATTGGAGACAGAGAGATGGAAAGCCCTGTGACCCCTTAGCCTTCTCCTGGAGGGCTCTTCTGACTTTCCAGCCTTGGCTTGGGAGTGGTGGGAATGGCTGTATCCCCTGCAGTGTGCGAACAGCAGTGGGAAGCAGTGGGGAACAGCCCAGGGCTGCAGGCACCATGTGGCTGCTGGGCAGCCCTTGCAAGAAGGAGGCCCCTGGGAGCATGTGGTGGGAGCTCTGCTTGCCTTTGCTTCAGGCACTCACTGCATCCAGTGAAGGATTTTCCTGAATTTTACGGGTCTGTTTACGTGAAAGTGAGCTTTGCTGTCTCACGTACTGCAAATGCTGTTGGGGGTTTTTATCAGAGTTCCCCGAGGCTGGAGCGGGATCCTGAGCAGCGGGAGCCGGCACTGGGGACGGGGCTGTCCAAGCCTGAGGGCACTTGTGGCTTTGTCCCAGGCTGTGTCTGTGAGCTTTCTTTGGTCATGATGAGACTGTCAGGTGTGATGACCCCCGGCCCTGGGTGCGCGGAGGAGTTCTGGGCTCTCGCTCTGTAAGGGGGAAGAGTGGGGGGAGCAGTGAGCTGCCAGGGTGCCCTTCTCCTGCACACACAGCCGGGAGTGCTGGGTCTCCCCCAAGGTCCAAGGGCTGCACAGGCTTTCCTCTCTACCAGAGAGAACTGAGTGGGGAGAACAGCCTGGACAGCCCAGGGCAGCAGCATTGCCCTCTGCCCCACCCATTCCGTGTGCTAGGGCGCTGGGAACATGTGTGCCCGCTGCCAGGGCTGGCCCAGTCACCAGACGGAGCTTCCTAGCTCTGTTGTTGAGGGCTGCATTGTGGTAGAGCATCTTGGGAACAGAGCCAGGCCCCACCTCCATCATGCACATCCCATGGTGACTGCAGAGCCTGCTCAGAGACATGATAGAAGGTGGCACTTGTATATTTTTAGCTTCTTGCTGCATTGGATTAAGTGCTGGAAACAAGGGCTGCGGACACTGGGCAACCAGAACACAACAGCCCATGCTGTGCATGCCGCTGGTGGGGACAGGGCTGCTGAAGTGTTTGGCTCACCAGCCTGCCAAAATCCTCTGTGTGGAAGAAGCTGCCTGTTTTGCTCCTGTTGGGCTCAGCAGCCAGCTGTGAGGATAGATTGGGCTGGTGACAGCCAGCCTGACCATCTCAGGGAGGCAGAGCTGTGTCATGGTGCCCATCCTGGGCTGCTGGTGGAGCAGCAGGCTGGCTGGTGGCTTTGGTCAGTGCTGTGGGGGGAAATGGGTAGTGGGGGTGCTGGGCAGCCCCCAGGCATCAGTCTCTGCCTAAAGAGCATGGAAACCTTTGATGGTCCCTGCAGTCAAGGTCCCTGTGGATACTCCACATACAGAACAGATCTCTGTGGGGTTTGATGCATGCCCTAGACCCAAATGTGGGCTTCTGCAGAACTCTCCTGGCGGGCAGCAGGAAAGCTTGGCCAAGCCTGCAGCAAACAGGGCTTGAATGGTCCTTGCACTTGGGTGCCTGGCAAGACTGTTGTATGGATGTCGTCTGAGCCTGGTTGCCAGGGGAGGTGGATCTGCTCTTGGTGTTGTGACCATTAGAAGGGCTCATCTGGCCTCCCTGCTGGACAGAGCTGCCATTCAGATCCTGAGGCTTGGCAGAGCTTTCCCCTGCTGGGAACACTGTGCTCTTGGAGAGGAAAGCCTGCAGGATGGATTATGGGGTGGGCATGAAGCTTTTGGTCTTTTCTCCTTCCCACACCCAAATTCGTGGGATAGGGCAGGGTTTGGATATGGATCAGGCTCCAACACCCAGCAGTGCGGATGCAACATCTTCATCCCCATCACATCTCCTGGCAGGGCTGGCATGTGACTTCTACCACGTGTGTCCAGAGGAGCTTTCCTGCCTCTCAGTACTATTATTATTATTATTATTATTATTATTACTGCTGCTGCTGCTGCTGCTGCAAGTACGTAAACTGTGTAAATCAGTGCTACCTTTATGGGGCAGCAGATGTTGCTTCTTCCCCTCCCCACTCCTCTTTTTAGTTTCCTCTTCTTCGCTGTTGTTCCCTTTGCAGGTACCTGGCGCAGGCAGGTGAGGCTGAGGATTTTGTTGCTGGCTCACCACGGGCAGTCCCACTGGCCTGAGCTCGTCCTTGCCCTGAGCAGGTGTGGGGAAAACACTGCTGAATTTCACTGCTCCTGAGCTCCCATGCACGTGCCAAGGGGAGTTTGTAAACTGTCCCTTCACATCCCTGTGAAGCCAGCTTTGCTGGAGGGCTCGCAGAGGGTCGGGGGTGCTGTGTGAACCTCGTGGGCCGGAGCAGCCGGTGCCTCCCACAGGCTTAGCAGTTTGGGAGAGGGGAGGGAGCCTTTGAGGAACAGGGTCAGGAGCTGCTTTGCCTCCCACCTCCTGGTGGTGTTTTCCCCCAAATCCTGAATAAAAACTCGGGATTCAAATTGAGACTATAAGTGAAACAAAACAATTCTAAATTAAGAATTAAGGCCCACCCTGACCTTGGCTTTGCCATAGAATGGGGTCATGCAATTGTAAGTGCCCTCTGTTAGCCTCCACAGCTCTCGGGGGAGGTTTTAAACATTTTTTTCTCCTGACCTTCTATTTGACAGTAGTTAGACACGTGGAACAAGACTTCGTGCTCCAGCTGATGCTGGGGGACTGTATGAAATGTAATTTATAGAAGATTACTCTGTGAATAAAAAGACCATTACATAAAAGTGTATCCTGGAGGTGTGAAATCATTACAATCATCACCAAAAAAAAAGCCAGTTCAGAGACAGTGCAAAGGCATGGTTCTAGGGATAAAAAGTGTTCTGGGGAAGCAGAGGCTGCTTGGATTGGGCTACCAGAGGTTCAGAGATGGGCATCATCTACAAAAACATGGAAGTCATCATCTGTATTTCTTCCCCACTCCATAATACCCAGAAGCAACAAAGCTGCTTGCTTAGGTGGACATGTAAAAAGACATATAGAATGGGCAGTTGAATGGAAAATGATGTTTCTATTTAGTTTAAAAAAGTGATCATAAGAAAAACGGCACGTACTCTGTGAATTTAGGCAGGGCATCACAGATTTTTAGGAACCACTAAAGATGTTGAGTCTAATAACAGATCTTTTTCCACCTCTCTCAGGATTAAAAAGCCTTTTAGAGGAGTCACAGGGTAAATACGGTGTCAAGTGAGGGCTCATGGAAACTGAGCGTTGGCAGAGCGGCTCAGTCAAATAGGCTCTCTACCCAGAGTCATCTCTGATGCCAGAAGCATCAGAGGGTTGCCCTTAACGGGTGTGGTAAAAACATTTTTGAGCCAAGTAACATAAGCCACCTGTTTTTCCCTGTTACTCAGGAATTGTGAAGAAACACGATGAGATTTGGGAATTGCTAATCAATAGTGTTGGGGCCATCACCCATTAGGGCCATGGAAGGGGAGAGGGGGAGTAAATGTGAAACTAAGGCCGATAGTTTCACTTAGGTATTGAGTAAATAGTTAGGAACTATAATAAACACTTTGTTTCTGAAGATACTGCACTGGTGAATAGTCAACATGACTTTTGCAAAGCAGAGTTAGTTGTTGCAGGATAGGGACAGGCGAGCGGAAGATCTCGCGATGTGACGGAAAGAGACAGGGAACTCTCCCCCCACACACCCTGAGATAACGATCACCCCAGGCATGCAAGCCCCCCTAACCCCAGTAACTTTCCACTCCTTTCCAACACTAACAAGCCCACCACCCCTCCTCTGACGTAGCGAAACCCCCTTCACTATAAAACCCTGTAAGATAAGATAATAAACGCCATTCGAACATCCACCACATTGGTGTCCATGCGTTCGATGGACCGAGTGGCTCGGGAGAGGCTGGGCTGCCGTGCTGTGCTTCGGGACCAGGTCGCCCCGTCTTTCAACCGAAAGACAACAGTTAGTCCTTGCAATCTCTTGGGGATTTTAAAGATAACTGGGTCACAGGGCTGAAGTTGGGCTGAGCTGGTGCAAGGCTCATGGGCTCCCAACCAGCAGCTGAGGAAGTTTCTCACCAAATGCTTGTAAACACGTGAAGCATTGTCCTGATAAAAGGTCTTTCTGTAAATTATCAACTGGTTAAAGGCAAGGAAGCCAAATACAGGGAAGATGTTGCTGCTTTCACAGCACATATCGGGAAAGAAAGGTGCTGGCTGATTCCTGCAGTCATCTGAGATGCTGAAATGGAAATGGAGGCTGAAAAGTTAAAGAAAGTCTCAAGATGCACCCAGTAAAGCATGGGAGAGCCAGCTGTGCACATCGTCACTGGGGGCTCTCCCTGCTCCTAGAGGAGACTTTAAATCACTGGCAGAGTGTGGCATCTGCCTGCAGGTTGTCCCAGGGTGCATTCAGTGGTTCGTAAAGGGAAAAGGAACAGAGCAGAAACCCTCCTGCTACTCTGTGGTACCTCTGATGCTATGTGCTTCCCACTGCCACCCTATAGCCAGTGGTGTTGGAAGAAGTGCTGAGCAGGATAAGGCAGGTGGCCTGAGAGCTGGCCCAGCCCCCCTGTGAGGAGAGGGTGACTTGTCACCTATACCTCAGCTGGGCCAAGAGAGCTCTGCAGGGGGAGGATGGCAAAACTGAATTGTGCAGAGCATGTGACAAGGACACCCTCCTCACACCTTGAGAAGTAGACCCACCTCCACTTAGGAGGGCAGCAGGATTTAACCAAAATTAGTGGTTTTCCCCAACACCTTATGAGTGTGTAGTACTGAATGCCCCCAGGTGCTTTGGCACCCAGGGTTACAGGTGGGTCCATCGTGGTGTGGGTGCAGCCTGTCGCTGGACCAGCCTGGGCGGATGGGGTACGGAGATGCTGCTTGCCCTGCCCCACTCCTGCCCCCTCAGGGTCAGAGCATTGCCTAGAGCAGCCCCCGGCTGGTCCAGACCAGCCCGGAGCAGCTTGCCTTGCCCTGCTGCAGCATGTCCCAGGGCTACGATTTGCCAGCTTTAGGCTCTATAGCTACATGTGTTCCTCCCCTGAGAAGGGGGTCTGAGTGTGGTGGTATGTCAGTGCTGGCCATTGCTGCACAGTGGCTGGTAGCCCAGGCACAGCTGTGGGCAGCCTGTTGGCTCATGGACACCTGTGTCTCAGGCCACTCCGGCCGAGGTTGCTGCTGCAGCAGAGCTCCCTGCAGTGAGTGCTGTGTCCCCATCGGTGTGAGACCGGCCCTTCAGCCTCTCGCCCTTTGGAAGCAGAGGCGATTTCCCTTGTGCACAGGGGTAGCGGCCAATGTTCCGGCAGCAGCTGCGTGGGGACGGTGAGCTCCCGCCTGCCCTGAGGAACCAGCCGGGCTGCCGCAGACAGAGCAGCGAGGGTGCTTTGGAGCCGTGCAGGAGCACAAGCCAGCACTGCTTTCTTAGGCTTTTCCTGTTGATGAGAAGCCAGGGTAAACTGAACCTCATCAAGGGGTAGTAGAAAAAACCCATTCCCTGGCTCGTGGCAGTGTGCCAGGCTCTCACTGCAGACTGTACTTGGCAGCGCAGTCCTACATGCATGGCCAGAGCTTGCTGTGGGCTTCAGGAGCATAACATGAAGCATTTTCCTCTCAAGACAAACCGAGCAGCTTTGGGAGTATAGTTTCTGGGCTGGCAACATTTGGTGGGAAGCAGCCTGGTCTCCCTGCCTCTCTGTCCGTGCGCTGCCTGTGCGAGCCCTGGCTGCGTGCCTGGGTCCCGCAGGCTGGCGTTTGATGGCCCGTTCATGGCGGGGCCTGCACCAGAGGCTTCTGCTTGCTCCAGCTGGATGCAATCGCTGCTGACCGGGACCAGCACTGTTCCTGGGACATGGCAGGCTGTGACATGTGATGCTCACAGGGGTCACAGGCCAGAGTGCTGACACTGAGTGTTAGGAAAGCAGACTTCCAGCTGTCCAGGGAGATTCCCTGGGAGACTGCCCTATGGGACAAGGGAGTGGAACAGAGCTGGCAGATCTTTAAGGAAGTGTGGATCAGGTATCAGTCCTGGTATCGATCCAGGCTGGGGCAGGAACAGATCGAGAGCAGCCCTGCTGAGGAGGATTTTGGGGGTGCTGGTGGATGAGAGGCTGCACACACCCGGCCGTATGAGCTGGCACCCAGAAACCAACCATGTCCTGGGCTGCATCAAAAGAAGTGCGGGCAGCAGGTCAAGGGAGGGGATTCTGCCCCTCTGCTCCCCTCAGGTGAGGCCCCACCTGCAGTGCTGCATCCAGCTCTGGAGTCCTCAGCGCCACACAGACATGGACCTGCTGGAGCCAGTCCAGAGGAGGCCACCAAGTTCATCAGAGGGATGGAGCACCTCTCTTATGAGGAAAGGCTGAGAGAATTGGGTTTGTTCAGCCTGGAAAAGAGGAGGCTTAGGGGTGACAAAACTGCAGCCTTCCAGTTCCTAAAGAGGGTTTGCTTAAAGGAGTGATACTGAAATTTCCGGATAGAAACTTTGTAACACAGTTTTGAGTATTAGAAGCAGGCATTCTTTATTGTAGCAGGCTGGTCACTTGGGGGATCCTTCTTCCATTCCAGTTGGAAGAGTGTTGGGTGAACAGGGATTTTTATCATACACACTGATTACATACTCATTAGCTATCCCCACTTCCTTGGCTTTATTTTACATAGTCACACCCCTTATCAGAAGCCCTTATATGGTTCTTTGGGGTCTTCAACATCTGGTGTCCATTTTAGGAGGCTGTTCCTCGACCTCCACTTTTGAGTAAGCGCAATATTGTTGTTTTGCATAACTTCTGCTTTGTCAGCCTTGCAGAGCTGAGCTGGCATCCTGCGTGC
>VXBT01001021.1:33868-85592 GCA_013400235.1 Oriolus oriolus | reverse complement strand
TATATATATATATATATATATGTATGTATAATATTAGATATTAGGAGGAAATTATTTGCTGTGAGGGTGGTGAGGCACTGGAAGGGGTTGCCTAGAGAAGCTGTGACTACCCCATCCCTGAGGATGTTCAAGTCAAGGTTGGACGGGGCTCTGAGCAACATGATCTAGTGAAAGTTGTCCCTGTACACAGCAGGGGGTTGGAAGTAGATAATCTGTAAAGTCCCTTCCAACCCAGGCCATTCTATGATTCTAAATTGTTACAGCTGATCCCCATCTTGCGAGAGCTGAGGAATTCAAAGACTGGGACTGATCCTGTTGCACAGCCAGTGGTCTCAGAAGCAACATCAATAGTGTGGATTTTCTCTTCGTCCTGAGTAGGTTCCCTTTAATTCCTTAGGTGCCTTGTGATGGCTGGTCCATGTGGCAGGATGGCTGCTCCCCCATCCCAGGCTGCTGGTGCAGATGGCAGCAGGGGCCAGGGCTGGAGGGGGCTGCACGAGGGCAGGGGTGCTGGTGCAGCCTGCTTGACCGATGCCAGCCGAGCCTGCAGCCCCACTCATGGGTGGCTGCAGGGGCATCAGGGGCCTTTCCCCTTGCAGTCTGTTTCATTTAATGCTTCCATCTAATCCAAATCAGAAGTCCGAGTGTTGCAGAGCACCCTGTGCCTAGACAACCCTGGATGGGCTCCAGCCCTCAGCCTGTAAGATGTAAAGATTTGCATTCGCTTCCACAGCTCTGAGGTGTCTTGAGGAACTGGATGGTGCCGAGGCTCTGCAGGGCGAGGGCATTGCTGCCAGAGGCACTGGCACCTCCACCTCAGCACCGGGGAAGGGGCTTGTGAAGGAAGCAGCACCCCTGGCCTGGGGCAGCTGTGGGTGTGGGGTGGCGGGGCAAACACTGCCCCTGTCCCCACAGGCACAGGAGGTGCTGCCCGGCACTTCCTGGGCCACTCACCAGCTGCCCCACAGCTTCCCTACAAGAGGGTGACACCTCCAGGCTAGTGGGATGGGCCCATATCTTGTCTCATGGCACAGCCACCAGCGTCCAGTTTCAGGACCAGCTTTCTAGCCCTGGTCATGCTGCTGGGCTTGGTGTGGTGCTGCCCTACCAGCCCCACAGCAATTAGCGAGCCCAGCGATGGCCACTGCTTCCCTCTGGTCATGGCTGAGCCGTGCGTTAGGCAGAGCTGGGGTGCTGGGAATGGGAACTGACTCGTAGAGCAGCTGAAATGGAACCCGACATGTTCCTCTCCCCATCCTTGCTGCACACAACTTCTGCCTGCTCCTTTATGCATCCCTTGCTCTCTCTTGCTCTGGCAGCTGAGAATTGTCACCCGCAACTCCCTTCCTTGGGCTGTCCCCTGCCAGCCCTGCCAGCCTGGGCTGCTCTCCCAGAGCCAAGGTTGCTGCACATTGAGCCTGGGCCCTCACCACAGGCACTCCTGCTGCTGCTTGAGGAGAGCTGGGCCCTTGAGTGCTGCTGTCTGGTCATGCCTGCTGCAGCCAAGCATGCTCAGGAGGCAGCTCAGTGTTCAGTGTTCAGTGCTGGAAAGTTCACAGGAAACGAAGGAAGTGCTGAGTTCTTGTCTACTGGCCTGGAGGGAGCCCTGGCACCCAGCAGCTCCTGTGGGCAGTGCTGGTCTAACCCTTTTCTTCTGCCTCAAGCTCTGCCCCAGATGGACCTGGGAGCCCACTTTTTGTTTCTGTAGGCTACAAGGCATCTCTAATTCCCTCTCTTTGCCCTTCTGGGGCAATCTCTGGCTCTGGGCAACAGGCAAGAAGGGTCTGGATGCACAGGTTGCTTTTGTCAGCCAAGTGGAGTCTGGAGTGTTCGATCGAAGGCAGAACAGTGTTTGGGGCACACCCTGGGGCCAGCTACCTCTGCCTGGGACCTGCGTGGGCTAGAGGGAACCAAAAGGCCTCTGTTGGGCAGAGAAGGAGGGGTCCTCCCTGTTGAGCTGCATCTGCTCGTGGTGGCCATTAGCCATAGTTCCCGGATGCTGAGGGATGCTGCCATACTGCACTGGGTGGTTGGAGCCTCGTGGGGCTGCAGTTCCCCTGGGGCACCTGCTGTTTACAGCTGTGGCATTTGCTTCACCTGTCGCCTTGCATTCTCTCCGCAGCCGCCAAGCTTAAAAGCACTGAGCCTCTCCCCAATGTCGTCTGCCTGGGAGTGCAAGGACACCTTTGCCAGCAGTGAAGAGCAGGACAAGGTGCCCCACCAGGTGACAGTGACAGCCACAAACACAGGTGGCCAGTGCCAGTGCCCAAAGGAGGAGCCCAACGGGGCTCCCCAGAAGCGGACAAGTGCCCAGAACGGGATGCAGGACAGTGGGGGCACGGGGGTGAAGAAGAAACGGAAGAAAAAGGATCTGGGAGAGCAGGAAGGGGGAGATAAAGCAGCTGTGGAGGTGAAACCAAAGAGGAGGAGAGAGCCTAAAGAACCAAAAGAGCCTAAAAAGGTGAAGGAGTCCAAGAAGCCGAAGGAGCCCAAGCAGAGGGAGGTGGCTAAGAAGCCCCGGAAACCTCGGGAACCCAAAGCCCCGAAAGAGCCTAAAGACAAGAAGAGTGGCTCTGAGCCAGCTCCCAGATCAAGACCCAAGAAGAGCAGGTGGGTGGTGGTGTGGCCCTGTCTCTGTGCCTGCTATGGACAGGGCTGTGGGCTTGCAGGAGCTGCAGCTGGGAGAGAGCAGCACTGGGTGTGCAGGACACTTGATCTGAAGGCTGGATGTGCTGGTTGGGATGCCAGGATGAGCTCTCTGGCCGTGCAGAGATGGGACAAGTGGGTGCCCTTTTGGGTATGAGGCTCTGCAAGACTCCAGATCCATAAGAGGACCGGAGAGTCTTGGCCTCTCCTTGATCTGGCCTTTGTGCCAAGTGTCCTGGGGCAAAAGGGACTTTAGGGAGATGTCCCACCAGGACAGTGAGGTGCTATGTGGCAGAAGGCCTGTCGTACCTGATTTGGGGTCTGGGCAGAGGGTATGTGAGTGAGAAAAACTTGGCCCTGGACTGTGTGCAAGTGAGCGGCTGTGCACACCCAGGGGCCAGCAGCCTGCCTCTGCTTGGTTTGGGTTTGGGAGGGTGGTGGAGTGCATCCCATCCCCTCTCCCTCTCCAGGGAGACTTGTCCCTCCTGGCAGCTGTGAGCTGTGCTGGCAGTCAAGGCCAGCAGTTGCGGGGGGGCCTGAGGACTCCCTTGGACTGCACAGACCAGCGCCGCCACCTCTGGTAATTCCTCAGTCTTTTAATTAACAGGCTGGTTGGCCAGAAGCTCTGATTTCTTTTTAATGGAGAATGTGTGCAGAGAGCAGAGCAAGTCTCAAGAGCACCAATGTTGTTTGGTCTTCTGCAGCCCTACTCCTTCAGAGCTGACTGACAGCCCGATCCTGGAGAGGCCACAGCCATGGAGCCAGCACTTGGGTGGCCTTTAGTGCCACTGGTGTGGGCTGGTTGTGGAGAAGAGGAGATGTAGGTTGCTCAGCAGGAGCCATATCCCCAGTGGATCCCTGAGCCATGCAGTGCTGTCACTTGTGGTCTTCCTTGGGCTTGGGGCTCTGCAGATGTTTGTCATGGGCTGGTGAGCCAGAGCAGATGGGGATGGGCGGATCAAGCGGACAGTGCCGGGAGGGTGAGGGAAGGAGAAGAAGCTGCAGAGGGATGGAGGTGGAGAGGGAAAGAGACGGGCTGCAGGCAAGGAAGGGAAGGATGAAGCCCGTGTGAATGCAGCACTGGGCCCCAAGGAGGGTCCTGGGATGAGGGATGCAGCAATCAGATTTTCCTAATGACACTTCTGTTCCACCAGTAAGGACCTGCCATACAGGCAGTTCACAGAGATCTGCCCCTGCAGCAGAACCTGTGGGACCAGACCAGAGCAGGGGAACCCAGGGGAAGAGCAGGCCAAGGAGGCTTCTGCTCCTGGAGCCATTCATGGCTCTTGTAGATCCTTTGGCTGCCAGCAGTGCCTTCGCAGGATGCTGAGTATTCCGTACAGGGCAGCCCATGACTGTGCAACTGGTTGGGAGTAACTGTGGCTGGTAGGCAGGTCACCCTGCCAGAGATGGGGCTTGTGGCAGGGTAAGCCCAGCTGCAGATCTGGAAACCCTGGCTCTCCTACCTGGGCACAGCAGGGTCTGGGCATACCGGGGGGATGTTGAAGGGCAACCAGCTTGCTTTGCTGGGTGCCAGCAGAGCCCTGGTGAAGAGGCCACTTCATGCAAACCGAACAATGTGATATAACTCTGTAACACATCATGCAACCAGAAGAACCTGTGTGTGGGAGTCTGGGAGTTCCACAAAGCTCTGTGCATTCCTGATGCTGTGTCCCAGTATAGCCTGAGCCTGTGGTGCTTCCTTCTGCTCATCTGCACCTTCCAGGATGACCTAGTTCCAGCTCTGCTGCTTGGAAAGTCCAGCCCATGAGTCCTCCTTACAACTTCCCTACCTCTGCAGCCCCTCTTTGAGCCTTTTCTCAGACTTGCTTTGGGCTCTGGGTCAGGCACCAGCAAACCCTGCTGCATGAGGGATGGCCATGGGTGTCAGGGTGGAAGCTCTGCAGGGAGCAGGGCTGGGTGTCCCCTTGTGCCCTCTGGCCATGTGGAGCTGGGGAGGTGCCTGGGGGGCCCTGGCAGCACAGGGAGGGGAGAGGCAAGCAGCAGGCTTTAGTTAGTTTGTACTCTGTGCAGATGGAATGATTGCTGGGAGTCCTCTAAGTGGCAGATAATGGTGGCATAATTTCTTCTAAATTATTTCTAATCATAGTCAATGACTGACTCATGAATGAAGCAGTTGTTAATTGTGACTTACAAATCAATATCTTGGGAGTTATTGCTCAGTGGAAGCACTGCTCGCAGAGCATTTTCAGGGCCTCTAATTGAGGCATATATGTGTGGCCAGGGCATTTTTGACCTGAACAACAGATTTTTACCTTTATTTTTTGCTAGTCACAGGCAAGCAGAGATTTTTCTCATTAAATGGAGCTAAGACCTTGACATGGCTTTGAAACTAATGGTTCGTCTGCCACTGTGCAGATCTGAGATCTGGAGGGGACGGATGGTGGGGCTGGAAGTGAGGAAGGGGGCATTGCTCAACCCTGGGACAAGCGCCAGCTCTTTGGAGCCATTCCCTTAACAGTGTTCCTTGCAGAGGGTAAGGATGGACTGGCATGCTGGGAGCAGTTGTTTTTTTACCGTGGTGCTTCCTAGTCCTGTTTCCTTGTGCAGGCAGGTTGTGCTGGTACCACAGGAGTGCAGGTGCCCCTTACCCTCAGAATATGCCGTGGGACTAGGCTTGTCTTTCCATGTTTTTCAGTAAGGTGGTGGGATTCATGAGAGCAGAGCCCAAATCCCCTTCATGACCTGAACATGGAGGACGGTTGCCTAGTGGGCCAGAGCTTCCCAGTGGGCCCTTGAAGCCGGCAGTGACTGCTGTGATGGGCCATTGCACCTATGGGAGTTGGATCTGCATCCTCCTGTGTCCATGGCAATCATAGGGCTTAGCTCCCTCCGGCTGGAGGCTCAGTCCGGTCTGCTCAGCTGCCTCGGGAGGGGGCTCAGTGCTGTGGCTCAGGAACACGAACCATGAGCTGGAGCACCTTGTGCTTGGTATAAAGGTTTACTAGGGTCTGGCAGGGCTCTGTGGCACATGCAGGAGGTGGCCAGCAGTGTGGCCAGTGGTAAAGTCCCTTCCAACGGAGGTCCCCTTGTGCCCTCTGGCCATGTGTTTCCAGGGTGCCAGGACACAGGTTGCCTCTGGAGCTGCTGAATTTTATTTCTCACTTTGGTCAGCACAGGATGCGTTTGAGAGTGCTGTGATCACCTTGCTGCCCTGGCCTACTGGGTTTGGCACTGGGGAGATCCTCTTTGTGCCTGTGCTAGACCCTGTGAGCTGAACCCCAGCTCCTACAGCCCCTCTGGGGCTGTTCCCCTGGCTGGTGAGAGCCCTCAGCCTCCACACCAGGTGGGGCAGGTGGACTCTTTCATCCCAGTGTTCTGGAAGTGAATGGAGAAACACGTGGTGTGCTTAATGAGCATCACTGACTGGGGATCCTCCCCAGTGCTGGGGGAGGTCCCAGAAGCCTTGAGCTGCCTCTGGGTGATCCAGTGGGAGCAGTGCTCTGTGTGGGTGCCTGCTGCCTCTCCCCTGGGATCCCCAGGCCATGATCTAACCATCAGCCTGCTTTGGCAGCAAAGACACCCCTGTGGAGAAGAAGAAGAAAGGGAAGAGGAAAAATGAGATACCAGTGAACAGTTTGGATTTGGATCAGGATCTCCTGAGCCCATCTGTACAGAGCCCAGAGGAGTCTGCAGAGTCAGCTGACAGCCAGGTATGTCCAAAGCCCTCAGCTGGCTGCCAGTGGGTGAAATCCTGGCTGCCTCTCAGTGGGACCACAACAGGGCCCCTGGGCACAGGAGTCAGAGAGCATATTCAGCAGTGTGGCCAGCTTCTATCAGCCTGAAGTCAGCTGTTGGCCCAGGGTTGGGTGCACACTGCTGCCCTGGGCCCTGTGTGTCTCACAGCCTTGAGTGTCCCTCTCCACCATGGCTCTGGGCAGCTCCCTTTCCTGGCACAGCGCAGAGGGGCACGTTGGCCCTGCAGCCTGGGGGGCTTCATGCCCTGCATCTCTGCGGGGCTCCTCTGCCTCACGTCTTGGGGACTGATGGGGCTCTGTATGTCAGGATGGAGAGCTCAGCACCTCAAGGAGTGCCTGGTCTTCCCACCACCCCCATCCCGCTGGGGCAGGGGGTGGCCTGGAAGGAATTCTGGCAGCCCTGGGGCTTTCTCTGTGCCACGCAAGCAAGGAGGAGGTACTTGGTCTGCCCATGCCTCCTGGCACTGCCTTTTTTCATCCTGTACGCAGAAACGACGCTCAGGACGGCAGGTGAAGAGGAGGAAGTACAACGAGGACCTGGATTTCAAGGTTGTGGATGATGACGGTGAGACAATTGCCGTGCTAGGAGCTGGGCGAACCTCCGCGCTCTCCGCCTCTACTCTGGCATGGCAGGCAGAGGTAGTGCTGGGTGTGGGACTGGGGGGTGCGGGGGATCTGCCTCATGCAGGGTGTCCCAAAATGTCAGTGCTGAGGCTTGAGGAAGTGGTGGGTCCCAGCTCAAGGATGGGGTGAGAGAGTGCCTGTCTGGGAGGGTTCAGCCTGGCTTTTCAGGAACTGTGAGATGGACAAGAGATGTGCTGGTCCAACTGTCCGCCTCCTGCTTGGAGACTAAGGCCTCTGGAACGTGTCATGCAGCTGGACATGTCCTACCCACTGCCCATGCCCACCTTTGGCTTCAGTCTCTGTAGCTCCTGTCCACGATTACTCTGTTATTTTGTCCCTGCCAGCTGAGGGCTTTGTAGGTGCCAGGTCATCATTTTCTGCCCACATTGCTGCTCTCCATCAATGCCTCAAGAGCATAGCAATGCCAGCCTGACCCTTGCCAGCTGAGCTGGTGTGCTGGGCAGCATGGCAGGGATCTGGGCAGCATGGCAGGGACCAGCTGATGCCATTGCGTTTTGAGTCTTGCTGTCCTGCTGCCTCTGCCCGCTGGTTCAGTGCTGGCTCCTGGTGGGTGCTGGCTGCTCCTTCCTGCCTGTCTATGACTGTGTGTTGGATCCTGCAACTCATTCCATCTCTCTGGTCACTAACAAAGCTGCCACATATTAATAACGGTCACTAGTTGTTTTCATGGTCTTTCTGTAACGCTCTCTAGTCCCCTCTTCCCAAGGCTTTGGTGGGTATTAGTCAGCTCTGTTGATAAGCCCTGACCTGATGATGCATGCCTGGCCTGGGGCTGCCACACACCTCCAGGACATGCTGCCGGTGCTGCTTCAGCTCTGCCTGAGGCTGTGTCCCAGCTGGGCTCCTGGCAGTCATTTCTCCAAGTGAGATTTTCGAAGCAGCAGGTGTGAGCTGCCTTTGGCATGTGCCCGTGCTGCCATCTTGTTCTCCTCTCAGTCTTAAACTTCCATCTCAGTTTGTCCTGCTCCAGATGGGTCATTAAGGCTGATGTCCAGCAGCAGCCAGGCTGAGTGGCTGCTCTGAGGCTTGGCCAGCCTGCCCAGCCGGGCTTGCCCATGGCTGCTCCCAATATCAGAACTGACAGGTAGGGCAGGATGTGAGTGCTGCGACCTCAGGGCTGCTCCCCCCGTGACCTGGACTTGCCGCTTTCCCCCTGCATCCTGGCCATGGTCCTAAACAGCTCTTGGGGGCAGTGCAGGGCTCCTCCAGCAGCGTTCAGGCAGCCAGCGATGAACCACAGACCAGTGGAAGCCTGTGTAAGGGCTGTGGATCAGCATGGGAGCTCCCAGCGCCAGGGCACTGGACTGTAGTGATGGCCATGTTCACACAAACCCTCTGTGGGAGGGTCAAGCAGAGCCCAGCAGTGCCAGGGTGGGTGCCTGGGCACAGGGGAACAGGTGCTGCCCAGTGGCTGTGGCAGGAGCACTTCTGCATGCTCCCTTCAACCGTCTTAACCTGGTGTAGGGCAGAGTTGCCCAAAAAGGGCAGGAATCCTGCTCTGGGCCTCAGGTGGCAGCCAAGGGGCCCAGGCAGACCTGCTGTTCCCTGCTCACTGTGTTGTGGTGCTGGGTCCAACTTCCTGCCCTCCACTCAAGGACAGTGCCAAGGCAGCAATCACCTGAGGGCTGGGGATGGATGGGTTGCTGTGGCCCTGGGCATGGTCTTGGCTTTCCCACTTTCAAATGAGTGGTGTGAGATGCCCTGTCTGTCTGTCCTTCCCCAGCCTGCCCCATGCGTTTCTTCAAGATACTTTCTAGTCTGCAAAGCGACTCCTCAGGGCTGCTTTGCCTTGGTCCAGACTCTGCCTCCATCTGAAGGGAATGAACAGAGTCCTCCTTTCTGCTCTGCACTTTTCTTCTCCTTCTGCTGTACTATTGCCCAGGCAAAGCAGAACTGGTATTTCTAATGCTCAAGCAGGCTCCTCATTTTCGGTGTCTTGTCATCTCCCCTGAATCTTTCTGTGTGTTTTGTCTGTAGCACAGACAGGCATAAGCCTGGCTCTCCTGTCCCTTGGCATTCAGTGGGGCTGGTCCTGGCACAGCCACAGCCAGGAAAACCTCCACCTCCCCTGAGCTGGCAGCAGGACAGCGTTAGGGCCACTTCCAGCAAAGCCTGTGCTCAGTGAGAGGGGCTGTGCTGGGAGCCCCTGGGTGCCAGCAGAGGGTATCTATGGGTGATTCTCTGGGGACAGAGTGGAAGCCTGCAGAGGGAAGGAGGCAGCACTTTGAGCCTGCCAGGAAGAGCTGCATGGAGAGTGGTGGGGTGAGGTGCTGTTGCCTGTGTCCTGTGGCCGTGGGCAGATGACAGCATGTAGGTGGCATGTGGCAGGGCCTGACAGACATCCTGCCTGCTCTCCTGAGGCCCTTGGGGCCATACAGCACTATAGGGCTGTATAAATGCCAAGGCATGACCAGGATGTGGCATGGAGAGTGCCTGGGATCAGGAATATGCACATTTTGGCATATTTCCTTCCTTGACTCCATGGGCAGAAGTGCGCAAGCTCCCTGCTCTTTTCTGGGTGATTTTCCACCCTCTCTGGCTGCCCTGGTGTAGCTGGAAGGACCCACACAGCAAACTCGACAGTGCTGTGGCCTGGCTGACCTGAGGAGGACAGGCAGAGGGTGAGTGTAGCTGGGCTGGCAGCAGCTACACCCTCGCACCCAGCAAGGGCTCCCCAAGCACAGGCTCTCCCAGCTCCCAGTGCCGACTCTGTCTGCCCAGCTGGGGGATTGGGAGAGGAGCAAGCAGCCATTGTGTGCTTGGAATGGGAGAGTGCCAGGGGCACGTGATGAGCCGGAAAAACAGAGCTCTCTTTTCCTGTCTCCAGGAGCCTCCCGAGGATGATGCCAATATCATTGAGAAGATCCTTGCCTCCAGGATGGTGCAGAAGGAGGTGAGTGGCAAAGATGTCAGTGGGGCTAGAAATCCCTGAGCAGAGGGGAGATGGGACCTGGCTGCCCTGTGCAGCAGGGACATGAGATGTAGCGGCATTTGGTGCTCTTGCTCCTGTGGTGGGGTGCTGGGGTATGCCCAGACTGGCACCTTTCTGAGCTGTGGATCAGTGTGGTGCCTGTCCTGTCCTGGGCACCAGTAAGCCTCTGGAGAGGAGTCAGGCATGGGCTGATGCCCAGAAGGTGTTGGAGTTCCCCATGCTCAGGTGGTCTCACATCATGTTCCCCAGGGCTACTGCATCTCTGGGGCAGCGGCACAAAGTGCCTGGCTGTCCTCACTATCCCTGGGGCTCAGTCCCTGGAGCCTGCGGCCAGGCAGAGGATGGCTGAGCACGTCCCCCCAACTTCTGCACAGCCTCTGACTGTCACTAACTCTCCTGCCCTTGGTTTCAGGCTCATCCTGGAGGCCTGGCATTTGAGACAGAGGAGTTCTACGTCAAGTACAGGAACTTGTACGTGCGGTGTTGTGGTGCTTTTTTCTGTGGGGCCTGTGCATGCAGGAGCAAGGACTGTGTGCTCCCACCTCCATCCCATCCCTAGCTGCAGCCCCAGCATTCCTGTTTTCCTGCCCGTGTCCTCCTGAGCCAGCTGTGGTGGTGGGAAGCAGGGCAGCTGCTGCAGCTTCAGTGCTTGGTCTTGGCCTGGTCCTGGGCCATGGCTTTCCCCAGTTTGGGGTGGCATAGGCATAGGCATGGGCTGGGCATTCTCTGGATTGTTGGGAGATCAGTGCTGCTCTGTGTGGTGGATGGGTTTGGGACCAAAGTCCTCTTGGTCACATGTTGTTGATTTTTTTTCCTTCTGCAGCTCTTACCTCCACTGTAAATGGGCAACGCTGGAGGAGCTGGAGAAGGACCCCAGGATCTCACAGAAGATAAAGCGCTTCCGGAACAAGCAGGCTCAGATGAAACATATTTTTACAGAGGTGAGAGTGAAACACAGTGAGCAGTGGTGCCTGACCCTGAGCCCAGTGCTGTGGCTGAGCAGGCCAGGAGCTGCCCCTGAAACCTTGCTGCCGAGGCCAGTCCATCTCCTGGGCCAAAGGCACCGGGGCTGGAGCTGAGGGTCCATGACTGTGCCCTGGACACCTGTAGTGTCACTGGTGGAATTATGAGCAGGGTGACAAGTGTCACTTGCTGGGCACTCCCAGCTCTGGAGGAGTTGCTTGGTGGGAGGGAGGACAGCATACAGGGCTGGAGGTGCTTCTGTGGTGGAGCAGAGATGCTGTGGGAGAGAGGGAGCTATAAATATCTGGGCTTAGGGCTGCTCCTGCCTGCTCTGCTCTATAAGGAGATTAATCTTGCTTAGTATGAAAGGTGTTCTATAATTTATCTTGCTGCTCCAGAGATTGTTGTTGGATCTCCTCAAACTGCCCCTTAAAAGTGTAAATCAGGCCAGTAGGCTATGAAAATTTCTCCATTGTAGCTGGAAAGCTGGGGATGTGTGTCGAATTTCTCACTTGCAAGTCTGTTTGGGGTCTTTCTCAGGATGCAAAAAAAAAGCATGTGTTGGAACACTCTGTACCACTGACAGTTCAGCAAGGAGCACATGCTCTTTTCCTGTAACTAACTGGGGCTTGGCAAGTTGTGAGCATAGAAGCCTGGTTTTTCTCCTTCCCAAGCCCTAGGCCATGTCTCTCCAAGGGCTATGCTAGGGGAGGCAAGAGGGAAGCAGAAATAGAGGCCAAGGTTTCACTCCTTGCAGCCATGGAGTGCATTGGGTGCTATGCACTGTGGTGGTCACAGCTCTGGATGCTGCACATCAGCTGGAGCAGACAGCTTAGGACTTGTACCTTGGGGCCAGATAGGCTGGAGAGGTCATTCCTGCCTCCCAGCAAGGGCAGCACAGAGCATGTGACTGCTCTAAAGAAGGAGCTTTGCCCTCTGCGGGGCTGCTGCGTCCTCCCTGCCCAGAGACAGATGTCTGTACCTGTGTCCAGGGCACTTGGTGTGTTGCACACAGCTAGCAGCATCCTGAGGACAGATGCCCTGCAGCTGTTTACTTGTGCCCATCTGTTTAACCCTGGAATCACCTTGAACTTACCTCCTACTTTACTGTTTGCCATCACAGCCGGATGAGGATTTGTTCAACCCGGACTACGTGGAGGTAGATCGAATTCTGGAGGTGGCTCACACAAAGGACCCTGACACTGGGGAGGTGAGAGGCTGCATCTCTCCCTTGCCCCATGGAGGGAAGGAGGGAAACTTGCAGGAGGTCCAGCTCCATGACATTGCGGGTCATCTCTGAGCACCCTGACCCTTCCCAGCCTTCCCTTGCACAGCTTTCCCTGTCCCCGAGGACCCTTGTCACCGGATGGGTGGAGGGCTGCTGACCCTCCCTGTCTCTGAGCCTGTCTCTCCCTGTGCTGCAGGAGGTGACTCACTACCTGGTGAAGTGGTGCTCACTGCCCTATGAGGAGAGCACCTGGGAGCTGGAGGAGGATGTTGATCCAGGGAAGATTAAAGAGTTTGAAGCCCTCCAAATCCCTCCAGAAATCAAGCACATGGTAACGTACCCTGAGGTAATGTACCCGGCTGGTAGCTCTCTGCCCTGGGCACAGGGACTGGCTGTGTCTTGCCACAGTCAAGCAATGCTGACCTTGTCCCTGCTGCTGCAGTGACAGTATCCTGATACAGTATCCTGTATCCTCCCCTCTGGGTGGGTCATTTGTCAAGGTCTGAGGGTGGGTTCCAGAGGCCAAGACCTTGTTATGACTCAGCTGTCAGTGACTGCTTTGAAGTGTTGTCCTGATGTGCAGCTCCAGCAGTGGGATCTGGCCTCACTGGGCATTAGCATCTCCCATGCACCTTGCTCCTGCTGTCTCCTCCTAGGAGCGCCCGGCATCTGAGTCCTGGCAGAAACTGGAGAAGTCCCGGGAGTACAAGAACAGCAACCAGCTGCGGGAGTATCAGCTGGAGGGAATGAACTGGCTGCTCTTTAACTGGTATAACAGGTGAGGAGGGGCTGGAGCCCAGTGCTGCCATGAGCAGTCCTGCTGGCAGCAGGCCCTGTGTATGCTGTCATGGGAACAGCAAAGCTGGGGAGCACAGCAGACAAACGGGCCTGACAGAGCAGCCATTGAGTCCTTAAAGTGCTGGAGCTGGCAGGCAGCTGCCAGAAACAATGCATTTGCTTTAGCTTTGCAACTGAGTCTTTAGGAATGTTTCTCCCTGGTAAATGCTGATGAGTCTTGGAGATAATAGTGCTTAGCTCTGGGTCTAAGATACACCTGGTTTTATTGGTATTGGCCAGGCTATTGGTGACCCATTGTGTTGCAGGCAGGTGGGAATATGGATGTTCTCAGCTGCAGCAGGCCATCAGATGCATCTTTTCCTGGCTCGCGTGTACCTGAAGAACAGCATCTTTCATGCTGATTTTGAATTCATGATCTTACAAGAAGTTGGCTGGCTTACCCAGTGTCTTGGTTTGAAAGACAGGTGTCTGCCAAGGAAGGTGGGAACCTCCCTTGGAATGGAAAATGTGACCCTCTTCCCTCTGAATTATTATAACTTTGAAATTACGGGGCTTTCAGGCAGAGATACGGGAAAAGGAATACCAGCTCTTCACTAGTATGTGTATGGATAACGAGGCAAACAAACAGCAGCAGCGGCAGCGACACCGAACAGAGCAGAGCCCGGTGCCGGCCTCTCCCGGCCGCAGGCACTTTCCCCTCGGGGCAGTTCCGGGCACGGCCGGCAGGGGGCGCTGGTGGCTCCCGGCCGGGCAGGGGGTGCGCTGGTTCCCCCGCGCCTGCAGGGGGCGCTGTGGCGCGAGCTCGGCCGCCTCTGCACGGGGTGATGGCAGACTTGACCGAGCCGGGAAGGGACGGAAGAAAGGCTTCACAAACACCCAGGGCAGCCAGTCCCGGTGCCCCAGCAGGACCCTCGGGAGCAGCAAGATGGAATGGCAGGAATGAACAAAAATCTTGGGTGGGAGACCAGATGTATCAAACTCCACATCTGCACCAGGAACCCCGGGCATCTGGGCAGGCAGGGGGTGCGGAGCTACAGTGCAGCAAAGACTTGGAGCAGTGGCAAAGAAGCCGTGGGGACAGGGCAGCGGCGGCCCGGCTCCGAGCAGGGCCGGGAAAGGCGGGCTCGGCATCCTGGGCTTTTTCCCCTGAGGCACCCGAGCAGACGGTGAAAAATCCCTCTTTTAGCGAGGTAAGGTGTTCACAAGGTCCCAGCGCAACGGCCGCTCTTACGAGCAGAGCTCCACTCAGGGTAGAAGAAAGGCAGCAGGAGACGGAACCCCGCAGCGGTGATGAATTCTCCCCACAGCCACCGCAGCCCCTCCCCACTCCGAGTGCCGGGAGCACGGGAGCCCGAGGGGCTGCACCCGACCCCGTTTTCCCGGCCCAAATCTCGTGGTGTCTCGGCCCTCCATGAGAAACCTCAGGTAAAGAGAGAGCAGAGCAGCCGGCTGCAGCTCTCCCCTGAGCTGTGACAGCTTCTTTGGTCTCTTGAGTATCCAGTTCTTATTGTCTCCTAGCAACACGTAGGGGGGGAGACTCCTTACGAGAAAAAAAAACAAAAGGAGAACTCCTAAAACCCCAACACCCAGACAGATTTGGGCCACTGTACCAAAGTCCTCCCAAGCTCCATGCTGCAGGGTCAGAGAAGTGTGGGCAGAGGTGGTGTGCCTGACATCCCATCAAAGAGTTGGTGACAGTGGTTTCTGCCCCAAAGAGCCACACTGACCCGACCTTGTCCATCTCTGCAGGAAGAACTGCATCCTGGCTGATGAGATGGGGTTAGGGAAGACAATCCAGTCAATCACCTTCCTCTCAGAGATATTCCTGATGGGCATCCATGGCCCCTTCCTCATCATCGCACCTCTCTCCACCATCACAAACTGGGAGAGGGAGTTCCGCACCTGGACGGAGATGAACGCCATCGTGTACCACGGCAGCCAGATCAGCCGGCAGATGATCCAGCAGTATGAGATGGTGTACAGGGACACACAGGTGATTGATGCACACAACGCTCCCAGGATGCGTCCCCCAGCCCTGGCTTCCTTTACTTGAGAAGCACAGAGCTGCCTGTGGAGCTTGTTCATTTGGAGAGAGAAAGGTGATCTTTTCAACCCTCTTTGCTGGCATGGGCTCAGGCTGCACTGTGTATGACTGAACAGGCACAGCTCGTTGCAGAACGGGGAGGGTGCAGCATAGCCCTGGTTCTTGTCTGGGCCTATGTGCCTGCCCTGGGGTAGTGTCTGGTTTGGAGGTACACAGCCTGTGGCCATCAAGGAGGTTCGCAGGAACCTGCCCAATGCTCAAGAGGGATTATTCTGGGGAAATTCCAGCTTGGAGTCAGATGCTCATGCTGATACTGTCAGATAGGAGGTCTGACAGTGTGCTGCCAACCTGCAGGACTCAAACTCTGGTTTCTGTTTCCCTAGGGTAACCCTCTCCCTGGGATCTTCAAGTTCCAGGTAGTTATCACCACTTTTGAGATGATCCTTGCTGACTGCCCGGAGCTGAAGAAGATCCAGTGGCGCTGTGTGGTCATTGACGAGGCACATCGCCTGAAGAACAGGAACTGCAAACTCCTGGAGGGGCTGAAGCTCATGGCCCTGGTGAGCATGTCCTGCCTGGGTTCACCTGGGAGCAGGCTGGGCTGGAAATGGCCATGCTGACCAGTCAGATGCCACTGGCAGCAGCTCAGGCCCTGTGCCAGGCTGGAGGAAAACCATCCAGGGGGCCCCCTGATGGACAGGGCACTGGTGCCCTGCAGCCCTCACAAACTTCCTTTTGCCACAGTGGAATATTAACTCCCCCTGTGCCTTCCCACCTGGGGGTGCTCCCTGCCAGAGCCCTGCCCAGCCTTGCAGCACAGTTAAGCAGCTGCAGCACATGGGGACAGTTGGTGGCCAGCCCTGCACAGCACCTCTGGCCATGGTGTGCCTTGTGCCCTACACTGAGCAGGGCTGTGGTGTTCAAGCTGGTTTCTTACTGCTGTGCGAACATGGGACCAGTCCATGCCACGGACGGGGGTGCAGGACTGTGTATGTTAACAAACGGATTAGTGAGCTGCTCTGAGAAGTTATTTGGATGTCCAGCTCTTTTCCAGCCCTGGGAAAAGCAGTGCTGCTGTTAGCTGGACCAAGGGCCATCAAGCCTTTTGGATCTTCCAGCTGTACCCAGCTTCCATCACACTCAGCTGTAGCTGGGCCAGGCCTCCAAAAATAATTAATCCTGTGACTCCCACAAGTTCCAAAAGACCCTGCTGTTTCCGCTGACTTTGTGTCTTGTGCAGGTCCCTGCTGGGTTGTGAGCTTGGGTCAAAGCAGGATTGCTACTCGTCCCCCTTCTAAACAGTCACCTTCTTTTGTACAAGTCCTGTGGGAGCCTCCCACCTTACGACTGCCCTTCTTTCCTAGCTGGCCACTCCTGAGGACATTTCCTGCACTAGGCTGGGCAGGAGGATTAGCCTGAGTAGTGAGCCCAAGGCTCTGGCAGTGCTGGGACAGAGCATCTGGTGCACCCAGGACCAGCACCTGGTGGAGCCTGAAGCCTGAGCCTATGTTGTCAGGCGTGGGAGGGAGGGCATTCTCCTTGAGGGATCATCTGGTCCTCACACCCCCAGGTCTTGGGGGTTGTCTGGACCCCATCTCCTTTCACTGCACACATACTTGCATGGTGGACCTCTAAGAAAAGCTCCTGTTTGTTCCCAGTGCACAGTCGTAGCTGCCCCTGCTGATTTTGGAGCACCCTGCTGAGACTGGTCCTAGCAGCAGGTCACTGGTGCCCCTCGGTGTCCCGTGGCTCTGGGCCGTGTTCCCTCTTGTTCTCCCTGAGCTCTGAAGACAGACATCCTGCCCCCAGCTGCACGGAAGCTTGGGCTCTGTCCAGTGCCAGCACAGCCCTGCCCGAGGGTCTTGTGCCAGGGCAGGGCTGAAGCCTGGGGGTGTTGCGAAATCTTGGGTTTGGCTGTTGTTGCACAGAGCTGGACTGGAACATGTGCACGGGAGCATCCTGGGAGCCACAAGACAGTGTTATGTGGCAGTGGCTCGGTCGGGGCTGTCACCACGGCCAGGGAAGCTTCTCAGGGAGTGTGTGTGCTCCCAGGCCACCCAGAGTGCTTCTGAGGCTGGAAGACAAGAAACATTGTTCTCTTGGAACCCCTTCAACCCAGCTAATGGGGTTGAGCCCTCAACTTGGTTTTTGTGTGTTCCCAGGAACACAAGGTGCTGCTGACAGGGACCCCCCTGCAGAACTCGGTGGAGGAGCTCTTCAGCCTCCTAAATTTTCTGGAGCCACAGCAGTTCCCCTCAGAGACAGCTTTCCTAGAAGAGTTTGGAGACCTGAAGACAGAGGAGCAGGTACCTGAAAGAGTGATGCTGGTGACTTAGCACAGGCCACTGGGACACCAGGCATGCTTTCAGACATGTGCTTCATGGAAGTGGATAGAACTTCTCATGCCAGGAGGAGCAAAGTTGTGACAGAGCCCCAGTGCTGCTCTGGGGAGAGGAGACCTGCCCCTGCCAAGGCAGTGGTCTGCTCCCACCTGACTCCCTGCTGCCCTTGTATGCCTGTGTAGAGCAGCTCACTTGCCTCCTCCACCTGCTCTGTCCCTGAGACCAGCAAGAGTGCAGGGGGAATGAGGAGGTCAGTAAGTCCATGTGTCAGTCACCCTAGGAGTTCCCCTGGAGAGCCTTCCTCCAAAGCTCTCCTTGAGTGTGGGTCATGGGAAGCTACTTAGTTGCCTGGGCTGTCCCACTGCCTTTCGACTGTGGGAATTGCACAAAAATTGTCATTCTGTGGGAGCAGGCACAGGCATATGAAGTAACCACTGTCTCAGCTACCATCCAAACTCTCAGCTCTCCCTCTGCATCAGACACCTAAGGCTGCTGGCAGCAGAGGCATGTGGAGTTCACAGCCCGGGACTGGTCACTGACATGCCTGCCCCAAGGACCCCAGCCCCTGAAGTTGTCCTGGCTGGCTGCTGAGCAGCTGCTCCAGAGTCACCTGTAGTGGGTTTGCAAGTGTGGGGAGGCTCTAGTCTTGCAGACTCCTCCGCTGTGCCCATGTGCTTGCCATTGCGGGGAGGGCAGTGAGTGTCTGTGCTTGCTCTGCAGGTGAAGAAGCTGCAGTCCATCCTGAAGCCCATGATGCTGCGACGGCTGAAGGATGATGTAGAGAAGAATCTGGCACCCAAGCAGGAGACCATCATTGAGGTGGAACTGACTAATATCCAAAAGAAATACTACCGGGCCATCCTGGAGAAGAATTTCTCCTTCCTCTCCAAGGGTGCCAACCAGCACAATATGCCCAACCTCATCAATACCATGATGGAGCTGCGCAAGTGCTGCAATCACCCGTACCTTATCAATGGTGAGGGCTGTGCGCAGGAGTTGTGTGGGGGGACATACAGGTATCACTGCAATATTTACTGTTCACTCTCAACAGAACTTGCCCAGCTGGGGAGCCAGCTCAGGCTTCGTGCCATCTGCCAGTGGTGTGGCAGTGGTCTGCCCTGTTGCCTTCCCAGGCAGCCCAGCTCCCTGCAAGGGCTGCTTGCTGATGGGCACCTCAGGGTCTCCTGAGGCTCACTATGTTTGGGGGTGTTCTGACACAGGACCAATGTCCCAACCTGACTTGTTCTGCCAAGAGCCCTGAAGAAGTTTAGTCCCAGGAGTGGAGGGTCTGCAGGAGGTCTCTAGGCAGCCTCCCTCCTCTGACTGCATGGGTTCTGTTGCTCATGCGGTCCCTTGCTGCTGCGCTGGGCAGCTGCACTGCCAGCCTTGCCAAGAGCTCACATCCCTTTTCACCTGGCAGGGGCAGAGGAGAAGATCCTGGAAGACTTCCGTAAAACACACTGCCCAGAGGCACCAGACTTCCAGCTGCAGGCGATGATCCAGGCAGCCGGGAAGCTGGTGCTCATTGATAAGCTGCTTCCCAAGCTGATCGCTGGTGGGCATAAGGTGCTCATCTTCTCACAGATGGTGCGCTGCCTTGACATCCTGGAAGACTATCTCATCCAGAGACGGTTAGTACAGGCATTCTCCACGGCTCCTCCACAGCACCTCCCTGTGCTGTACATAGAGAGTGGCAACAACACAGGGTGGGGATTTGGCCATTTCATGCCCACATGCTGATGGATCCAAGTTACCATCTACTGCTGGTGGGTGCGGAGACCCCAGAGCTAAACAGCTCTGACCTTTCATTCTGTGTAGTCCAGGGCTAGTCCTCAGAGTGACCAGGTAGAAGTAGGTCCATCCCTTGGTCCTGGTTCCCATGAGCCCCATATTCATGCACCATGCATGGGGTTGTGATGATCTTTTCATCATAAGAGGCACAACTTTTGGGAACAACAACAGTGCACACAGGCTGATGGAGTCTGGGCCTCCACCTGGGCACAGGTCCTGCCAGTAAGTCCTGCTGCTGGTGTGCCCACGCAGCCTGGGGGAAGGAGCAGAAAGAGATTGGAAAGCCACAGCCTCTTCAGGCCCTGGTGTGATGCTGCTCTGACCTCTTCCCCTCTCGAGCAGGTACACTTACGAGCGCATCGATGGGCGGGTGCGCGGCAACCTGCGCCAGGCTGCCATCGACCGCTTCTGCAAGCCCGACTCGGATCGCTTTGTCTTTCTCCTGTGCACACGGGCGGGCGGGCTGGGCATCAACCTGACTGCTGCCGACACCTGCATCATCTTTGATTCCGACTGGAACCCACAGAATGACCTGCAGGTAACGGGCTGGGCAGGGCCAGGCTGTCAGGAGGTCCTGAGGCACAGCTTCTGTCACTTGTGTCAGGCAGGGAGAACAGGGCAGCAGCACCAGCTGTACTGAGCATGAGGTGCCGTGCCAGGAGAGCTGGCACGGATGTGGGCAGAGGGAACAGGATGTGGGGGAGACCACAGTGTGGCTCTGAAAGCACAGAGGGGCTGCAGAACAGGCAACACTGTGTCCATACCTGGTGTTGGAGTGGGTGCAGCATTGTGTGCCACATCTGCAGAGAGCCAAGGCTCCAGCCTGAGCCCTGTGTCCTTGCCTGAGGGTGCTGGGCTCTCCCATTCCTGCTCCACAGCTGTGCAGGCTGTGCCAGAGCCCTGCCAGGTCAGCCACAGTCAGGGAGTAAGGGTGCTGTTGTGGGTGGGAGCTGACTGTGGGTCAGGTGGGTGAGTGTAGGTGCTGGTGCAGGGTGCCACGGGCCACATGGTCCCCATCCTGCTGGGCTCCCAGTGCTGACACTGTGCCCTCTGCACTCACAGGCTCAAGCTCGCTGCCACCGGATTGGGCAAAGCAAGGCAGTGAAGGTCTATCGCCTCATCACCAGGAACTCCTACGAGCGGGAGATGTTTGACAAGGCCAGCCTGAAGCTGGGCCTGGATAAAGCTGTGCTGCAGGACATCAACCGCAAGGGCAGCACCAATGGGGTAGGTTGACTGCTGGAGTGGGGCCAGGTGGGAGCCACTGCAGGAGAGCTCTCCTTCTCCCCCTGCAAGTCACCACCAGGTCGGAGCAGGGACTGGGCAGGCTTTGGAGAGGGAGAGCCCAGTCCCACACATTTGCACCACTGTTCTTTGGCCTGCCAGGCTGTTCCTGCCCTGCCATGGGGATAGGGAACACGTGATGCTGTGTCCGGGGTGGCATGGACTGAAATTCCTGACAGTCTCTCAGGAAGAGTTTTGAAGTGACCTCTTTGCTTTAGCAGCAGCAAGTCTGGGTTGTCTTGGGGCCCTTTCTTCTGGAGCAGAGGGAGGAGCCTTCTCCTGTTGTGCAGTGATCATGGTTGCTGGCCGGGTTGGTGATGCCCCCATGCTTTGGGCAGGTTCAGCAGCTCTCCAAGATGGAGGTGGAGGACCTACTGCGGAAGGGTGCCTACGGTGCGCTCATGGATGAGGAGGACGAGGGGTCGAAGTTCTGTGAGGAAGACATTGATCAGATCCTCCAGCGCAGGACACAGACCATCACGATCCAGTCTGAAGGGAAGGGCTCCACATTTGCAAAGGTGTGCTGTGCTCCACTGGGAGGGAAGGGAACTTTCCCTTGGCGGATGGAGGAAGGGGAGCATGCAGGGCAGTAGTGGTCGGCCAACCTCCTACCTGTGTGTGAAGACATGTCCACATGGAGGCAAAGCTCTGCTGTTGCACTGTGCCAGGAGCGAGACCTTGCTGGGGCACCACAGCTGGTGTGGTCTCCTGTCTCTCTGGTGGTCAGCAGAGCGTTGAGGAGGGGCCACCATCCTGGCGGGTGATGGAAGGCTGCCTAGGAGGGTTCAGCTGTCCCTCTGAAGCTGGTTCAGGCTGGTGAGAAGGCAGAGCAGGGCCTGTGCTCCAGGTGCTGGGCAGTGTCCAGATGTGCTCTGTCCCCAGGCTGCAGGTGTGGGTGGATGCAGAGCTGCTGTTGTGTCCCTGTCAGGGCGCTGCAGGGTGGAGGCCTTCCTCTTGTGGGCTGGGGACTCCTGGCCATGGCAGCAGACCATACCCCAGAGCTGTACTCTGCCCAGGGCTGTTGTAGGCAGGGTCAGCCATCTCCTCGGGGAGGATGGATGAGTTCAAAGCCTGGGTGAGATCCAGTCCTGAGCTGGGCTGATCTTCTTACTCATGAGCTGAGCTTATTTGATCTGGAGTCTGTCACTTTCCCTGCCCTTCCAGTCAGTGATGCTGCCTCAGTGTAGTGCATTTGTAGTAGTGCTTTGCTGAGCAGAAATGCAGGTGGAGACCTGAGCTGCCAGTGATGTGGGAAGGAGCTGTGGTACCTTCAGCACAGCCCTTCTGCAGCACAGCGGGTCTCTGTCTCCAGCCTCACTCTTCTGCAGCCATGAGATCTGGCTCTGTGCTGGGACCCCAGGATGGTGGCAGGACCCAGCTGCTGAGCTGCATGATGCCCGAAGCCAGATGCTGCTCTGCCATGGAAGCCGAGTGCTGTGGGGCCTGACAAAACCCCCAGAGAGAGCCTGAGGAGCCAGCTCTGTGCTGTGCTCTGGCTGGTGCCTGCTGGGGCCACTAAGGGCCATCTGTCCCTTCTCCTCTTGCACAGCCCAGGCTCCATTTACAGTGGGTCAGGCAGGACTGCAGAACAGAAGGGATCACCTCCCTTAGGCAAACAAAGAACCCTCTGGCACGTGTCAGCTTGGGGTGTAACATCCCACAGCAGCGAGGCTGTGCACTCAGGCGTGTGGGGGGGTCTCTGTATGGGAGAAAGCACACTTGGATGGTGAGTTGCACCCTGTTCACTCCTTTTCCTCCTAGGCCAGCTTCGTAGCATCAGGAAACAGAACTGACATTTCCTTAGATGACCCCAACTTCTGGCAGAAGTGGGCCAAGATAGCAGAGCTCGATACAGATGCCAAGAACGAAAAGGTAGGATGCAGTTTGTGGCCCATGTGCCCTACAACTGATCTGACACCATGTGGCCTGGTGTCCAAGTGGGAGCTGCATGCTTCCTCTGGGCATCAAGGGGTTTGTGTTGGGCATCAAGAATTACTACAAGGGAAGACTGACCCAGGAATGCTGGCTAAAGCCTTGATTTATTTAGCCACATGTTGGTCTGTGTCTCCCTGATATTTCAGGGTGCTCAGTCTGTACTCCCAGCTACTCCCAACTACTCCCAGCTACTCCCAGAAATCCCACCCTCTGCTTGAGAGCGTTGTCCAAATGCTCCCGGAGCTCTGGCAGCCTCGGGGCTGTGCTCATTCCCTGGGGAGCCTGGTCAGTGCCTGGCCACCCTCTGGGAGAAGAACCTTTTCCTGACGCAGCTCCAGTTATTCCTGTGGGTCCTGTCCCTGGTCACAGAGAGCAGAGATTGGAGCTGCCCCTCTGCTGCCTCTTCCTGTCAGGAGGCAGGAGGGGACAGATGGGGTTCCACCTATCTGCTGGCCCTGCTGAGGTGATGGGCTCAGCTGCAGCTCAGGTCTTTCTCCTCAGCTCCTCCATCAGGCACAGGGTGCTGCCACTGGCTCCAGTGCAGCCCCAGGGCTGCCATAATTCCAGCTAAGGCAGCGGTCTTGGAGAGATGGTTTTAGACAGCAGCAGGAAGCAGGCCCTGCAGCTCTGTAGAGTTCACTGCTCAAGCAGGAGCAATGGGAGAGAGCGTGCGTGCGCGTGTGTGTGTTTGTGTGTGTATGTCCTATGTGCCCGAAATCCAAGCAGATTTACGTGGTATTAATTCATTCAACAGGGCGGGGTAAGGAGAGGGGACAGGTACATGCTATTTAATTTCATACTGCTCCCTCCTGCACCTTTTTGGAAGCTGCCTTTCCTGTTCCAGCCCACCTGTCCCCCTGACACAGAGATTGCACTGCCTTCAGCACAGCACTTGGCACAGGCAGTGCAGAGTGGGCCAGGAGTGACTCAGAGCTGAGTCAGCTGCTGGCTGTCAGCAGTTTGGACACAGAGGGGCTGATTTGCAGCCCATCATCAGTCAGGCTGAATTTTGTGCTGGCCAGGAGTTGTCATTTGTGCAGGCAGAACTGCACACAGATAACTTGAAGCAGATATCCTAGTGGGAAGGTGATGGTCAGCCACAGGACTGGCAAGCCAGGAGCCAGAGGCTGAGCAGAGCCCGGGTGACAGGGGGCAGAAGAGCACATATAAGTGTTTCTGCCTGGACCTGAGAACATTCTGTGCTCTGTCGGTCGCAGGAGAGCCTGGTCATTGACAGACCCCGGGTGCGGAAGCAAACCAAACACTACAACTCCTTCGAAGAGGATGAGCTGATGGAGTTCTCTGAGCTGGACAGTGACTCGGACGAGCGACCCACGCGCTCACGGCGCTTCAACGAGAAGACGCGGCGGTACCTGCGGGCTGAGTGCTTCCGTGTGGAGAAGAACCTGCTCATATTTGGGTGAGTCTCACCCCTGTGAGAGCACAGCCACGGCCTCCAGCTGCCCCAGTGCCCATGTGGGCCACTGGCTGCACCAGCCACTTCCTGTCTGTCATGCTCGCAGTGTTCCCTCCTTCCAGCAGTGACCTCCCTGGTGGGACCTGGGCTCTAAGTGAATGTTTGGGATGGAAGAAGAGTTAGGAGGACAAAGCATGAGCTGGCAGTTAGCACTTCCAGAGTCTGCTCCTGCCTCTGCCCTGTTCAGTCCTGCAAATCTTTCTCCTTCTTTGCTCCTGTAACGTGTGGGCAAAACATCCCTATCCAGGGGAGCTGGCAGGGAGCTCCTGGAGTGAGGTGCCAGCAAGGTCTCTAATTGCACAGGAGTGTTTACTCTGTGTTCCTGCTGTTTCAGCTGGGGACGCTGGAAAGATATCCTGACCCATGGGCGGTTCAAGTGGCACCTGAACGAGAAGGACATGGAGATGATTTGTCGGGCCTTGCTGGTGTATTGCGTCAAACACTACAAGGGGGATGAGAAGATTAAGAGTTTTATCTGGGATCTCATCACGCCGACAAAGGATGGCCAGAACCAGGCTTTGCAGAATCACTCAGGTATTGCGTGTTCTCTCTGCCATTGCATCTGTACCTGTTGCCCTGTGCCAGCCTGCAGGACTGAGGCTGCAGAATTCAAAGCAGAGCTGACAGAAACAGTCTGCAAGTGTTTGTGCTTGAGCACTGCAATTCTCTCTGCGCAGAGAAGGAGGCTTCCATGGAGCTCACCTCCACACTGACCCTCAGACCCAGCTGCAGGGGCTGGTTGCATCGGGGAGGCTGTTTTCTGGCTTTCAGTGCAGAGAGAGCCTTGTGGTGGGAGCAGAGGTGCTGCTCAGTCTTCTCTGGCCTGTGAATACTGTCGTGGTTCCCCTGCGCAGGGAGATGCTGGGCAGTAAGCACCAGTGACTGTATGAACACGTTGAGTGTGGTAGGGACAACGGTGCTGATTCCGCTCAGAGCATGAACATGCCTCAGGCTGCTCCTCAGGGCCTCGCAGGGCACAACATGGGCATGGTGCAGGACCCTGCCTGTGCCTCTGGGCAGCACGGGCAGCTGCACCAGGGAAAGCTGGGGGTGCAGCTGAGCATCCATCTCACACCAAGGTTGTGGGTTTGATCCCTTATGGGCCATTCACTTAAGAGCTGGACTCAATGATCCTTGTGGATCCCTTCCTACTCAAAATATTCTGTGATTTTGTGATTTCCGGCTTTCGTTTCCCCTCATCATGGTACTTGTCCCAGACTTACTGGTCTGCAGTGCCTGCCCTGGTGGGTGGAGGTGCAGTGCTGGTTTGTCCTGAGACTTGTGCAGTGCAGAGTGCTCCCCAGGTGATGCTGTCTTCTCTCACTCTGTGTAGCAGGACCCTTGTCCTAGGCCTGGCTGTGCTGTCTCTACCGAGAGCCAGTGTGTGTAAGGTTCATGTGTCACACCACATGTCAGATCTGTAGTTGCATCTGTTGGCTAGAGGTGTCTGTATTCTGTTGTGTAGAGTTCCCAGTGTATCCTCAGCTTCAGACAGGTCACCTAGAGGCTCCCCAGCCCTGCTGTCCCTCTGGCTGTGGCTCTGCCTCAGTGGTGGACACTGCAGATTGGCCTCCCCACCTGCAGCGCAGTGGCTGCTCTCTGTAGGCTCCCCTGGGGCTGGGGCAGCCATAGAGCCCACCCTGCTCATGAGGCAGCCACAGGGCCTTTGTCTTCATCTGTGAGCAGAGAGTGGCTGTTGGCTCTCTGGGTCTGCTGGGGTTTGTGGCCTGGGACATGTGGTTGCTGCCTGCTGTGCCAGAGGGCTCTGGCTGACCTTGCAGCACAGTGCCTGTGGCTCTCAGGACGGGTGAGTGGGGCTGGGGGAGGCCACAGTGTCCCTCAGAGCCCAGCAGCCATATGCTGCTTGTTCTGTACTTGTGATCTGTGGCACAAGGTGAGTAGTGAGGGGGCTGGAACTCTCCAGACTGCTTTTGACATCAGGGAGCTGGGCTGAAACCTGGGACTTCTGTTCCCAGATGGTAGAGGACAGGGAAGGCTGATCTGGAGTGGTGATGCTTCTGAGCGCCAAGTGCATCTTAGTTGGTGCTTAAAACACAGCATCATCATTTCCTTCTGCCTGGAAGTGTCCAGCTAGCTTTTGCAGTGTGAAGTCCAAGGAGGTGGCTTTTGGTGGCTGCCTTAAATTATTCTAGTCACCTCCTGCAATGGGAGTCACTTTGACAATGCTCCCTCCTGCTGTTGCCACATGGCCCTGCCCTGAGAGCAGCTGGGAGTGGGCTTGAGAATCCTGTGAGGAGCAGAGCAAGAGTCAGAAACAAATTGACTGGTATGAGTGAGCTTGATTTAGATAATGCCAAGTAATGAACAAGCCGCAGTTTCAGTGGAGGGTCAGGATCGCTTTAGTGCAAGAGCATTGAGTATTGACCAGCAAAGCAACCAAGAGCTTCTCCATCAACTCTTTAGAATGGCTTTTCCCACCTGTGAAACCTCCATGTTGTCTGGGCCAGAGGAGCAACAACATCTCAGCCTGACATCAGGAGCTGGAGAGCAGAACAAGCAGAACACTGCAGTGCAGAGCAGTGCTCCTTCTTCAGTGAGGAAGTCCTTCAGCAATAACTGCTGTGTCTCCCCAGGCAGCCGCAGGTACCACTCATGTCTGCAGAGAGCTGACTGGGCAAGTTTTGCCCCATCCCTGATGTGCAGAAAGCAGCAGCAACCTTCAGCCCTTGCTAGGGCATCCTGAAGCTCTTCTCAGTTCCACATCCGTGTGATCACGAGGGGTGAGCACAGCACCCAGACTCAGAGCTCTGCTCTGATCCAGCACCACCCTGCCTTTCATCCTGGAACAGACCGAGCTGCTGAGGAAGCAGCATTTGCCCAGAGTTCATCAGGCCAGTTTGGTGCTGGGGACAGGAGGCCTGGTGCCTACTGCAGGCCTCCAGCAGCCACCTGGGTCACAACCCTTGTGCTGGCATGGAGCTGCAGACTTTATGCAGGAGTTGATGACACGGTGACACTTTCTCTTCTTCACTGGTGTCACGAGACCAGACAGGTGGAATGGGACTGCTCAAGCATCCTTTCCCCTTCATGTCTGCAGTTCTTACCTCAAGAGCAGCTGCCCAGGGAGGCAGCTTATCCCTCTCTGGAGATATCCGAACAACAGTGACCCCACCAGGAGTTGTTTCCGTGTTCTGCTGTGACCTCATATCTTATTTCAAGGTTGAAATGTGTTTAATTTTCATCTCCAGCCACTGGATCTCATTTTATCGTCATCAGGCAGATGGGACCGCATTCCCTTTCCTGTTGGTACCTTAGCCCCCTTGCAGCAATCCAGTCCCTCCCCAGCCCTGCTCCAGATGCACGGTATAAGAAACAGCCCTTACAGATCAGATCAGCAGGTCTGCTACTCTTTGATCCTTTGGGAGCTTCTTGTTTGAACTCTTATCTCAAATAACTGTCCCCATAGAGTGACCTTCAGAGGTGGCTGCAGTGCCTAAGTAAGTCTCTGAGGGCTGTGCCCAGAACCAAGGTCCCTTCCATGCTTCATCCTTTCTATGTGATACTTTTATACATCGAGGGGCCGTGTTATCATTTGGGCTCAGCATTGCACTGAGAACACACAGCAGTTCAGTTTCTGTGGTGATCCCCAAGTTTTTCACAGGGATGGACTCTCCCATGCTCTGCGTTTGCCCCGTGCACTTCCCCTCCTTGGCTCTCCAGGCTGCAGCTGGGAGCTCTGCACGGGCTCCTCCAGCTCCCAGCTCTGCTGCCCCACCTGTCCTGGCACTGGTGATAGTGCCGGGCTGTGCCCATGGTGCCTGTGATGCTCACTGGCTGCCACTCGCTGTTACAGGCTTGTCAGCACCAGTGCCCAGAGGTAGGAAGGGGAAGAAGACAAAGAACCAGATGCTGCTTCCTGAGATAAAGAACGCAGACTGGCTCGCCACCTGCAACCCCGAGGTGGTGCTCCATGATGACAGCTATAAGAAGCACCTCAAACAGCACTGTAACAAGTGAGTCATAGAATCATGGAGTGGTTTGGGTTGGAAGGAGCCTTAAGGGACATCTTATTACACTACCCTGGCCGTAGGCAAGGACACCTTCCACTATCCCAGGTTGCTCCAAACCCTGTCCAACCTGTACTTGAATGCTTCCAGGGATGGGGCAGCCACAGCTTCTCTGGTAACCTGTGCCAGGGCCTCACCACCCTCAGAGTGAAGAATTTCTTCCTAATATCTAATCTAAATCTCTCCTCTTTCAGTTTAAAACCATTCCCCCTTGCAGGAGCCCACATTGGCACATGGAGACAGTGAGCTGAGGGCCTTTGGTGCTGGGAGGGTGGGAGGGAGCTGTGAAAGGCTCACAGCCCACACAGGATCACAATGCTGCCTCTGCTGGACCTCCCTCAAATTCCCCTCCAGCTCATGGAAGCCATGTCCTGTGCAGTTACCCTCCAGCCAGTGGGTCACAGGGCTGGGCAGTGTGGCATGACACTGCATAGTCGCTGCCCATCCTGCTCTAAGGAAGTGGGTCCTTCCACGTGGGAAAACATGGTGCCAAGCAGGTTTCACTGGCCTTGCTGACCTCTCTGCCGCCTGGGACAGGGTGCTGCTGCGGGTGCGAATGCTCTACTACCTGAAGGCCGAAGTGCTGGGGGAGGCTGCGGATAAAGCCTTTGAGGGGACCCCTGCCAGGTAGGGACCTAACGGTGAACCCCCGCGAGGCTTGTCGGGCTCGAGCACTGCCACAGGTATCTGACCCAGCCACATTTGGGCTCTCTGCAGCTCCAGACGAATCAGACCCCAGGTCTTCCTCAGGCAAAACTTCACCCTCAGGCAGCCACTGTGCCTGTGCAGACTGCAGCTGTGGCAGCCCTGCTGAGGCAGCTCTGAGACTGTAGCACCAGCCTGGGGGCGGTGGGGACTTACAGGGACACGCTGCAGGAAAATGGTTCTGCATGCTGCTTGACAAATGGGCCCTTATCCAAAGTGAGAGCCCACAGAGACTGCTCCCAGTCTCAGGGCCAGGCCTCAGAGCAGAGCATGCCCCATTGCTGTGGCCTGCAGTCCCTCCCAGCAGTGGGAGCAGTGGGACCCACAGGCTCTGTAATGGTACTGGGCCTGCAGCCTGCCGGTTCCTGACCTTTCTGCAAAGACTTCTCAGAGAAGTGTGATATGCTGAGCTTAAAGCTTAATTTCCCTAAGTAGGGGCTGCTGCCTTCCCCAGCACGGCTCCATAAGCACCAGTCTGTGTGGGGAGAGACACCATTCTTTTGGTGTCTCTTTTGGGGTTGGTAGGTGTGAAGTGTTTCACCCCTAGAGATACTGTTTGGGTCAGATGGGATCTTCAGTCCTCTGGTGTTGCTTGGGTGGGAGGGGAGAGAGGCTGGGGGCACCCACTGCCCTGGAGAAAGAGGAGCAGGAGGGCAGCAGGTTGTGGTGGAACCAAGGCTCCAGCTCTGACCCCTGGGAGATGTGTACCCATGTCATGGCGGGGCCCAGGCCAGCGTTCATTAGCTGTCCCCAAGCCAGCGAGCAGTGGCTCCTGCCTCCCCCTGTGCCCCCTGAGCAGTGCCCAGTGCCCCTCAGTGTCTGGTGAGGCTGGGAGAGGGGCGCTCATACCATGTCTGCCACAGGGAGCTGGATGTGCTGCTGCCAGACATTGACTACGTGGAGATCCCAGTGGACTGGTGGAATGCCGAAGCCGATAAATCCCTGCTCATCGGTGTCTTCAAGCACGGTGTGTACCCAGCTGTCTGGTGGGCGCTGGTGTGTGAGGGGCAGAGCCGTGGCCGTGCTCCACAGGCACACAGGGCCAGGACAGCTCTCCCCAGGTGCCAGCAGCATGTTTGGGTGGGGAACAGGCACCCCGCGGTGCTTAGGGTGGCCATGCTGGATCTCGTGGTAGACTCTAGTTTGCCAGGAGCAGTGTGCAGTTGCTGTGTGAGGGCAGGGAGAAAGGCATAGATCTTTTCTTGGCCTCATCATGGAGTCCCCACGTGGTTTCCAAGAGACACAGGGCTGTTTGCCCCAGCTGCACCCTGTGTGGAGGCTGTGCTGCTGCTGGGTGGGATGGGAAGGCTCACCTTTCCCTTTGCCTGCTACCCAGGGGCTGAAGAGCTTTTTGGGAAAGTGTTGAGAATTTCTGGAGGTGAGAATTGTTCTCACAGCAGTACAGAGGGAGTGAGAGGCAGGTGGGGAGCTGTGTACCAGGAGCAGGAGGTTTTCATGGACCAGGCTCAGGCTTGCTCTGTGCTGTCTGTCTGTCCTGACGGCGTGGCAGGTTACGAGCGGTACAACGCCATGCGGGCGGACCCAGCGCTGTGTTTCCTGGAGAAGGTGGGCATGCCCGATGAGAAGCTGCTCTCTGCCGAGCAGGGCGTCAGCGACGCGGCACAGGATGCTGTCGAAAGGTGGGCAGGGGATGGAGCCGAGCTCTAGCAGCAGCCTGGCTCGATCCTGGGGCAGTGCGGTGGGGTGAGCTGTGCACAGGGAGGTGGGAGGGAGCAGGGAGTGTTTCTGAGCACAGAGGGGAGGGAAGGAGGGAGCTGGTCCCCAGTATGAGGTGGAGGGATGGCATGAGCACCAATTCTTCGCTTCTTGGTGCTGCAAATTGGCACAGCCACAGGGGCTGTGCTGCCACTACCAGAGACTGTTCACTCTCTCACCCAGGGGCAGCATGGAAAAAGAAGAGAACAGTGGAGAAAAGGTGGAGGGACTGTCAAAACAGGAGGTGAGTGGGATTCACAGTGTTAGATTCACTGTGGTGCAGGCTTGGCTCCATCAGCTCTGCTGCAGGGCAGTAGGGAGCTAGCATGGCTGGTCTGCCTTGTCTGTGCCCCATCCTGTGTGCATTGCCTCTGCTCCCTGGAGCGCAGCTTCTGCTGTGCCTCTTTCTGTTACCTGTGGACCTGGGCAGCATCTTCCTCCTGGGGAGCTGAGGGGGATTGAGGGCTGGGGATGCCCAGGAGTGCTGGTTCTCACTCTTGGTTGGCTTCAAGAGCCACGTGGGGCCCTAGCAGAGGAGTCAGGGATGTCCCAAAAGAAATGGCCTTGGGGGAGAGGAAGAGCAGGGAATGAGGTAGCACAGCAGAGTGCAGGGATTGTTTGAACAGTGGAGGCTGTCACACCACTACTGTCCTGGGCCGTGGCACTACAGCCTGTGTCACTGTGGTGATCCTTCCCTCCAGGCCCAAAATGGCCTCTCTGAGCTGTCACCTCTGATCCCATATGCTGAGCACAGCCAGCAACTGCAGCCCAAGGGCACTGGACACACAACCCTGCCGATCCCACCACCCTGCACCCTGCCAAGGATGGGTGGGCTGTGGGTGCAGGGGGTTCTGTGCGGGGTTGAGCTGTCTCTGATCGTTTCCTTTTGCAGGACATCGTGGCTGCTGGGGTGGGTGAAGGCAGCGAGAAGCGGGACGAGCCAGTGGCAGGTGAGGCCACGTCTCCTGCAGTGCGGCCCATGGCTTCCCAGGGTTTGGTGTGGCACAGCTGAGCCTGAGTGCTACCCCAGGCACTGCTGGGTGGGAGGAACACATTGCTGGGCTGGAGGGACATGCTGCTCTGTGTTAGTGGGTGAGGCAGCTCAACCTGGGCAGGAACCCTCATGCACAGTCACAGCTGACCCAGGGATGGGCCCTGTGGCAGAGCAGCCAGGGTTCCGAGTGATTCCAGCCAAAGCTACCCAGGGTGACTAGAAGCGATTAGCCTGCTCTTATCCATGTAGTTGCCTGCATGAGATGAGCATGGGAGGTCTCTGCAGCGGGCGGTGTTGGCACATGCCATGGGCTGGCTGTCCCCACTGCTGAACAGGGAGCTGCAGTCTTCTCCCGTGCATGGCCTGGCCTGGAGCCATCATTCCTACCCTGATCTCAGCCTCTGGACTCTCTCTGAAGGAAGCCAAGACATGGTGAGGCTGTGAGCCAGCAGGCGCAGGGATGGTCACCCCCTACTCACGACTGTGATCCCTCATGTTCCCCATGGGAGGCAGAAGGTGGCAGGAAGCTCTTGGAGCTTGCCAGAGGATGTGGGAGCCTGTGGCTTTGCATGTGCACTAAATACTAATGTCCTTGTTGATGTTTGAAGCCCAGGATGGCTCCGACTCAGACAGATCCTGCTGGCCTGTCTCCTCTGCTCTCACGGCCAGACTGCGGCGGCTCGTCACCGTCTACCAGCGCTGCAACCGCAAGGAGCTGCCTCCCCGCGCCGAGATGCTGGTGCCCGGTAACCATGGCTACTGGCTGCAGGATGAGATGTTCCGGAGAGCCTCTGAGATGGACTCGATGAACAAAGAAATGCAGAAAAGGTAATGCAGCAGAGGAGCCTTTACAAAGCTGATTTAGCCCACTTGAATTCCTTGGCCCCCAGAACTGACGCAGATAAATGTCACCAGAGCTGTCTGTGCAGCAAGCTGCCCAGGGCATGGAGTCACATGGGTCCTTGTGGGCAGGGAATGTGCTCTGAGCAATAGGAGCCTTGCTGCTCCAGCAGCCAGCCCAGCCAAGGGAGCAGCCTCCACTGCAAACTGGAGTTTGTGAGAAGCAGGTGGTGACACTGAAAGGAAGTGAGGGGACAGCTCTTCAGGGTCAAATCCAGTGTCTGCTGGGCCAGGGGTCATCCTTGGCAGAGGAGAGTTGTGTCCTTGGGACACACTGTGGATAAGGGTGACAGATGAGCACTGTCACAGCCTGTGAGCGGTGTGTTTCCAACCCTTGTGGCTCTTATACCACTCGCTTTGCCTCCTGCTTGAGAGCCCAGTGGTGACATCCTGGTTGTGCTATGCTCCCATTTCGTTTGTGTGGGAGGAGGGTGGTGGGACTGTCGTGGCACCCCAAGTGGCTCTCTGCAGCCATGGGAGGGTGTGTGCAGGGTGATGCTGCTGCTGTCTCTGCCAGTCTCCTGTGCCACCCTGGGACTGGGACTCTCTGTGGTCACCAGCCCTCAATGGTTTTGCCTCCTGTGAACCTGTCCCGGCAGCAGGACCCCAAGTAACCACATGGGGTATGTGTGCTGCCTTGTGCTCTGTTCTTGGCCTCCTTGTGTAGAAACTGCTCCAGCCCACCTTCCCTTTCCTCTTTCTCTGGACTTCTTCCAGATGTACCATCCCCTCTTTGAGGTGAGGGCTTCAGTGGTTGGGCTGTGGACATCACAGCAGCCTGATACCTCCTGCTCCTTAATTCTCTGGGCTTTTTGTAGCGGAGATCGCCTTACAGGAGTTTTCTGCCAGACTTTAATTTGAGGCCTTTTGATAAAATCACCATTGGGCTCCTAGATTTGGATCATTAATATATTTATTAACTTTCTTCTTGTTATTCTCATTTTTGAAATGAAACATGACTGCAGGCCCTGGGAACAGGGGTGGCAATGCTGGCCCAGGTGTATTTTGGGCAGTTGGAGAGTGCTGTGAGTGCTGTCGCCCTATCTACTTTCCATTGATATGTCTCAGCTGCTTGCTGGTGCTGGTTCAGAGCTGCAGTTCAGAGGAGCTGAGGTTTGACTGGAAGCTTTCTTCAGGCCTCAGGCTCCCCTTTTTCTGCTCTTGCCCTGCTTTGTGCACCCAGGTCTGTTCTCTGTGCTGTTTCTCTGGGCTCTGCCTGGGCTGTGTTTACCCAGGACACTTCACCATCCCTGTCCTTTGAGTGGTCCCCACAAGGTGAAAGC
Organism: Oriolus oriolus; assembly: GCA_013400235.1. Taxonomy (NCBI): domain Eukaryota; kingdom Metazoa; phylum Chordata; class Aves; order Passeriformes; family Corvidae; genus Oriolus; species Oriolus oriolus. Next base: position 52,162 of record VXBT01001021.1, on the reverse strand, counting down.
TCAGAGGGTCCAAGCCAGCATGAAAGTTGTGTTCTGAGAGCGCTGTAACTGAACTCCTCCATCACAACTGCCGCTCTCCTTCAGTGGGGAGGGGGTGACACCCAGGAGTCCACACGAGTCAGTAAGGTGGGTGTTTGTTACTGGGACCCTCACAGCAGCAATCCCCAGTCCCAGTTTCCCTCTGGAAGAGACTGGATGAGAACCGTGTCTGCATATCCTTCCTTTGTAATTCCTGGTACAGAGAACTGACCTTTCCATGGGGGTGAAACAGCTTGATGTGGCAGGAAGGGAGTAGATGGGGGATAGGTTTGTGCCTCCACAGAAGCTGCTGGAGCCTGTGCCCTCTCGGCAGCACAGCCCAGAGCTGCACTCAGGGGTTTATTAAAACAGCCAAGAAGGTTTTTTCAGCAATGAGTTGAGAGCCATAGGGCCTGTGGCCTCTGCTTCTCCTCCCTGTGCACCAGAGGGCAGAGCATCCTGGGCTGTGGTGGTCTCTCCAGTGTGCTCCTCCTGACACCTCCCTCAAAACTGTTGGTCAGTAACCGGACAGTGCTCTCTGAGCCTCTCTGCCTGGTGCCTTGCCTGCTCTGGGCCCAGAATGTGTCTTAGTGGTGTTCTTGTCTCCTCCCTGCTCCACAGGTGGACCAGGAGGGAGCAGGCAGATTTCTACCGCACTGTCTCCTCCTTTGGGGTTATCTATGACCAAGAGAAAAAGGTCTTTGACTGGGCCCAGTTCCGAGCCATCTCTCGACTGGAGAAGAAGACAGATGAGAGCCTGGAGAAGTACTTCTACAGCTTTGTGGCCATGTGCAAGAACGTCTGTGGTCTCCCTCTGTGGAAAGAGGATGGTGAGTGGAAATTGCATGGCCTATGGAGGGGTAATGGTAGGTCCAATGAGAAGGGATCCCACTGCTCTCATGGAGCAGGAGAGCAAAGGGGGGAGCTTCAGAGGTAGTTGGAAGCAGTGAGATGCCAGGCAGGCTGTGGGCTTGCAGCAGTCTTGCATTTCTGGCTGCCTTGTCCCCACCATGTAGTGCCTCCCCAGCACAGTGGGAGGGTAGAGCAGCCCCATGGACTCCAGCTCCTGCTCTCACATATCTCTTGGAGTTCTCGCAGGAAATCATGACCAATTTTATCCAAGACAGCAACCTCTGTATTTGAGGGAGAGGTAGAGAAGCAGCACACACAAAGCACAGCTCCATGCTGGAGCTGGGGGTTGTTTGGGTGAGCTGTATTGCTGCTCATCGAGCAGCTCTCTGCTGCCATTGAACAGAGTCCACTCCATCTATGCCTGTGCTGACTGTGGAGCTCTGCTGCAGGGTAAATGGAGGCTGGATCTGCTGCAGGAGGCTCAGGAAGCCTGGCCAACACAAAGGGCATCCATTTTCTTCGAGTGCTCTGCAGAGGCCCTGCATTGGCACCAGACAGGACATGACAGATGAAAAGCTGCTTGGAGGATATTTAAGCACAAAGTGATTTGTTTCCAACAGCAGCAGAAAATATTTGCCTCAGATCTGTCATGAAGTCTGGTCTTAGGCACAGTTCCTTGTATGTGTGTGTGTTGTGCTTTAGGTAGGTGTTCCTCCTCAGAAGAGCTGCATGAGCTGCCCTCCCCTGACAATGGGCTGAAGGGCTGCCAGGGGCTCAGAGCGCCGGGAGCTGCTCCACATGCAGGTCCAGGCAGCTCCAGTACTGCTGGTGATGATGGAGCAGAGCTCAGATAAGACTCTGAAATCCTCTGCAGCTGGTACCACTCTTGATCCAGCTGCTCAAGTCAGGGGGTTTTAGTTCCCATATCCAGTTGGTGGGATATTACTGGAAGGTACTGAGACTGGAAAAAGAGGCCTTAACAGTGGTTACAAGCACTGGCCCCACCTCGCCTGCAGTCTGAGCACGGGTGAAAACTCAGCTTGCTCATCACTGCCTCTGAGGAACTCCTGCCGACCCAAATAATGTGTCCTTGTCTTTGCTGTCCCTGCTGTAGGTCCTCCAGACCCTGACATCTACGTGGAGCCCATCACAGAGGAGCGTGCTGCCAGGACCCTGTACCGCATTGAGCTCCTGCGGAAGGTGCGCGAGCAGGTGCTCAAGTGCCCCCAGCTCCACGAGCGCCTCAAGCTGTGCCGGCCCAGCCTCTACCTGCCCGTGTGGTGGGAGTGTGGCAAACACGACCGGGACCTTCTGATCGGCACCGCCAAGCATGGCCTGAACCGCACTGACTACTACATCATGAATGACCCCCAGCTGTCTTTTTTAGACGCGTACAGAAACTATGCCCAGCATAAAAGAACAGGGCTCCCAGGCCCGGAAGCCCTGTGCTGCCTTTACCAGTCTAACTCCAAACTCTACAGTTCCCCCCTGTACAGCCAGATGGACCAGACCTGTGAAACCCTGGAGAGTGAAGCTGAGAGTCAGATCAAGCTAGAAACCATGGACAGCACCATGTCCCAGGCCGGGGGCAGCCCACCGGACGCAAACTGTGAAACATTCATGTCCGAAGTCCGGGACATCATTTCCAGTACCTACGACGAGAGCTCGCTGCCGGACTCGTTGGTGTGCATGATGTACGATGAGAAGGCCTGTCCCAGCGAGCAGAGCTCCCTCGCCAGGGACAGCCCAAGCTGCACAGATGTTGGAAGCAGCGTTGCCAAACTCTCCGAGGGCAAGCTGGAGGGGGATGAGGATCCATCCAGCTGCGAGGCAGATGCCATGAGAGAGGCTCCCTTCCTAGAGGGTTTGCAAGTGGGCTCTGACCAACTGGATAGTCAGAATGAGGAAGCTGAGCCTTCACCTTCTACCCCCAAGAGCAACAACCCTTCACAGAGTGCCCCAGCCAATCTCAGCAAAGGCTTGGAACAGAAAGGAGCGCTTGCCAGCCCAGCAGCAGGGCTGCCCGAGCACGGCACCATGGAAAGGGTCCTAAGTGTGGGGCTTTACAGTCCCAATCTCCATAACTATGAGCTAAAGGTTCCTCCTGAGCAGAGGTTCATCAGTCTGCTGCAGGAAAAAGGAATGGAGGCGAAGTTGGGGCCTAGTCAGAGCCACAGCGAGGAAGATGAGGAGGAAGAAGAGGATGATGATAATTCTGAGGCAGCAGCAGATGCCGTGGAAGGCTTGAATGGTCCCAGGACCAGGGCCGATTGTGACCCTGAGGCTCATGAACTGGGGGCTGAGGAGCAGAGCTCTGGTCTCCCCACACCCGAGGACACTTGTCCAGAAGACATAAATGGCGAGAGGGAGTCCCTGGGGCTGGGGGAGCCCAGGGCAGAGGGCAGGGAGGACTGTGGCTTGAATGAGGAGAGCACGCAGCAGCACTCACCAGGCCAGGCTCAGAGCCAGCCCTTCAGCCTGCCCACACCTCTGCCTCAGGGGGGGCCTCAGGGGGCAGAGCCCCACTGTGTCAGGGGGGAGCCCTTGGGCCAAGACGCTGAGGGGCAGACAGGCTGCACAGAGGCCCCGCACCCCGAGCCTCAGGGGATAAAGCAAGAAGAATGTGAAAACAGAGATGACAGGGAGAAAGCCAGCAGCAACCAGAGCCAAGGTATGGTCCTGAGAGCTCCCTCAGGTTGAAAGTCACCTCTGGCTATGGTGGGAGGGACCTGCTGTCCTCCATGCAGAGCCAAACCTTGGGGCTGGCCAGTCTGTGGAGTGGCCTCCCATCTGTAGGAGCTGAAGTCCCTTTCGCTGCTGCAGCTGGGGGCAGAAAGTGTTGAGGGCTGCATTTGCCAGCAGGGCTGACCAGAACTCTCCACTCTGAGCCCCAGTAGCCCTTCTGCTAAGAGCATGCCATGGAATGCAGGATGCCTTTCCCTTTCTGGCACAGGGCACTGCCTGTTGAGGAGCTCCCTTTGGAAAAGCATATGCCTTCCTTCTTGCCCACCTGGGAATGGTCAGGGATGGGGGGCTACTGCAATTCAAGTCCCCCAAACACAGCTCAAGGGAGTGAGGGTCCTTTCTGAGGACCTGCCTGCCCTGATCCAGGTCTGCTGCTTCTCTTGACGACTTTTGGGGACTGTTTGGGACCTTTGTAGAGCCAGCTGGGCATTGGGGTGGGAACATGTGAGGCGATGCTCCCCACCTCTAGATGGGGAGAAAGGCAATGTGGTGGTGGACTCTATTCTCCCTTGCTTTTTTAGATGGTCCGGAGAAGTACTTGGAGGAAGAGAACAAGAATTCTGCTTCTGTCCTGCCCGGGGAGATTGATGATCTTCAGGATGCCCGGGCACCGACCATTGCCCAGCTGCTGCAGGAGAAGACGCTTTACTCCTTCTCTGAGTGGCCTAAGGTGAGGTTAAAATGAACACGGTTTGTATTGAAGTGTTCCTGCATAGCCCTGGCCAGAAGTGGCTCGCACAGCTTCAGCTCTGCCTCCTGCTCTTCTGCACACCCTATGGATCCTCTGGCCAAGGTGGTCTTCCCAAGCACCCATGCCATGGAGATGCTTGCCCCCAAAGCAATTCCCTGCTGAGCTGGGATCACCTGAGCTGGGCTTGACTTTAATCCTGAGCTGTCATACATGGGTCAGTCATTCCAGTTTCAGCTTGCCACTGTCCAATTCTGTTTGCAGGACCGTGTGATCATCAACCGTATTGACAACATTTGCCACGCCATCCTGAAGGGCAAGTGGCCTTCCTCCAGCCAGCAGTTTGAGGCACAGAGCCTGCTGACAGCCCCAGCCATGGCCAGCAGCACCGGCAGCAGGAGCGGCTTTGCCGAGTCAGAAGCCCCTGATCCCAGCTTCAATAACGGGGTATTAATGTCACGGGTACAGAAGGTGAGGGAGGCCCTCAGGCAGTGACAAGCTCATGATTCTGGGGTGAGGCATTGCCCAGAAATACTCAGGAGTTTCCCAGGTGGGGCCCCTTGGTGCCAGTTGGGATGCATCACACATGGCTTAAGCCACTTGGTCCCCCGGTGATAGCTCCTGGTGAGCTCCCTGTGCTCTAAGCCCCCTGCTGCCCTCCTTGGAAGGCAGCTGTTGTTGGCGGCTCCACCGCTTCTGCGGCTCTAGGGGTGCTTCCAGAGTCAGTGCTGGAGCACCTGAAGTGGGCAGAGGGAAAAGGGGACAGCCCCCTGGTGTCCCAAAGGAAGGGGTGTAAGGAGCGCTGCCCTTTCAAGTCCCCAGCTCCCAAGCCCCAGTGCCCCTGTCCCCAGCAGTCACATGGGACAGACAGAAGCTGCTGGCCTGGGGCCCCAGCAGCTGGCAGAGCAGCCATGGTTATAGCACCTTGGGAGATCTGAGTGTGCGAGGGTGCTCCTGCACCGTCCCCACACAGGGAAAGAGGTGATATGCCCAAGGAAAGGGCATCCCTCGGGGCTTCTTAGAGAGGCAGGAGAGCCTGACCATTAGCTCAGTGCTGGTGTGAGGAGCTGTGGTCCCTGGGCAGGGCAAGAGCAGCCATAACCCTCTGTGACTTTGGTACACACAGGAAGGCTTCCTGAGCCCTGCCTTTGCAAAAGACGAGCGGAAGCACAGGAGACCCTATGAATTTGAGATGGAGAGAGATGCCAAACAGAGGAGCCTGGAGCAGCTGGCAGCAGCCCATGTCCATCCACCCATTGTGCTGAACGGCTGGCGCGAGGCGGCGGTGGACTTGTCCAGAGCCTCTGATGGGTCCCCGGGGAACTCCTCCCCTTTCCCCTTGAACACGAACATGCCCAAATTGGGGACCGTGAATGCCCTCCAGAGCTCCCTGGGCATGGACTTGTCTGGCATCCTACAGGCAGGGTTAATCCATCCTGTCACTGGACAGATTGTCAACGGCAGCCTCCGAAGAGACGATGCTGCCATGAGGAGAAGACGGGGCAGGAGGAAAAATGTCGAAGGGATGGACCTCATCTTCTTGAAGGAGAGGCCTCTTCCAAACAGGCTGCAGGTGGGTTGATGCTCCCCCCTTTCACATGGACCCCATGGAGTTAGCACAGTTTGTTTCATGGCCCAGCTCTCCCCTCCAAGCTCTGCTGCCCATGACACTGCACAGCTGCCTCCAGGACAGCTTGGTTTTTGCAGGACCAGGCGGAGCAGGTACTACAGGGAGGAAGGGAAGTTATCCCTCTGGTTTACAGCACTCTGGAGTGTTTGAATCCTGCTAAGCATTATCAAAGGAGCTGTCCCACCTCAGGGAATATTTATGTTTAGGGAAGATGAGAAAGACAAGATCCTACTGCACCCTTTCTCCTTCTGTCCTGGGATCCACTCAAAGAATGGAGCAAGACCAGTGCCCCTAGACCACTTCTAGGAGTGATTTGAGGCGAAGTTTGTCTTCCTGGTGATGAGAGTGTTTCCATAAAAGTTCAGAAGCGTCTCCCAGCACTCTCTTCCCTCCCTACCACCAGTGCTGGGGATGGAGTGGAAATGTAATGTGGTGGCGGGTGGTGGTTTAAGAAAGAGGCAGTGGGAGCGTGTGGATTAATCTCTGTGGTGAGAGCAGATGACCTGCTTTGGGAGCTGTGCTTCCCAGGGTGCACATGCATCACTGCACGCTGCTGATGGGCTCTCCCTGCTCCTCCCTCCATGGCAGGATGTTCAGGAAGATCAGCCACAGCCCACTCAGAACAGTCCCCTCCCTGATGGGTCGGTTGCTGCTGCCTCAACTCCACAGCCAGTCCCAGCTGCAGGCAGCCAAGAGAAGGCTGTCCCGAATAAGAGTCTCCTCGACTGGCTCCGGCAGCAGTCTGACTACACACTCGATGTTCCCAGCTTTGGCACAGTAAGGGTGGCCTTCAGTGGCACGTGTGTGTGTGTGTGTGTGTGTGTGTGCCTGCCTTGTGTGTTGCCCTTTGTGTTAGGTTTTTTCTTGTAACATGGTTTGTGGTTCATGACATGTTTAAGAGGTGAGCACTATTCCCCTGTACAGCGACGAAAGGCACTTGCTGCTGGAGAACTCCTCTCCTTTTCCCCCAGAACACAAACATGCCCAGGCAGGGGACTGTCAGTACCCTCCAGGGCACCCTGGGCATGGACCTGTCTGGCATCCTCCAGGAGCTGAGCCCTGTTGCCCAAGGTCAGTTCTCCAGCTGCAGTACATCCATCTGCCCGATGCACAATGTCTGCCAGAAGCGCCAGGGATGGAGACAGAAATGAGAAAAGGGATTTGAGGTGCTCAGGGTCTGTCTGTGGTGTTCTTTTTCACCTGGGGTCATTTTAGGCAGTGCTGTGGTACTAAATAAGGTTCCAGGGCAAGAGGAAACTTCCTCTCATTATGAGCCAGACCAGTGGGCTGTGTTGGAGGCTGACAGGCTGTGGCTGTGTGGCCATGGGTGCTCTCAGAAAGCAGTGGCTCAGAGTGGGATGCACAGTCTTTCTGATTCTTCCTGCTGTCTCATAAACCTCCACCTCTTGGTTTCACAGGTTGGTTTGCTCTAGGTTTCAGCATATTTAGCCTGTTAGACCATGTGGTAGGCAGAGCACAGGCCATGAAACAGAGCAGGCAGAAATGTGGTAAAACAGAAAAGACTCTGCATTTTGGTCCTGGAGGATCATGTGCCTGAGGTGGGGATTTCCTGGAGCTTGGAGTACAGGCAAGACATTAGTGTTTTGAAGCTTGTTAGAGATGAGAGGTGAGGAGCCCAACATTTGCTCAGCAGGATGGCCTTTGCTTTTCAAAGTCCAGAGAAACATCCAGCTGTGTGCCCAGGGCCAGACTCCCAGGAGCAGTCGGGTGGCAGAGCAGATGTGGAGGTGCCTTCCCACTCCTTCCCAACACCCTTGCCTTCCAGGGAGGTAGTGGAACTTGCCCAGTCTCACCATGCCTCTGGTGAAGCTCTTGCTCCCAGCAAGCCCCCAGTGCCGCAGGCCAGCCCTGCAGGATCTCTTCTCTCTGGGTAGGATAGATTGAGAGAGGCTTTAGGGTACTGCAGTAGCTCAGAACTGCACTCAGGGTCTTTTTCTGACTCTCAGGAATCCCAGCTCTCCAGTTGTTCGTTATAATGCTCCATCCCTGCAGGCACATTGATGGTGGGGCTTGGTGCGTGCAGTGGGTGTACAATAACTTGGCTGTAACTCAGTAGGTTGCAGTTCTAGAGGGCTCTGATCCCAAAGGAACGTGGTGCAGCATCTCTGTGGTGGGAACAGCTGAAAGAAGAAGGAAACACAGCACAGCTGAGCTGGTGAGAAGCAGGTGGCTGTATGAGAGTGACACAAGTGGCACACACAGACCTGTTCTGTCTTTACTGGCTGTATGCAGTGTCCTGTTGACAGGTGCATGTATAAGAACCTGCAGATTCAGGAGTGGAGGGGAGTTAGAAAGGGTTAGAGCACCCTAAGTGGAGTACACTGGAGACCCCTTTATACCTACAAAAATCAGTTTTGCTCATTTGAGAGCTGTTCCTGTGGCAGGGACCAGTTTGTGCTGCTGGTGCTGCTCCTGCCCCACCCTTCGGGGATTCCCTGTCCCTCAGGAGCCCATCCATGCTGCTCTTCTGCAGGGCTTGTAGCCAGCCAGGCTCATTAAGCCGTCTAGTCTCATTAACATTGTCTTGTTTGCACTCCAGCATTTTTCAGACAAGCCCAAGCAGAGGAGGCAGCGCTGCAAGGACCCCAACAAACTGGACATTAGCTCTCTGACTGGAGAGGAGCGGGTGCCGGTGGTACATAAGGGTACCGGACGGCGGGTAAGCGAAGGCCTGTTCTGTGCTCTGCCCTCAGTGTCCCAAAATGCTTAGCAGAGCTTGAGCTTGCCTGGGGGGAGATTTAATCCAGAGAAGCCTATGGATGAGACTAAAGTCTGGAGTAGGTCTCTGATCTATGTTATCCTGTGATACATGTGTGCCCGAGGACATGCAGACCTGTGAAATAAGTGTCTGTGTGAAGTAAGGAATGTGGGAGTGTCGTCCCTTGCAAGGGGGCACAGACCCCTCAGAGGCAGTGGGATACAGCCTTTGGCTTTAAGGCCACCCTCAGCACAGCCCTGTCATGCGCTTCCCATCCTGGATTTGATTGTTCCCCTTGAGTTCATTGCAATATGCCACAAATTGTAACATTGCCATGCAAATATCTTTGGTTTGTTCCTCCTTATGAGGTGCAGGCCAGAGCACACCAATACCCATCCCCCTGTTGGGCTTGTGGAAAGTCGAGGGTTGGAAGGGCTTTTTCCTAATTTCTGAGCAAGGAGCTTGGATTTACTTCTCTGTAGTTTAATCTCCAGGGCACTGATGTTCACCTCTCTGAACACGAAGGGATGTTCAGGAGTACTTTCCACCGAAGTTTAGTTCTTAAACACACCCAGGACTGTACTAGGTCAGAAGGTGATGTGACATTAATCACATCTAAAAGCAAAACTAAAGAGTGAGGCAGAAGGAGGTTGTTTCAGCCACATCTGTGTTCCTCGTTGTTGCCCCCATGCTGGCCTTTGGAGACCTGGGTGAGCTAGGGGGTTGCTAGTTCTAAATATGGCTTTTACAGAAGCTCTGTCCCTATCGCTGGTACCTGGGAGGGCAATGGGCTGGGCCACAGAGGCTGAACCTGCCTTTGCTCCCTGACCTGTTTGTCTGGAGGCAGCAGGCACACACCAAATCCTGCAGAAAGGCAAGTGTAGCAAGGCAAGAGTCTGCACCCCAGCTGAATTGCAGCCCAAAGCAAGAAGCTAGGGGAAGTGTAATCATATTTTTTGTATTATTTTACATAACTGTCTCTGCACTAGAGGTCATCCTTCTGCTGTGTTTTATAGTTAGGGGGAGCCACGGCACCAGCATTGAAGGAATTGCCAAGGTGGCTTGATGCAAACTTGGAGTATGCTGTTGCAGCTGACTGGGCTGACATTGTTAAGCTTTCAGTAAGTTAGAGCTTTTGGAGAAATCTGTATCATGTCATCTTTTCTTTCCCCTCCCCATCCCCACAACCTTTCTCCAGTGAGGATCTGGGAGCTGCGAGGCAGGCCCTGGGCTGGGTGTGTGGGAGGGGATGGCTGCAGCACCGGGGCAGAGCGGGAGGTTGGGCCGTGCCACTGCCAGCTCCGTGGCCAGGCCCTGGGAACGGGGCTCAGCATGCCTGGCTGGAGAGCCTTGGGATGCTTAGGGTAGCAGGGACAAGAGGAATCCCCTAGGAGCTTCTCACACAGCAGTGTGGACAAAACATTCTCATGGGTCAAATTTTCAAAAACACCTCTAGTTGACGCTTTTCATCAGCTCCTGTGAACTCTGCCTGCACAGCTGCAGGCCCACCAAAGGCCCCACAGGTCACCAGGCCTGAAGGGTCAGGCACAGGCAGGGAGAGGGGTAGGATGGAGCCTCCTGTGCCACGTTCATCCACCCTGTCCATCCAGCAGTCCCTGCCTCAGTGTGTGGCAGAGCCTGTGGAGAAGGAGCACTCTCCCCTCCTGCACACACGGCACTGCCAGATTGCCCTGCCCTGCCCCACGGGCTGGCCTGATCCAGACTTCTCCCTACAGTCCCTCTCACCTGCTGCCTGGTTTTGGGCTTCAGTGGTTTGTGTGACACCCTTGCAGAGGGCTGGAGGGTGAATCCGTTGGCTTAGAGGTTTGTACTGCTCTCAAACTGTTTTTTCCTTAGCGCTGGAGATTTGGCATCTTCTGTCCCACTGCCCAGGAAACGGCTCCATGTCCAAGCTGGCATCAGGGCCCCATCCGGGCAGCCAGCCCCGGGCGAGCTGACCGCTCTTCCTTCCCCTGACTTGAGGGGCCAGTCTCTTTGCCACAGAAACCACTGTGTGCCTGGCACTGCCTGGGCACCTCTCCTGTGCCCTGCTCCAGCAGCTGCATCCCAGGAGCATTCCCACCCCATCGACACTGAGCTTTTGGCGAATGCATGCCAGTCCTGGTACAGGAGGGATGCAGAAGGATGGCCAGCTGCTCTGGGTGCTCAGGCCAGCAGGGGCTGGGGCTGGCTGCCCCACAGAGCCTGGGTGCAGTCATGGCCCCACGTAGCTTCTCTCACGTGCCGGTGGGAGATGCTCCCAGAAGGTTCTCCCTCCTTGGGCAGGTGCTGTGCTGAGCAGTCTGCCGGGTGCATCTAATTCATGTTTCTGCACTACAGCTGTCAACAGGAAATACTTCTCCTACCTAAATTTATTATTGGAAATGATTCAAAGAGTGTTGATATTGAAACCCAAGGGAGCCACGAAGGGAAATGTTTAAATGTCTGCGTTGAGGATGCTAGAAAAGGGAGTGTTAAGCTGTGCTGTGGGTCCCCCTGCACTGCTCTGGGTAACTGGATGGTCTCGCCCACTTCTGGCTGTTGGGTTTTGGTCCCATGTCTCTTCTGTCAGAAGAGCTTTCTGAATGCTCCCTGGCATCCCAGTGAAGCTCTGACCAGGAACTCCTCAGGCAGCATGCCCACTGTCTGTGTCATCTCATGAGCTTTGCTGTCCTGCAGAGCATTGAAAATTTGGCCCTTCCCATCTCAAAGAGGATCTTTTCACCTCTTGCTGAAGGCACAATTAGAGCTGGGCAGGGAGCCCAGTGGGCAGCTGACACCATGCTGCCCTGGTGCTTCTTGCACTGTGAACAGCTGGTGCTGAGGGCTGGGGTGAAATACAGGGTAAAAACATGCTTCCTCCTCCCCTCCCTGAGCATTTTGTCAGTGCAGGATCCTGCCAGGGCAGAGCAAGCGTGTTTTGCATTTGGCAGCATCCCTTGGGGAAAAGTTGTGTGTACCTCTCAAATTCCATATCATGTAGGCAAATATTTCTGTGCCGACACCATCTGGGACACAGATGCGGGCACAGACAAGCCAGATTCCCTTTGCTGCAGTAGTAACTGTCTGGTGTTCTCTGTTATGTCTCATTTTCAGGGCTACTTACCCGAAAACAAATTCAATCGCATCCTCACCGAGCCTGTGCTCCGGGACGCTGGGCCGCGCCGGAGAGGGAGGAGGCCCCGGAGTGAACTCCTTAAAGGCCCTGGTGTTGTAGCAGATTCTTCTTCTGGAATGGGACCATTGTTCATGAACGGACTAATTGCTGGGATGGATCTAGTGGGACTTCAGAACATGAGAAATATGCAAGGGATCCCTCTGACCGGGCTGGTCGGGTTTCCTGCTGGCTTTGCAGCAGTGCCCGCCGGTGAGGATGTGAAGAGCACCCTGAGCATGTTGCCCATGATGCTGCCGGGCATGGCGACCGTCCCCCAGATGTTTGGTGTTGGAGGACTGCTCAACTCCCCCATGACGACGACTTGTACCGCGACTGCTCCGACTTCATTAACAAGCACAACGAAAGGTGGCACAGCCAGTGCAGAGAAAGCCAATGAGGAGAAACAGGGCAGCCAGGACGGGAAAAAAGAACCTCTCACCGAAGACAAGCCTGGTCCTAGTTCATTTTCTAATCAGACAGAATCCGCAATAACTACCAGTAGTCCTGTAGCTTTTAACCCATTTCTTATCCCAGGGATGTCTCCTGGACTGATCTATCCCTCCATGTTCCTTTCCCCTGGCATCGGCATGGCGCTGCCTGGCATCCAGCAAACCAGGCACTCGGAGGCGGCGAACCTGGAGAGCCAGAAGCGGAAGAGGAAGAAAGCAAAAGGGGAATCAGCAAATCCAGAGCCAGAAACTGTCTCACTGCCGGAAAAAGAAGCTGCAAACAGTCAAAACTGTGTGGAGCAGAGCCCGCCGGCGGCAGCAGAGAAGGAGCAGGACGGACCAGCAGAGGAGGAGCACCAAGCAGCTCACGATACCAATTAGAACTTTTGTTTCATTGAAAGAAAAACACAAAAAGATTGTGGCTTGTGAGTTTCTTATCGCATAAACTCTTTGTTACTTCCCCTCCCACCCCGCTCCACCTTCATAAACCTGTGTTTCCATGAGTAATATTATCTACCTAATTCCCTGTCAGAAAAAACTGGTGACATACTACATGTTAATAGTTGCAGGGTCTTGCCACTTTATTAGATAAACAGTGTTGTCTAGCTAGTATGGGAGGCACCGAATTCTCATTCTGTTTTTCCAGTCGTTCATCCCAGCCGACAATAGCAAATCCAGTACTCGGTCACCCCCCGCAAATTGCTCACTCCTTTGAGAAGAAAAAGCAGCAAAAAAACAAGAGCAAAAGAAAAGTGTTTATCTCTTGGTCTAACACACAGACAAGGGTATTTCTGTCTACAGCGACACTGAACGAAAGAGCCTGTATTTGGGCTAAAAGCACAGCTATAGTAAGTGCTAATGTGTATTTTTGATTTAAAGTATTTCCCTATTTTATCATGGTTACTAGAATAGTAGTATAGACAGAAGTATATAACTAATGATTGAAAATGCATATATTCATTTCTTTGAAAGGAAAAGCATAACTGGTAGTGATATAATTTCTTGATCACCCCCACCTCAAAGGTTTGGAGACAAACTGCAGAGAGTGAAAAAATGATGTAGACATTCTTTTGTATTTTTTAAAACCAACGTTTGGTTTTATGTTACGTGGAATTTAGTTGCCCTTTCCTTGGTAGTTACAAGAACTTTCCAGCTTGAGCTGGAAAGGTTTTGCACACTTGCATGACTTTTCTGGGGTTACTGTACCTGTAGCAACCAGTTCCTTCATCATTCTGCTAGTCTTCAGTTCTCCTTTCTGGCGTTAGTTCTCAGCTGTGGCATTACAGGTGCTCTAAAGGTATTTTTTTCCAGCCGTGAACAGACCACACTGATTTTACTGCTCTTATATGAACACTGAGGCTTTCTGAGTTTTTATATTTCCCACTCCTTACCCCAGAAGCGATGTACAGCAAACAAGGAGAAGGCTGTAGGCGAGGTTCCCCCATTGGGGAGTCCTCTGAGAAGGACCCGTGAGACTTTCAGAGCCTGAGTTTCTTGCTTTCTAGTGGTGGACTGTGAAGAGATGACTTTGGCTTCTTCCCATTCCGTTTGCTGTTGAACAGTATTTCCAGTCCCCCAAATGATTTCAGCATCTGCATTGCAAATGGACGGGTTTTAATGCTGCCAACCCCCCTCCTCCAGCTCTGGGTACTGAGACTCCTCCACAGGCAACTCTTCTGATTTCTCCTTCCCCTCACTCCTCCTTTAATTCTTCTTTCACTTGGGGTTGTTCTTACTTGCAGCTCGTGGTCTGAGACTTGAATAAAGCCGCAGTGGTGCAGCGGTGAGCGAAGGGCAGGCTGGGAGGGAGTTGGAGTGTGCTACTCATCAGTTTCACACTTGGTTGTCACAATTTACTGTATTTTTTACTTTTTTTTTCTGTTGCAGTTTTGCTAATTTATCAGATGGTCCAAATGTTTTGACATAACTATTTCAGTTTGCATTATTTATTTATGATGCTTTTTGTCATTGTCTTTTATACATTTGGGATTATAAATTATGTACATGTTAAAATTAGCATCTCAAAGAAGTCTGTTACCCATGGTCAAAAAAAACAGTTGGTTTATATTTTCACAGAATTTATTCCCAGTTTACTGGATTGGATGACTTTTTTAAAAGTGTGTAACCAATCATAATCCAATCCCCCTCCCCCCCAATAATTGTGTTCTATTTAATAACATTCTTGTAGCATAGATGCTGTATCACTATCGACAGATTTCTTAGAAATGCTGCTATCTCTATTTAACTAACATTTTGTTCAGTTTTTGCCTCCAGTGGAAGCAGAAAGGGTTTTTTCAGCTGTTAAATCCAAAATCAATATAATTTATTTATGTAAAAAAAAAGTCACGATTGATATATTTTTGAACCTTTTAAGTACTAACTTTGTTTTTATTCAGTGGAAGAACATGTACTTGCCCTAAATCCTTAAAATACAAATGCTATAAAACTTCATATATCTTCAAAGCCTTACTGTGAATGGATACAGAAATCTCTTCCGAGTCCATTTCTTGTTATGGGATGGTTTTTCCAGGGTTACACGCGTAAGGAACAGGGTTTAAAGTGAAATTTATTTAATTAGCCAGCATGCTCTATACCTTGTTCTTCCTTAGCAGACATGTATGCTACGTCTCTGGGTGTTTAGGCTTCTCTTTGCTACTTTGTGACCCTTTTGCAACCCGATATACTCTGTGGATTATTTAGACTGTAAGGCGTTAAGTGGCTGCTTCTTCTTTTCCATCATATCCCAAACAAATGCCAAATTTTCACCGGTTTTCATGGCTATTCACACACATACATCCTTCACCAAATGTGCTAACAAAATAAAATGTCTGTGCTCTTGAACATGGATAAAAAGAAAAAGATTTAAAAGTCAGATTTTTATTTTTTTAATTTAGTGACTAGATGATGCTTATCTTTCAGACTTGGCAGAGCCTTGCTACAGATGTATATAATTTTTTTCAGCAAATATATGTGAATGTTTAATTCACCTGACTCAGTGATAAACGTGACTTGCCTTTTTCTCAGCATGAATCCATTGAGAAGCTGTTGAAACCAGTGGCCTGGTTGCTGCTCTAGGATTGCTCCTGGTGCCCTGTGTATTCCTCTGAGTCGGGCTGCTCACCGTGAGGGGCTGAACCCGCAGCTCTCACAGTGCCTGGGGTGAACTCGCTGGTGTAGGGGAACTCACATCCCACATGGGCTGCAAGATCCCAGGAGCAGCCCAAGCTCTGGGGCCAGTTTAAGCACAGAGGATGCACAAGGGCTCTCTGCTGACCCGCTTTTTCCTCAAGGGTGGGTGGAAGCCCAGAGACCTCCACAGTCATCACACACACACACGCTCACACACACCCCAAGCAGTTACATCCCTTGGCACTTGCACAGCCCCTCCCAACAGACAGGGTGCTGGGGGTGCTGGGCTCCTCTCCCTGTGCTTCCTGCTCCTCCAAGTTTTGTGAAATGCTTGTTCTAAATCTCTGTGTAAGGATCTCAGGCTTCAGCAAAGCAGGCATTCCTCGGTGTTTCATCAGAATGATGCACAGGAGCAGCTCTGTTCTTCCAAGATCCAGGAAAAAAGACACAGAGTAAAACCAGTGCTTTTACTGCTCCACCCGCCCTTTGTAACCACCTTGTCCTGGTATTTTGTTGCTGCTTTAGGCAGGAAAAAGAGAAAAGTACCCACCAGAAAAGACTGGCAAAATAGCTGCATGATCTAAGAATTTCCAGTTCACGAGTCTCCCTTTAAATTCTGGCTCCACAAACTGCAGCCTCGCACTTCGGCATCCCTAATGCAGGATATTTGCTGGCAGGATCTGCAGGAGCCAGGCAGCCCTGTGGCCCATGGGAGAGCATGTGCTGGCTTTGGGCTGTCACAGCAGTGGTGGCTGCAGTGTCTGTCTCTTAAGACAAGGTGTGCTACCTGCTGGTGACAGTGAGTGGATGTGGTGGACGATGGGCACCGTGGGCACAGCTTGCTCCCCCTTGTGCTTAACAGGATACAGGTGCCCCTCCCCGGACCGGGAGAGAGTAAAAACAGGCACAGCTGCACATGTCCACTTATGTCCCTGCCTGGTTTTTATCTGACAGGACGGAGAAGCCTCATCACACACTTAGACAAGATCTCTAATTCCTTTTATGGTCACCAAAAGGAGGGGAAGGATTTTCCTCAGCACTGAGCCATGGCTGGGGGAGCTTTACCTACCCCAAGTACAGATATCACCACTCTGGGCTCTTGACAGCTACAAGAAAGGATTTGGGGTTGGCAACCTTGGCCAGCAGTGAGCAGAAGGCAATTTCTCTAATGACATCTGGTTTGCATTGAATAAAACTTGAGCTTTTCAGTGCAGTTTTGCTCCTCACCTCTTCAGGAGCCACTTCAGCCCCAGGGCTCCGGAGCATGGGCTGAGTCACGAGATCAGGAATCTCTTCACATTTTACAACCTCAAAGCAGTTATCAGGCACTGCACTACAGGTAAAGTCCCCCAGTGCCTCACACCCCATGTGCCAGTGCACAGATGCCATGGCACCCGTGCTTGGCCAGGGGCACTGGACAGATGGGCAGTGCTGCCAGGAAAGGAGCCGGCCCAGCCACCAGCAAAGCAGCAGCTCTGGAAAAGTGGAGGTAAGAGAAGTCCAGCTTCTCTCTCAATCCCCTTCCCATCAATCTGCACAGTGTGCCCTGTACATTTGGACAGCAGGCTTAGAAACATCATCCTTACCCGCCTGTGTGGCTGTTTGGGACGCTGGTTGTTTCACGGTGCTCCCAGGGATGGCTGGAGACCATCGGTGCAGTGCCATAGGTGGCACTAATTCCTGAAGAATCAAGAGTTCACCTCAAAAGGTATAAAACAATGCAAGATCTTCAGCCCAGCAGATCAGTCCCACTCCCCATGTCGCCTTATTCTCCCTCCAGTGGGTTTTTAATTCACTAACAACTCCGTACAGCACCACTACCTGGCTCCATTTTGCCAGTGATCGGGATGGGATGGGACATTACTGGTTTAACTTGGAACTCAATCCCAGCCTGCCTAAATGCATCAGTTCAGGCAAGCCCAGCATGAGCCCGCAGAGGGTTTCAAGAAACAGCAGTGTCCTGGACCTGTTGCAGGAAGAGCTGAGGGGAGTGAGAGTCATGGCAGATGCTCCAGCCTCTCCTCTCTCTGAGCCCCTGCCAAGCACTGGTTGTCAAATTTTTCGGCTAGCTGTGCTATGGCATAGGGAGACATTGCACAGGAATTGCCTGTACTGTTTGGAAAAACAAAATTCTGGATGAAAACCTCACCGTGACTTTTTTCCCTCCTGAAAAGGGTAAAGATTTCTGATGGAGGAAGAGATGCACAAAAAACAAAGCTTGGTTCACCCAGAGGAAGACACACCTCTGGTCCGGAAGGAATAAATAATCTTGCAGGACTGATAGCCTCATTACCCCAAATGAAACACATTTCCTGTCTGCTCATGTCAGGCAGTTTTCAATGCTCTTATGGCAAATCTTTTTCCAAATAGATTTAGATGTTGGATTAACGCTGGTTTTTATGGAAAGTAACATTTTGGAAAGCACAGAGCTGATGTGATTCTCGGTGAGGGACCGGCTCCACCAGCCTGCGGATCCCATGAACTGATCCCTGCCCTTTGCAAAAGGGCATTTTCAAGAAAACCAACTCCGGGATCTGTGAGTGCGGCCGGAGCTCGGGGCAGGGCAGGAGCTGCCGAGTGAGCGGGTGCGCCGGGGCTGGGTCCCTACGGCGGCTCCTGAACGCGCCTCTGGAGCATCCTCGCAGCGCCGCAGGTACCGGGGGGAGCGGGGAGGGGGATCCGCCGCGTCCGCTCCGGGCGTGATCTGTGTGTTCTCCGTCCCACCCCCTCCCAGCAGCAGGGAGGTGGTTCAAGTATCCTCCGGTGATGGGTGGGTTCAGAGCCCTGTTCCCTATCCCCGAACCAGCGCTGCGGACGCTGCGTGACTCGAGCCCCTTCCAGAGGTGCAGGAGCCGCTCCGCTGCCCACGGGGGCGGGCGGTGTCCCCATGGCCACGGCTCCCGATGG
>VXBT01001021.1:17892-33290 GCA_013400235.1 Oriolus oriolus | reverse complement strand
CGGGCGCGGCGCTGCCCCGGTGACCGCGGCCCCCCGGTGACCGCCGCGCCCGTGCCCCCAGGGCGAAGCGCTGCACTGGTTGGCCTGCGCGCTGTACGTCGCCTGCCGCCGGAGCCGCGTGCCCACCGTGGGGAGCAGCCCGATGGAGGGGAACGGCGTCTCCCTGACCCGCATCCTGCGCTCCGCACGCCTCAGGTGAGCGCCCCGCCCGCCGGGCCGGCTCGTGCCGGGGCCCAGCGCTCCGCGCAGGGAGCGCCCCGTCCTGCTCTGCCGCAGCCGCTAACCCGCGTGCCGCTCCTTCGCTCGCAGCGCTGCCAGCCGCGGCGGGGTAAAAGCAGTAAATCCGCTGTTATTACAGATGGAAATTAGATGCAAATACGTAATTTCCAACTTCAAGCCTTTGGGAAACCACCTATGTCGGACCAGCAGCTGTTCTACCCACGCCAGTTGTTTCTTTGTATAGTTAATTTGACCGCAAACACGTCGGCGCGTGCCATCCCGGTACAACGTGTGTCTGACTCAGGATTCAGGCCAAATCCCGACGGAGTGCTGGCAGCTGCTGGTTTTTCTGGGAACACGGCACTGGTGATCACAGAACTCGCCTTCTGCACGGTCCCGGCAGCAGCTCTCCTGTCGCCGTGGCTCTGACCTGGGAACACGGAGCTCGGAATGTTGTTCGTTCCGTTTAAAGACCCGCTCCCCGCTGAGCTGCCGGAGGGGTTGTCAGTTATTTACACCCCCAGCTGACAGGTTTTTGTGCAGGTAACTTTGACAGGCATTGACTCTTGGCTTGTTTTGTTGCCTGTCCTGCCTCCACCTCAACACACGCAGAGCTGCGCCTGCACTTTTCTTTCCACCACTGCCCTACTCTACACAGCCATGCTAGCAGCCTCCACATCAAGTTAGTGTTCCCATGCCTTAAAGAGGGTCAAGGAGAAACCCCAGAGTGATAAAAGGCTGATAATATATACAGTTTGGGAGTCTATCAAAATAAATTGTAAACCTACGTAGTAACCATGTCAGTCATTAATGGAGTAAATACATTGCATTTTGCCTTTTTAAAATTTTAGAATGGAAGTTAGTTAAAGCTCAAAGCAGACTTTTCTTTTTTCTTTTAAGTTTAATTCAGTTTTTTAGCAAAATGAAGAAGTGGATGGACATGTCAAACCTACCCCAGGAATTCCGAGAGCGAGTTGAGAGGCTGGAGAGAAATTTTGAAGTGTCAACCGTGATTTTCAAAAAGTTTGAACCTATATTTTTTGATATATTTCAAAACCCTTATGAAGAAACTTCCAAACCTCATCGAAGCAGGAAACAGAGGTATTTTTCAGATTTGATGTGACTTTTCCCTGGGAAGAGTTATACCCAATATAATTTTATGAAAATTAATTTCCAAAGGGACGTGGTCTCTTTGATTCTGAAACGCAGCCAATGCAGAGCCGCCGCTGGCCCCGGTGGGTGCACCTCAGGTCAGCTGGGCTTCACGTCCAGCCCCTGTAACTCAGGAACTGTCCCACAGTGAGCGTGGCAGGGTGTGGCGGGGAGAGGTACCATGGGATGGGTTACCTCCAAGGTGCAGTGCGATCAACACTTTAAACGTTTAGCAGAAATAACTCAAGTAGCACAGGAGTGTTTTGTCTTGGCACAGTGCTGGCAGGGGGTTGGTGCCATGCCGTGATCCCTCTGCTCAGGGGCTGTCACATCCCCGCGACCTCCATGCTGCCGGGTGTTTGCCGTGGTGGCTGGATGAGTGGAAACACCAAATGGGAGGAAGTTACAGCTGATGTGCTCATTTTTATGGCAAATTTGGGAGTGGGTGGTGTCATCTTCCCCACACACATGGAACATCTGCCTTATTGAAAAGAGCTTGTCTATATTCCCTGCAGAGTATGTGGCAGTGACAGCTTTGTAGTGAGAGTGTAACCTTGGGGATGGGGGAGCCGAGCTGTGGCTATGCAAGGTGTTTTTGTCAGTTCATGTGGGTTCTGTGGATGTGAGGGTGATAATTGTTCTGGTACAATGCTCCAGTGTAGCTCCACATCTAGAGGCAGAGTGCAGTGGGAGGTGTTCTGTCGGGTGCTCTGTTCGTGTTCCTTTCTCAGAGCAGAGTTGGTTGGTGCTGCCGCAGCTTTGGCTGCTCTGTGGGCTGAGTCATGTCTTCCTTGGTCTTCCATCTCCATGGCCTTGGATAGTTCTGTACCAAACAGGAGTCAGCAGCTGAGCTGTAGTACAAGCTATAATTGCCTGTTCTGAAGGGATGGCTGATGCTTTTAGTAAAGTATTTAGGAAAAACCATCACTGGAATATATATAGCCCTTGTCACTTCTCCACTTGTGGCTGCAGGAGGGTTCTGTGGGAGGTGTGACACCAGCAGAACAGCGTGGCAGGGTCAGAGGCCAGAGGCAGCCTTTGGCTTGGGAACAGGGTCAGGAAGTTGTGGATGTGTGCAGGACACTATGGAGCCAGGTCGGGCAGTGAAAGGATGTGTAGCTTAGACTGGGCCTTAGTGTGGAATTAAGACAGCAGCTCCAGCTGTTGTTTTGAGCGGGGAAATGCAATGAAATTTGTACTGTAGAACAAGGTTTGGCTTCCTGGAACTGAAGAGTAATTTCTCCCCCCATTTTTCTCGTTGCAGGCGGGTGCCATGCAGTGTCAAAGATCTCTTCAACTTCTGCTGGACTCTCTTTGTGTACACTAAGGGTAGGCTGCTTGCTTTGCCTGCATGGTTTGTATACATTCCCAGCTGTGAACTTCTGTTGTGTTGCTTGACGTGATGTGCTGTCTCTTAAAGGTAATTTCCGTATGATTGGAGATGATTTAGTGAATTCCTATCATTTACTTCTGTGCTGCTTGGACCTGATTTTTGCCAATGCCCTTCTGTGTCCAAACAGAAGAGATTTGCTAAATCCGTCATTTAAAGGTATGGTGGGAGCAGATTATTTACAATCAGCTGTGCTTTGTTCTCTTGGCTCATTTGAAATGAAGTTGAAGGTTGATTGTCTTCCCCTCTCCTCCCGGTTCCCAGGCTTACCGGTGGAATTCCATGCTCTGGAGATCAAAGCCTCCGAGGATCCTCCCTGCATCATTGCCATGCTCTGCGAGCTGCATGACGGGCTCCTCGTGGAAGCGAAAGGCATAAAGGAGCACTACTTCAAACCATACATTGCAAAGCTGTTCGATAGGAAGGTACATCTCACAAGTTTTATGAGCACATGGTGGTGCTCTGTGGTGGTCTCGAGACCATTTATGTCCTGCAGGTTCCACAGGGGAGAGCAAAGGAAATGAGCAAAGGAACTCAGGCTGGCTCAGGTTTTCCTTGTATTTTAGCAGGAGCAGAATTCCCTCACACTTTTAATGCTGCGTGCTGTAAGGTCTCCTCTGTTTCGGCTTTTTATGTCAGTGAAGAATCTTTGCTTTCCTGTCTTGGCAGTGTGAAACTGAATCATGAAGGATGGTGTTTTCTTTAGGCAAAAAAAAAGTTATATCCTTGTGAAATAATTGTATGGGATGTCTGTCATGGGACTGTGGGTCCTGGTGCTTGTCTTGAAGTTGAGCAAAATGCTTTGGAAGGAGAGGTTGAGGTTGCACATGTACAAATTGTCTTGTCTAGTTCTGATCCTGGAAATGTTTTCCAAGCTCTGTGGAAGCTTCTTCGTAGTTGCTCATCGAGCCAGTCCGTAACCCAGCAGTGAACAGGTGTTACATTGCAGGACTGGCTCTGAACAGTGTATTTGTCTGGAGCTTGGATCCAGTTGGGCTTTGTACTCTGTCTTGGTAATGGCACTGTAGCCCTTTGGTCTAGGCAAAAAAAAGAGTCCAGTTATGCACCTAAATCTCATTTCTTTTTGACTAAAACCATTGTGCCCTCATACTTGGAACAGTTTTGTTTTTATTATCTAAGGTATTTCTGCTTTTTATTCTTAGATCTTAAAAGGAGATTGTCTGCTGGATCTTTGCAACTTTACAGAAAATAGGTAAGTTACAGCTTTTGTTCTTAATCGTAGGGCTTGGTTCATGTCTAAAGCACAGGCCTTTGTGTACTAAATCTCAGTTTTCCTGTTCCTTTGTCTTGCCATATCTAATGGGTTTTGATTATTTGACCATCAAAGCTGCTCTCTGGCTGAAACGCTTTCTGGATCCGAGGTGTGGCCAGTGTCAGGGGTTCAAGCTGCAGAGGTTCTTTCTTGATGTCAAGTTTTTTGGTGCTTGCTATGATTTTCTGGCACCTGTAACCTTTGAATAATGTAATGCAAATCAAAACCTTGGCTCTGAAGGTCACGGATGTTTTTCTATACACGTATTATGCCCAAGTAGGGAAATCTCTTAATTTATTTATCTGTCTCTAATTGAGTGTGTAAATCTGTGGGTGCTGCAGATGGACTCAAAAGAAAAGGAAGCAACAATTGCAAAACCACAAAAAAGAGGTGAACAATTTCTGTGGGAGGCAAGTGTTGTTGTTTCAGAAACTTTTTGAATTCACCTCTGAAAGCTGCTTTAAGTGCAACCTATATAAAAAATCCTCATGGGGTTTTTTTGCCTTTTGCAAAAATACCTCTTAATTTGTTTATGCCTTTTGTTTGTGAGCTTTTAACTTGTTGGTTTGCTTGGGCAATTTTGAGCAAAGACTCGATTGCTTTAACAATGCAGATAACACCTCAATTTAGATATAAATTCGTGTTTCTTTGATCATTGAACACTGAATTTCTTTTAGTATTTCTACTTAAAAATTAATAATATTCCTTCAGTAACACTGTCATATGGAATGATACAATAGTCCCTGTTCTTTTGCAAGTAGTCTGACATTTAAAAGACCCTTTTAAGCATCTCTGAGGGCTTTTTTGTCCAACTTCCCACAGACCTTTACTTTTTCCTGAAAGACCTGGGGAAGCTAAACCTGTGATCCAGTCAGGTTTCCTGTGAGATCAGAGTTGCTTGTGTCATGAATACATTGTTATATTCCATTATTATATGTACTGGAAGTGCATTCCTGGCCCAACTGTGGGCAGGATTTATTGATGCAAACCATTTCTGATTTTCATCCAGAAGTTACATTCTACTTCCCAAGTATATGTTTAAAGCTTTGCAACCTTGGTGGGATTAAACATTCCTTTTTTCCAGTTGGGTTTGCTGGAATAAAGGAAATGAAGGATTTGCTTGGGCTCACATGTCAGTGGTGGTTTTAGAAATGGAACCCAGGCAGGTTCCTGACTTTCTCCTCCTCTGCACCATTAGGAAAATTATGGGCTACAGAGTTGCAAACCCAAAATCCAGCAGAGCAAGTTGGGTGCAGCTCTCCTTGGTTGCTCTGTGTGTGCATAGATTTAACCTCTGACCAGCTGAGCACTTCCAGGCTGGTTTATTCACAACTGACTTGAAAGCAAAGTTGTTTTTTTCCTCTTCTTACTGAGATCTGAATGCTGGTGGAAGAGTGACCCCTGCAGTGATCCTGGAGAGGTTTTGGGTCCAAGGGCGGGCAGGGATGACTGGAGGCAGGTTGCTCAGGGAGGTGGAAGCAGCACTGCTGTCCAGAGCATGAAACTCCGACCCTGTGTTGCTTTGGGGTTTTACCTGCACTCCTCAGGCACCTTCTTAGTTTCTTCAGCAGTTAAACCTTTGGTATCAAACCTGGGTTTCTCTTTCAGCAAAGCACTGAATAAGGAGTATGAAGAGTATGTTCTGACCGTGGGTGACTTTGATGAGCGAGTTTTCCTGGGAGCTGATGCTGAAGAAGAAATTGGCACTCGAAAATTCCCTGCAGATGTGCCAGGAGAGAAAATGGCAGCAAGAGCTCACGTGGAATGTCATCTGCAGCAGCATTTTGAAAAGGTGATTCATTTAACACGGCAAGCTCACTTGAAGTTCTCCTTCAAGTTTTTCCATCCTCATACACTCTTTGAATCATTAAGGTCACTTGGAATTCCTTCTTCCTAAGAGGAAGATGGTGAACACAGGCTTCTGTGCTGTCTTGCTAAGGAGAACAGGTGGTATCTTCTTTACTGTGGAATTTTTAAAATAACTATTCCTTAAACAGAATGAGAGCACTTTCATGTGTGTAGTCTGGTTTTGTCCAAGAAAAATCTGTAAGCAGTTAATACCTGAATATGTAGGTCTTAGTTGTTCTTAAGCTTCATTTATACTCCATAATCATACCACTGAACCTTGACACTGAAATAATTTGTTTTCCCACTGTTTCCTTTCTTAGGAAAGGAAAAATCAACTTTCCTACTCTTCTATGGAAAATAAGATTAATGCATAAACCTCAACAAAGTCTCTCTTCATTACAGAAAGTAGCCTATAAGCAGAGTTAATGTTTCGCCATGTTCAAAAATGTAAAATGTATTTAATGAAGTTGGCATGCAGGAAAACAGTTGCTTGATTACTTTTTAATCTTGGATAAGGGGAAAAATAGTACTGGCTGTGTGAAAGAACCATATGCTGTTTGATTTACATGTCAATTACAAAATAAGAATTCTTACTCTAAGATGCTGGTGCTAGTGTAAATGAATCATATGTCTTAGCTTTTTCTCCCAGATATTGTTGTATTTCATATTCAGGCAAATTCAAGACAGGGGTTTGGCATGGGTTTTAATAATTTTGAGCTTCAGTTTCTGCAGTGCAATAATATTACTGTTTATGCATAATGACTGCAGGCGTAACCTTTTCTCATTATTTGCCTTGTATCTTCAGAGTGTTGTCAGTTCAGATAATTAAATCCAAAAACTTTATTGTGTCACTTCCAGAGAGCAGGATACAAATAGGTAAGTGCAGTCCACACAGCTCCATCTGCTCAGTTCCCCATCATCCTTTGGCTGAAGGGAGGCCCATTTCCCAAGGAATGTTTTCCTGTGAGCCTCTCCTGGGCAGCTCTGCCACCCACTCCCTGTGTCACCCAGCTAATGCAGTTGGGGACTGAGAATGGAAGTGTGTACTTCCCCTTCCTCACCCTGTATTTTCAGTGTTCAAATGAGCTTAAAAATTTACAGGTTTTAAGATTTTAGGTCAGGATTTACTGTATTTTAGTTGTAAAAACCCTTTGAGTTAATTTTTGGCTACTCGAGGATTTGTTATATTTATGGAGTCCTGGGAAGATTTTGGCTCATTTTCAGTCACTTCTGAGCTCACAGGTTTGATGAAGCCTTCATGTGGTTGTACTAGTGGTCATTTTAATCTTTGAAGGAATTTTGCAGGAGATGCTCATTTGGAAGGTTATTGAAACAGTTTTCTTGGCTGATTTCTATTTATTATTTTTCTCTGTCTGACAGAAAAGGTCATTTGCACCTTCAACTCCACTGACTGGCAGAAGATACCTGCGAGAAAAGGAAGCTGTCATCACTCCTGTGGCTTCGGCCACACAGAGCGTGAGCCGTTTGCAGAGCATGGTGGCTGGGTTGAAAAATGCGCCGAGTGAACAACTTACAGCTATTTTTGAGTGAGTATGACCACTTCAGCTGCTCTCATCGACACAGAAATCCATCTTTTGGCTTTTTTTTTCCTTCGAGGCAGAATATTTTGGTCTGTGTTTTTGTATTATTTCTTGTTGAAGGATCTTCTGTTTTCTAGATGATCTCATCTGGAGAAGGATGGCTGAACACGCACACCCCCATCTGACTTGTCACCACCATTGTGTTAATGGAGCTTCAGCTTTTGCTGATGTTAATTTGTCTGTTTGTCTGCTTGAAAGCCAAATGCCTTTTTTGTTTGTTTACATTTTAAACAAGTACTTCTCAATTAAAAGATGTGGTAACCATGTTGGCAGAGGTTTTGGAGTGGGGTGGAAATGTTCAGGTGAACAAGCTGCAGTCTTTGCCCCCAGCTGGGAAGTTAAAACTAAAAGCAGCCTACAGGCTTCCCATTTCTCCTTCACACTACTTCAAGGTGTGCTGGTGTAACCCCTCGGCACAAGGATGAGCCTCGCAGTGACCCTGGTCACTGTCAGTGCTGACCTTCAATAGCAGCAGCTGTGTTTCCCACTCGGGATGTTCTGGTGGCTGTTCCCTGAGCACACTTCAGATTACTGCTTTCCTCCCTGAGCATAGCTCATAAAAAGCAGTAATTGAATAGTAAATACCTGTAAAGATGCTGGGTGTTTGCCTAATACCTTTCCAAGTTAAGGTCCTGCTGTATTATGGTATGAGGTCTCCAGGTGTATTTTTATGAATCAGAATGGACGTTTAGTATTTGCACTTAATATTTGAAGTGCAGAAGCAATGTTTTTTTAAAGTAACCATCATAAACAGGTGAAAAATATTACTTAAAGTTCTCTTCTTTGGAGTTATGTATATTTGAGTTTTCCTAGCACTAGTTCTTGAGAGTTTACAACTGCTCAGCAGGATGCATTTGTTTTGAGTGTTTCTTTGTTTTTGTATGGACTGATACTATTTATACTTTACAATTAAGATATTGATGTGTCTATAATCTCTAATAAAACATGGGTTTGTTTCAAATAATAAACCAGTCTGTCAAGAGAGAGGTGAATATTAAAACGGGAACAAGAATTGAGTAAGCCTTTGGTAAGGGCTGTGATGAGTACTTTGCTCATCTTGGATACGAGCTGAGCAAGCACTGGGGTGTGTGTGTGTGTGTGTGTGTATATATATATATATATATGTACTGTGTCCCTGGAAGAAGTGGAGGAGCTGTAGTTTGGACTGTGTAATATTCCATGCTTTTCAGTATTTTCTTTTTCAAATTAAAATTCCATGGGAAAATCTTTGAAGTTAATTAGAAGGCTTTGTTCAAAGAGAAACCTTAGCTGATTTTAGTTCTAGCTTTTCAGAGTAGTTTGGTGTCATAATTTGACACAAGCCACAGGCCATTGTCCTCTAAAACAGAGTTGCTGGAAAATCCAGAACCATTCAGAAAGAGCATCTCCAGCCAGAGATACTCTGGCCCTTTTTTATGACAGTGACAATGTGGAGTTCATGAGTTCTCTCAGTCTTGGTAGGAAATGGGAAGAGGCAGCAGCATTTAAACTTTTCTCTGCTCCCTCAAACTGAGCCTGGCCTGTGTGGTCCTGTGTATGCCTTTGGTTGGTTGGTTGCCTGTTGTAGCATCCTTACCACTGCCTTGCTCCTGGCAGGTTCATCTTTCTCCTCGCTGTGCTGCTGTAGTTCTTGCTTTCTCCTGCGTTTGTTCCAAGATCTGCATATCCTCCCTGGCGCCGTTAGGAAGAGAGGACACAAGACTTGTGTATGTTTTATGTTTTCCTCTGTGTAATACAGGTTATTGCTGATGAGGAATGGTCAGTATGATTGGCTTATCTTTTTATTTTGGTTTTATGGTTGTTGTTGTTTCTTCATATTTATTTTTTTAAACTGGATATCATTTTATACAAACAAGGCTTTCTTTGCCTTCGGCTTCAGGTCTTGTGCCCGCAGCCCCATGGAAAGCATCACAAGCAGAGTGAAGGAAATTGGTGAGACCTTCTGTTGCAGCTACACTCAGTCAACGGATGAGCAGCCAGGATCTCACATAGGTATGGAGTGAAAGGCATGGGGTGTTTCAAAACACTAAACCAAGGCAAACAGAATGCATACCTATACTGTTTTTGGTATTTAATGTAGTGGAGCTGGTCAGAAAATTGCTGCTGTCAAACAGTACACTGTAAAGAATAAGAATTTATGGAAGAGTAAACCCAAGGCTGCAGTTCAAACTGAGATAACCAAGAAGTCATGGAAAAGCAACTTTTAACAAGTGTGACTTGCATTCTTGTTAGCTTTAAAATTTAAAGGAAACTGAAAGCAGATAGGAAAACTGTTATTGCAAAATTACATCACAAGAAATATTACAATAAGTAATCCTTTAAAATATTTATGGAATTTCATGCTGTACTTGGGACTAGTGGATTTCTGAACTTTTTGCTTTGCAAAGTCTGTACATACACATATGCACTATTATTTTGGATGAGGACAGGTTCTGGTCAGTTTAGTCTTAACACCATTTGTGCCAGTGGCATTGGACTTCATCTCCGTTGGTTTTAAATTTCAGATTTTGCTGTAAACAGATTAAAACTGGCAGAGATCTTGTACTATAAAATCTTGGAGACTATAATGGTGCAAGAAACACGGAGACTGCATGGGAAGGATCTGACTGTAAGTAAAGAACCACTGAAAGAGTAGAGCACGTTTTGTAACTGTTTCTTGGCGTTTACCTTCAGGCAGTTCCAGAACAAAGCACTGTAAAGCACTCTGTGTATATCGTTAATACTAAAAAAGGGAAATACATGGGAGCTGCCAAAATGTATTTTTTTTCTACTATTTAAACCAGTAGAACTGTCATAACTAAACATCTGAATTTGTGTTGCCTTCTAGAATCACAACTTTTTGGGCAGATAACTTTCATTCTCTTCTTTATCCGATGAACAGTATCAATACTTCATGTTCGACAGCACTGCATTTGCTCTGCTCTATGATGCACAACAAGGAGGCCAGTTCATTTGTCCATAGCATGCAAAATGTGATAGTTCTGGTGTTGTTACTCTACTTCTGGTCTCCTCAAGTTCCCTGAAAAAAAGAAGTGTGGATGGGAGAAGAAGCCAGCTTCTTTCCAGCAATAAGCTGTGTAGTGTTAGTGCCACAAAATTCCAACTTCTGTTTCCCAAACCTGAGGCCAGTGCCATTTTCTGTGATCTCTCCAGGCTCTCCTGGAACAGGATCTCTTTCACCGCTCCCTCCTGGCATGCTGCTTGGAGATTGTGCTCTTCGCTTACAGCTCCCCTCGCACCTTCCCCTGGATCATTGAAGTTCTTGACCTCAGGCCATTCTATTTCTATAAGGTAAATAACATTGGCTTAGGACAGGATCTGTATTAAAAATGGCACATTACTGGATGGAGAGTCACAGAAGATGATGCTCTTCCTCCCTAGGGAATCAGGTAAGACAAGGAATGATACTAACTGTGCATTAGGCCTGTCCTAAATTCTGGCTGTTCTGAAATGTGTTACTTGGAAGATATAATGCCAGAGCTGAAGCTGAAATATAAAGCAAAAAACCCCATTTTGTGAATGATGCTGATCTGTAACATACTGTTGATCAACTTTTACTAGACTAAAGCATTCAATCATATATTTTGTTGATATTTATATTTATTGACTGCTGTGTAGTTCTGAAATAGCAGATACAGTTCTAAAATGTTGCCTTTGGCTGCTACTACTTATCACAGGCTTGCTTTTGCTAAGTTTGGGGGTTTTTCCTTTATGTAACAGAACACAGAATATCTTTTCCAGGGTGTTCTCTGGTTTTGCTCTTTATTTGACCATATTTCCCCCACCTCCAGTGTAACTTGTTTTTTCACTACTTCAGTCCTTTTATCACCTATCCATATGCCTCCACTTTTTGCTGGATTCCTAGCAGTTTACTGGGGTTAGTCCTGAATAAATCAAGTAGTTCAGTTTAGATGACAGCAACCAAAAAATGGAAGCCTTTGGAAAAGCTGGCTCATATTCTGTCCTTCCTTTTTCCTTTCCTGTCCCTGCTCAGCTGTAGGGCAGTACTGGAGCTGTAACAAACCTGTCAGTATTGCTGTGGCTGTTGGTAGCCTCCATCAAAACCGGTGCACATCCAACTTTGTGGAACAGATTTATGTTTGATTTGAATTTTCTCAGCTGTTCAGTGTCTATTCTTGCAGCACTCTTCCTTGGACAAAAATTGCCATCTCAAAGGCCTCACACAAGAGGGACTTGTGATATTTGTAACTTTGTTCTCTGGGTGTAGTTTCTGTAGCAGGAATAACTAAATGTATAACTAGATCTTCCAGGGAAGTTCTATGGCATTTCCGTCTCTGGAGCTTTAGAAAAACAGGCTGAATGCTCCTCTGACAGCAGTAATACAGAGTAGATCTTGTGTTGGAGTATGGTACTGCAGTATCAGTACTGCAGGATTAGTCAGCTCTGTTCAACCCCCATTTGTTCATGTTAAGGGTTCTGAGTGCTTCTTAAACGAAACTTTAAAGCAGTGGGTTTTCAGCTCCTCATGTTATGGGCTGCTTGCTTGAGAGGAAGGAGTGCTGGAATGCTGGGGCTTTCATGTCCCCTGCTGAGCAGCTGTACCTGTTCACATCTCCCAGCTCAGTGCTGCACGTGCCCAGTGCTTTCACTTGTGCACAGTTAGCAGTGGTGAGAGAGGGCCCTAAAAACCCCTGGAGTGGGTTGTTCTGCACTGATGGCATATCTGCTGTCCTCTTCCAGCTCCTGGGTTGATTTGGGAAAGGGGGTTAAAAAAACGAGGGATCAGAAGAGGGTTGGGGAAGATGAAGATGCGAGGAGGAGGCTGGAGCACTCTGTGTTGACATTTTGAACAGGAGCCTGAAATAAATAACAGTTTGATGGTGTTAAACATGCAGGGTGTGACATTGCTCTGTGTGTGTGTCATTGCCATCAGGTTATTGAAGTGCTGATTCGGTCTGAGGAAGGACTTTCCAGAGACATGGTGAAACACCTCAATAGCATTGAGGAACAGATTCTGGAGAGTCTGGCCTGGACTCGGAACTCGGCACTCTGGAATGCACTTGAGGCCTCAGAAAATAAAGTCCCAACCTGTGAAGAAGTATGTGATCTGTTTTCCTGTTACTAGGAAATTAATGTTCTTTTTCTTGTTGTTTTATACGGAAAACTGTTCAAATGAGACCATTACTGCAGAAAATCTTCTATTAATAGATTGTCACAAAGAAGGAAAATTAATTTGTTATCTTACACTGACATTTCTTATTTCTCAGGTAATATTTCCCAGTAATTTTGAAGCCAGCAATGGGGGAAGTGGGCTTGGGCACTTGCCTATGATGCCATTATCTCCCATAATTCATCCTCGAGTGAAAGAGGTTCGGACAGATCTTGGTGGGAGTTTAAGACGAGGTATGTTCAAGGCCTCTGATATTACTTGAATGTGTGAATTTGGGGAGAGGGGTTTTAAATTTCTTCGTAATTGCAAAAAGCAACTTTGAATCTGAATTGAGCGTTCGGAGTTGTGAAGTCTTTTATTTGATCAAGGGAAGGTCTAGATGCACCCAGTCAGACCAGTGCTGTGACTCACTGGCAGCAGACAGTGGTGATGGTGCTTCCCTTCTGGACTGGAGCAGATTTTGCTGCTGGTTTGATGCCAGAGTGACCTTACTTTGAGGTGGGTTGTCATCTAATCACTTACTGTCCATTGATGTTCAAATTTTACCAGGGTTTTTTTGCTTTCTGTTTGTTTATTCTCAGTGAGTTTGACTGGATTTTAGGTGACCTTTTTTTTTTTTAAATGGAATGATAGAACTACATTTATTCCTGCTTCCTACAGAACTATTTTTGTACAGGGGTGGAGGATAAAGCTTTGCCTACAGTGTTCTGTCCTCTGAAGAACTGCTCTTTGCAGATTCCTGGATCTCACACAGAACTGTCTCCTGACAGTGAGGGTGCAGCAGCAGTGCCAGCACTGCTGTTTCCTTTGCATGCTTCTCTGGTTAGGACTTGCTGCTTTCGTTGTATCACAGGCACTGGTCCATATGTTCTTGCAGGTGCACCGTGGACTGATGGGTTGGGCAGTGTTGTCTCCTTTGGTGTTTTTCTGGCAACAAACAAGACTGTTTGGTGTTTTTTTTAAATACTCCTTAGGAAGGAGATGTACAAGCAGTTGCTGTAAGTGTTAGGGTTTACTGTTAGATGGAAGAGGAACCAGATTGGAGATGGTGTCATATATGGGGAAGGCTGTGTGAGACACAGCCTTGTATATGAGAATCTGGTACCAGAGGCTTCTCCTAAATTCAGTTGGAGAGTAGTGGGGATAGGAAATATTTATTTGTCTTTGATACCAAGAGAACCATCTTGGCAGAGTTACAAGTAAGGTCTCCACTCAGTCTTACCTGGCCAGTTATCCAGACAGTTTCTGATTCATGGGAAATAGGAAACTGTTGTCACTGGTATTGTCACAGACTGCAGCAGAAATGCAAAAAGCCTGTGAACACAAGCCTGTACATTAGTGCTGTGTACTTCAGGCTTACTGCTGGAGTAAGTGTTTGAAACCAACAGAAAAGCCTGAGGGGAGCTGGGGCTGGACCTGGGGCTGTGTGAGGATGTCAGTCAACTGATTGAGGTCAGTTTAGAGAGAGTTTGAAAGCCAGAGCATAGAGAAGACAGCATGTCCAGGGGATGTGGTCAGGGTTCCTGGAGAGGACTGTGTTCACAGGAGTAACACTTGCAAATATTACTAACTGCTAAGCTGACTGGAGTAAGTGCCTGTGGTCCTGTGTGTTCCTCAGTCCCTGTGGATCAGAGTGGCTGCTCAGCTTCCATGACATACCTGATGGCAGAACTGCGCCGTCTGGGGTGACTGCAAAATCAAAGGAGTCAATCAGACTGTAGATCTTGTTCTTATCACGTCAGAACAGTGAACTCTGAGAGCAGGCCTGAGCTACAAGTGCTCTCGGGTGGTGTAGTTAGAAGGTAGCCTTTCGCCTTCTCTGCAGAAGTATTCCCATTAAGCTGCTGTTGTTAAGGTTTTGTTTGGTTTATTTTTTCCTCCTTGACATGCCAGACATGCAGCCGTTGTCTCCAATCTCCGTTCACGAGCGCTACAGTTCTCCTACAGCTGGAAGTGCCAAGAGAAGGCTCTTCGGAGATGACAGCCCCAAAGAAATGCAGATGGAAAAAATCCTGATGAAAGGAACTAAGCTGACAATTGCTCCAGCATCAAGCATTGGTGCTGAAAACACGTCAGCATCTCCTGGACAGACAGTGCTAACCATGACAACCACTACAGGACCAGGAAAAGCAGGACAGAAGGTCACTATCCCACTGCATGGTAGGAATTATTGCTGGTTTTCATCTCTACTAGATGTTTTCCTTGTTCTTAAGATATGCTTAGACCAGCTAAGCATCTTGAACATGTATTGCTTGTTCTTTTTAAAAATCAGTTACTTTATCAACAGCAACTGTCTTGGTTTGAAGGACAGCTGTCTGCCATGGAAGGCAGGAACCTCCCTTGGAATGGAAAATGTGACCCTCTTCCCTCCGAATCATTATAACTTTGAAATTACGGGGCTTTCAGGCAAAGATACGGGAAAAGGAATACCAGCTCTTCACTAGTATGTGTATGGATAACGAGGCAAACAAACAGCAGCAGCGGCAGCGACACCGAACAGAGCAGAGCCCGGTGCCGGCCTCTCCCGGCCGCAGGCACTTTCCCCTCGGGGCAGTTCCGGGCACGGCCGGCAGGGGGCGCTGGTGGCTCCCGGCCGGGCAGGGGGTGCGCTGGTTCCCCCGCGCCTGCAGGGGGCGCTGTGGCGCGAGCTCGGCCGGCGGGAGGGCTGGAAAAGGGGCTTCCTTGGCAAACCCCCAGGGGCAGCCGGGCCCGGTGCCCTCGGGGGACTGAACGGACTGCGGCAGGAACCTCGGAGCGGCGGCTGGAACCGCAGAGGCGGGCACA
>VXBT01001021.1:0-17553 GCA_013400235.1 Oriolus oriolus | reverse complement strand
TCATACATATTCATGACCTATCCCTGCTTCGTGATTACAATGAGTTTGAAAATCATTTCCGTACTCTTGCGCCTGTGCCTGCGCAGTGCCGCCTGGAGGTCGTGGGCCGGGGTCTCTGGGATGAAATAAAAGTCTTCCTCAGATGAAGTAAGGCTTTTTCCTCGGGGTGAACTTTTCAACCCCACCTCCTTGCGCATGCTCTCTGAATTCCTAGCCCGAGTCCAAACCTCGAAGCTGGTTCGAGCTGGTTTCAGGATCTCTGGTCACAGCTGCTTCCCTTTACCAATGGTCTTGCATCCTCCCTTGCATCCTCCCTTTTCTCTTGGTAACCGCAATTAGTGTTGAGCAAGCGATATGCATTGTTGAACAAGCAGCCCCATCGCAAACTATCCTTTTTAACCCCTAAGTCCCTTGAATCACTTTACGATGAGACAGGGTGCCAATAAGGTCCCAGTTCAATGGCTGCTCTGACGAGCAAAGGCTCACCTATGGCAGGAGAAGCAGTACAGGGCTGGGCTCCAGCGGTGGCAGCAAATCCCCCCCCAGTAAACAGCAGCTCGACCGTCCTCCTCCGAAGCCGACTGCAGGAGAGGGCAAGGAGCTGAGCCCAGCCCTTCACCACCCAGCCAAAATCTCATGGTACCTTTTCCCTTCCAAAGAGAAAACCCCCCAGGTAAAGAGAGTAGCCAGCTGCACCCTTCCCCTGAACCATGGCAACTTCTTTTCTCTCTGTTAAGTACCAGTCATTAGTGTCTCTTAGGAACATATGGGAGAAAATTCCCTGAGAAAAAGAAAACAAAAGGAGCAATCCTAACCTCCAGCAAGAACAAAAGCTTGGAGTTTATATTGACCTCCTTGGAGACATCTGATCCGTGGTCAACACACTGAGGATTTCTCCTCTTGAAGAAAAGTTCATGGAGTTTGTGCTCCTTGCAGTTATACCTCACACATTAAGCAGTACTTTGGTTCTCAGCTCCAATAATGATATTCTGCAGTTTGTCTTAGTTTGGTCTGTTATAATCTCAAAAGGCTCTGGAACTTCTGGATAAGGGTTACATGTTAACATTAGCAAAATACTATGAGACTTCTGTTGTGTTGAAGTCAGGTGATACTTGAATATTTCTGAAAATGATACAGGAGAAATGAGTTTATAGCCAGGTCTTAATTTAAAAATTTGGTCTATAGTTAAAGATGAAAAGAAATTTCTGCACTTCCCATGTTTACGGAGATTTTCAGCCAGAGAATTTTATTACTGAGAAAACTAATGAGGACTGTAAAGGATATGCTCTCAGGTTTGCAGAATAATAATTAAAAAAAAAAGAACGCCTACCTTCCCCCAAAAGAGTGGAAAACCGAGTACAGAAATTGTGATTTCTTGTAAACTTTGTACTTTCAGATAAGCTTTAGAAAAGATCATTCAGATTCTCCTTTTAAACCTTACCAGAAATGTAATTTTTACCATTTCTGAAGACTCTGGGGGACAGTCTTTTTAGACTATAGTACAGAGGATGAGATGTCTTCAGTATCAAATGTTCATAAATGAGTTTGATTTGCTGTTTGACTCTGCAGCATGAGGAGAGCAACCAGTTTATTTCTCTGTGTGTGTCCTCTCCAGGTATTGCAAATGACATGGGTGGAATCACCTTGATCCCCATTTCAATTAATTTAGGCCAGCCATGTAAAGTGGATGCTCAGGCTCCCTGCCACGCCCCTGGGAACCAAGCACAAGAAGTGCAGCTGCCAGCAGCCAGCAAACCGAAGAGAACAGGCTCCTTGGCACTGTTCTACAGGAAGGTGAGTGTCCTTACTCAGAAGTGGTGCTCTACTTCTGCCTTCCCTCTGCAGCTTCCATTACTTTTCAGTCTTCATGTGCCTTTCCCTTGGCACATGCAGTTCTTATATACCTTGAAGAAGAAAGGAAAAGATGTTGAGTATTGCAGAGTCCCATTTTTCCCTTTCCACCCATGAGATTTTTTTCTTTTTAATTAGGAGCTTCTATAAATAAATAACAAAGGCATACTGGTAGATTTTACTTCTCTTGGCTATTTTGATGCTCCTACATTTGCAAGGGTTAGACATATCTGACATGAGATTATTTTCCTGTGTCTTGCTCATTCAGAGCTGCACTGCTGTGGATCCAGTATCTGGAGATTGTCTTTTGCCACTTCTAAGTCTGCCCAGCAGTGCTGATCTTGCTGGTCTGGGGGCTCAGAAAGCAGTGATGAATAACACAGTAGCTAAAGGTTTCTAGAA
Source organism: Oriolus oriolus (assembly GCA_013400235.1). Lineage (NCBI taxonomy): Eukaryota > Metazoa > Chordata > Aves > Passeriformes > Corvidae > Oriolus > Oriolus oriolus. The sequence continues at coordinate 15,300 of VXBT01001021.1, read as the reverse complement.
GGAATCAGTTTGAAATAATGCAGGATTTAAAGGTTAGGTTAAGAACTGGGTGTGCTTCAGAGAAACTTCAGTTGCCTTACTTCTAGTTGCTTTCATTTTCAGCTTGAATAGAGTGAAGGGTCTTTGGAGGAGGCGGGATAGCTTGGTCTAGATGACTACAAAGAATATATCCCTAGATTAATCTCTCTCAAAGATATTAGAAGATTTTTTTTCCTGTTATTTTCTTACTAGAGAAGTCATTTTCAGAGGTTTTCCCCTTTGAGGGTATCTGTATTACAATACAGTTTAAGAAATTCTACAATGAACAATTTTTAAGGTACATCTTAATACAAAAAATAATTTCTGGAAACACTTGTAAGCCACCTCCTTTGTCTGAACTGTTGGTTCTTTAATTTTGCCAGTGACAGGCTGTTTCTCTGAGAAAGGATTAGGAACTGATCAGCCACCTGCCAGTAGGGAACGTTGCATTTTGGAAGTTTTACTCTCAGATGGGGAGTACTTCAGGTGTAGCCATGTCTTTGACTAACTATGTCATAGGTAACATATTCCTATTAGTTACAAGGAAGAACTAAAACCTTGACTTATATTTGTCTTAAATTTTGACCTTCCATTTACAGTGATCATCATACTCATAATGATAGTTTTTCCCTACTCTCCTTTCTTGCTCCTGTTCAGTAGAGCAAGTGAAAATGACACTACCCCTTTCTGCTTTCTAGCATAAAGAAAGTGCCTAATTAGTTAGCAAGGGATATGGTATAGAAGCTATTGGCATAATGTTTTTAGGTGGATTTTCTGTAAATATTAGAGATTCAACAAGTGAAGAGTGGACAACTTAGTCTTTGAATCCCAGAATTCCAGAATGGTGTTGGTTGTAAGGGACCTAAAAGATTAAATCATTCCACCCCCTGCCATGGGCAGGGACACCTTCCATTAGATCAAGCCCCATTCAGTCTGGCCTTGGACACTTCAAGGGATGGGGCAGCCACAGCTTCTCTGGGCACCCTGTGCCTGGGCCTTACTGCCTTCACAGGGAAGGATTCCCTCCCAGTATCCCATCTAACCCTGCCCTCTGGCAGTGGGAAGCCATTGGCACTCCAGGCCCTTGTTCCAAGTCCCTCTCCAGCTCTCCTGGAGCCCCTTTAGGCAGTGGAAGAGGCTCTAAGGCCTCTCTGGAGCCTTCTCTTCTCCAGGCTGAACAACCCCCACCCTCCCAGACCTCTCTCATGGGAGAGGTGTTCCTTGCCTCTAATTATCTGTGTGGCCCTTATAGAACAGCTCTGCTTTGGGGTCTTCTCTTTCTGCAGGCCAGAATAAGCTTGTTTGGCTTCACTCTTTCCCGTGTGTCTTTTCCTTCCAGGTGTATCATCTGGCAAGTGTGCGCTTGCGTGATCTGTGCTTAAAACTGGATGTTTCCAATGATTTGCGCAGGAAGATATGGACATGCTTTGAATTCACGTTGGTTCATTGTGCTGATCTTATGAAAGACAGACATTTGGACCAGCTCCTCCTCTGTGCTTTTTATATCATGGCAAAGGTAACATGTAGTTTTAAGAAATTCAGGGAATTTTGTGTTCAATTGAAAATACCAGGTGTGTTCAGCATTTACAGTTTGACTCATTCGTTCATGTCATATTACTGGAGGGAAGGGGAAGGTCCTTCCAAGGAGTGGATGAAGTCCCAGTATGGTTTTTCCCTTGTTTTGCATATCTTAGCTCGCTGGCTTGTTGATGGAAATTCTCAACAGAGTTTTTCTTCTTTTCTTGAGTGCATTCACAGTGAGCACTGGTTGACACAGACAAAGCACTGTGTGGTCTTATTGCCCTGTATTTGTTTTCTGTCCCATTTGTCGTTTTGACAGTCTATATTCTGAACTAAAAACTCCATTACAGTTACAGAATTAGGCAGGTGCACAAATTTGCAGGAGCAAAGGTATGTAGGAGGGTTTCTATTCCCCAAAAATCCTCTTAGCTTTTGATGATTCAGGCTGAGGAATTGAGGTAGTTGCCTGTTATTTTTACTTCATTTCTTATTCCATTTGCCAGCTTGAATTTAAGGTTGTGTTAAATTGGATTATGAAACTGGACTATTGGTTTGACTCAAACTTGAGTTGATGATTACAGTGTCCATCAAGCCTAATTCAGACACAAAATTCAGGAGGGTGAAATTAATCCATTGAGGCTGGATTACCTTTTCTTGAGGGCAGACAAATGAAGAGCGCTATGTATGGAGGGAAACTGATATTTAAATTGTGACTACCTGTGCTCTTAACTGCAGCATGGGTTAGGCTCACCTGATGTCAATACTGATAGCAAAGCCATTGAATAGTCAGTGCTCTGTATTTTATCATGTAATTTGTCAGTTGTTTTGGGGTTTTTTATAACACAGGCTTTTGAATGCTGTCTCCAGCGCAGTGTGAGACCTGACAGCTTATCCAGAGACAACATTGATATGTTGTCTCCTGGCTCCTACTATAAAAATTGTTGCTTGTCTGCTCTTAAAATTACAAATCTATGGCTGAGAAACAAAGCACTTTAACAAATGAGCTATTTTGAAATAAAAAAGCAAGGTGAAATTGCATGTATGTTCATACCTGCCTAATGTCTGGTTCAGGATTTCCCCACTTTCTCTTTAGAAAAGTTAAGGGATCCAGTTTCCAAATTCACAAAACACATTTTTGACTTTATAATATTTCCTTTCTTTAATTTTAAGTGTCACTGGAAGAAAGATCTGGAAAGGAATAACGCCTAAGCATCATAAGCAACAAAAAGCTTCAGTAGCTAAGAAACAAGGAATTCCTGAAGAAGAAAAATCTTTGTTGTTTTCATACACTCGTCACCAGAGATAAATTTTAAAATTATGTATTCATAGTAATACTCATCAAAAAACTTCATACATGACCTGAGCAGCCCAGCCTTCATGCTTGCATTTGGTCTTCAACAGCCTTTTCTTTTCCAGGTAACCAAAGAGGAAAGAACTTTTCAGGACATAATGAAAAGTTACAGAAATCAGCCACAAGCAAACAGCCATGTAAGTCAAGAGCATTGCCTTTACTTTCTGTAAAGCTCATAGGTGGCTTTTGAAACGTCTGTGCTCATAAGAGAGAAGTCAAATCCTCTGCAGTGTAATACTCATTCCTATTCAGTTTGATTTCATCTAGTTTCCTGACTTCCTTGCTTTCCTTGACAAGAGTGTTTTTCTCTGGTGTCTTGTAGGTTTATAGGAGTGTCTTGTTGAGAAATACTTCTGATGATGTCCCATTGGACAGAAATGCAAACCCAGATATGGAGATAACAGAAGGTGAGTACAGCAAAGGAATCTGCTCTTTTCAGTAACATACTTGGGGACTTTTAAAGAACTGCACGGTCAACTAATAAAAAGTAGAGCAAGTTTTGCAGTTCCAAGTATATTAAAGAAAAGTAAATGTACTGTTGGAAAAGAAACCAGCTTGTCAGTAGCTCTCCTGTGTATTAGGTGTCGTAAGCCGGGGGAAGCCGGGGTGTTGCTCACACCCTGGCTGGCTATCACAACACATCAATGGCAAAGAGCCAGGAAGGGTCTCTGCATGGAGTTCTGCAGGGTAATTTTATTCAAACTACCTGGCAAACGGGTCAGAGGCAGGAAAAGACAAGAACAATGGGACCCTGGAGGTTTTATGTGGGGGCGGGGAGAACATCGGGGACCAACGGTTTGGGGGCACAGGGGTGGTACACAGGCGGGGCTGGGGTAAGGGAACAATTGGGAAACTGAGGCAGGGACAAGGGGACGGGGCCAACGGGAGAACGGGGAGGGAGGAGCCGCCTGGACTGGAGTCAGGACAGAGGCAGGGACCAACCCAGGGAACAGAACCGGGGCACAATGCCCATCAGCCCCCACAACTTCCCCTTCTCTATTAATTGAAGGCTTCCTCTAGGGATCCCAGAACTAGATGTTCAAAAATGGCCAAATGTACAAAAACAACCAGAAAAAAAACCCCACAAAGCAATTCCCAAGAAAGAGACAAGCCATCCCCCAAGTTCTCAGTGTCCAAATAAGTCTCTGCTCAAGTCTTTTATCTTCTGGATGCTGGCATGGATGCTTTAGCTGTGGGTGGCAGGCTGCAGCACAATTCACGCTTTCTGCTGCCAGTGGTACTAGGAACATTTGGGGAAATGGCTGCGGAACAAGCGCTGGGCTTTATGCTGGAGTGTTTCTGGTGGCTGCTTCTGTTGGGGCTCAAAATAAAATTATTAGAAGGGTTGCAATTAAACAAAGGCATCAAGGAGCAGGGCTTTAGGGAGGGTAAAGCTGGGGGATGGGGGTGAGGGAGGTAACAGGAGATGGTAAAGTTTGGGGAGGTGCTAAAGGCACAGGACTTATCCAGTTGAAGGTCTGGTAACAGGACAGCAAGCCGGAGTCTGCGGTGGTATTCAGCGCAGTCTTCTTTTCCACCCTGCACTTGTCTGGTCCTCTGGTTGTCTTGTGTCTGGTCCGGTTGTGTTTATGGGAGCACCTTTTTTCAGCACTGCAGCGGCAGGAAACGGGAGTGTCGGCTGCAGCAGGGGCGGCGGGGGGCGTGGCCAGGCTCGGGCAGCTCGGGGTATCTGCTGGCGCCGCCCACACTTTTCTGGGCAAATTCTGCTGTGCGCAGGGGGCAGGGATGCGGCGCTGCCTTTGCCGGCGCTGCTGGGCTCTCTGGCCTATCTGCAGAAAGTGGTGCTTGCCCCACCAGGCCCGCCGTGCTGCCAGCACAGCGATCGCAGCTGAGGCGGGACTCTGCCATGCTTTCGTTGCCGCGGCATTTGCCGCCGCTTTTTGGCTCGGCTGAAGGCTTACCGGCGCAGTGCTTCTCCACCACGTGGTCACTGCTGCCGCGTGCCTGTCGTCGCAGCGCTTCTCGGGCACTGCGCCCTCGCAGTGCTGCACGGCCCCGCCCGCTGCGTTTGCGACTGCTGCTCTCTCGTGGAGGACGAACGGAGGGGGGACACGCTATTAGGAAGGGTTCCCCTGGCTCTAGCTGATGCTGCATGGCACGGGGCAGTGTGAGTTCTTCTACAGTGCTGTCTGATTCCCCCCCAGGATCAAACGTGTCAGGGGGCAAGGGGCCATCTCCTGGCTCTCTCACAGTTCTAGTAGTCCCATGCTCACTCACTGGCAGTGCAGAAGGGGCTAGCACAGCTGCTGTTGCGGCACAAGCATCTTTTTCTGCCTGGTCCCCGGGCGCCGCCTGGGCTTTTTGGTAAACTGGGACTGCATAGGGTGTTATTTTGTCTGCAAGCTCCCGGTTTCCATTTTTGGCTGTGTGCTGTTTCACTCCCATCCAGAGCTCCTCTGTCTCCGAGCTGGTGCTTGAGGTATCGCTGCTATCTCCTTCTGAAAGGAAGGGAAGGCGCCTGGGGGGAGGGAGCGGGACTGTTTGCCGGGGCTCCGCAGGGGACGCTGAGGCGGGGAGCCCCTCCCCGCTGCCCCTCCCCACCCCCCCGTGTTCAGCAGCGCAGGTTTCACGCAGGGGCAGAGCCGTACGCAGCCATGCAGAAGCGAACAGTGGGATGGTGCCTGCCGCACTGGCTCTGCCAGCTCCACCGGTCCCCATGCCCCTGCTGGTCCTGGCAGCTCGGGGCTCACAAGGGGCCAAGGCCGCTGGAGCCGCCTGCCACGGCACTACAGCAAATGGAGAAACGGCTTTTCCCCCGCTGCCACCTTCCCCCACCCAAGTCTCGGTGTGGGGATCGGGAGGGGGTTGGTTATCACAGGCGGAGCTGCTGATGGAAGTGGGCGGAATGCAGGGAGGGGAGGTGGGGTCCTGATAGAAGGTGGGGCACGATGCAGACACGCCCAGCAACACGGAGCAGGGGGGTCAGGCGCGGTGACATGCGCAGAGCAGGATGGCAGAGGGTCAGGAAGGAGCCATGTGCTGGACAAGGCGGCCGTGGCTCGCACGTGGCCGGTGCCATTTTGAGCACCACGGCACACTCTCGGAGCCGGGAGGGAGACAATGGGGCCGGCCACGCGGTCGCCACCATTTTGAACACCGGCGCAGACCGCGTGGGGACCCAGATCGGAGTGGGATGGAACCGCGGGGCTGGCCACGCAGCTGGCAGCATCTTGGGGTGAAACCGGGGAAGACTGAATTGGGAAAGTGGGGACCGGTAAGAGGCTGAGGGGAGAGCCCAGAATGGCATGACCGGTGCTGTGCCAAGAGGGGGGCAGGGGGGCTCGGGAGGAGTCAGGGAGTCGGTGGCAGCCCTGCGCCCTAGGGCAGGATGCATCTCCCAGGCTCGCCTGCTGCAGGGAACAGGGGTTTGGAGAACAAAGACAGGAATGCAGGGGGGGTTTTCTAACTTAGGATTTACATTTTCCGAACTTTTCTCAGTACCTTTGAGATATCTAATGGTAACAGAAAGCACCACGAATAAAACTAAGTCCTGAGAAACATTAGGAAAACACTTAAAGAACCAGGAAAGGAAATGCTTGAAAAGCCAAAGAACAAAATCTTTTAGCTTTCCATTTGAAAAACAAAAGGTTCTCCAAACAAGGGAGTTCTGAACTTGGATAATCGCTTCCTGATGGGGATGAGAGAGGTTTGCTCCCATCCTCCCACTCTTCCCAACACCTGAGAGAAAAAGGGTAAAAGAAAAAGCAAAAAGGTGACCCGAAATAGTCTCACCAAAATCCTGGGTCAAAATAAAATTTCTCGGGGGTGGTCCATTGGTGTCCAGGTGATTCTCCTAGTGCCGAGGGTTGCCGATCGCCCCTCAGATAACGCTCATAAAACTGAGAGCTGTCTTTGAGGGTTTTGGCAGTTCCAACCCGCAACTTACCTTCCATCGGCTGAAAGCCAAATGGAGACGCTGTAGAGTCCGGAAGGACATCACGTTTGGACGCCAGTTGTCGTGAGCCAGGGGGGTCTGGGGTGTCGCTCACACCCTGGCTGGCTATCACAACACATCAATGGCAAAGAGCCAGGAAGGGTCTCTGCATGGAGTTCTGCAGGGTAATTTTATTCAAACTACCTGGCAAACGGGTCAGAGGCAGGAAAAGACAAGAACAATGGGACCCTGGGGGTTTTATGTGGGGGCGGGGAGAACATCGGGGACCAACGGTTTGGGGGGCACAGGGGTGGTACATAGGCGGGGCTGGGGGAAGGGAACAATTGGGAAACTGAGGCAGGGACAAGGGGACGGGGCCAACGGGAGAACGGGGAGGGAGGAGCCGCCCGGACTGGAGTCAGGACAGAGGCAGGGACCAACCCAGGGAACAGAACCGGGGCACAGCGCCCATCAGCCCCCACAATTAGGTATGGAAAATACACTTCTTAGTTGGAAAGAATGTTTAATTTTATTTACTTAGATTTGGTTGCTCAGGGTCAAAGTATTTTCTTAGCATGTCATTGATACTGTAGTTCTTATTGGACAGCAACACTGATAACAAAGAAGAATGAAGACAAACAGTATCTGTAATATTATGGGTTTTTTTAGTATCACCTATTCTGAAGACTTAAGTAGGGAGAACTTGTTTCAGAAAATAAAAATGCTTACTCTCCAGGACCACCATTTTCTTATATTCAGGTTTCTTTTAAATAGGTACTGTTTTCTTTGCTCTGGGTTAGAGAAGAAAAGAGATAAGAGTAGTATTTGAGAAAAGTGTGAGAACTGTGCTGTGCCCATTTTGAGTGACATGTCAGGAAAATGAGAGATCACGAGCCCATGAATGAACCCGTGAGCAGATCTGCAGCCAGGACGCACATGGAATTTAGTTTGTTCTTTGTGGTAAATTCCCTGTGGGTGGGATTCATCTGCCTTAATGAGTATTAGAACCATTTTAAAGGCCTGTTGAGGATTCTGCCATGGTCCAGGAAAGTGCTGATCTCATCTAAATTCTGTCTAACACCTCCTCAGTTACTGGATGTCTTGGAATATCTGAAGTGACACTGGGCTCTGGCATTTTGTCGGACAGATGTACTTGGTTACAAAGTTCTTCAGTGGCTTTTCCTACCAGACTTTCTTCAGTGCATGGACTTGTGTCTCCTTTACCCAGTATTAACTCCTGCTCTTTTGACACCAGTTCACAGGAGCTGTGCTTGTGTTGTGAGAGAAGGAAGGCAGATGGACAAAGGAGTCACTTACGGGTGTCAGCTGGAGCTTTTGGTGTTTGTCTCGGTGCACTGATGGCCAGAGACTTTATTGTGTACTGCTCTGTTTTACCTGGCAGACAGCAGAATGGAGGAGACATAGAAGGTTGTATTCAGTAGCACTTCAGCCTGATTAGGGGAGAGCAAACATTAACAGAAATACACTTGCTGTGTGGCTGCAGCTTTTCCACTTAACAGAACATTCCTGAGCAAATGGTGTCATGACTTCCTTGGTGCAGATCCGAGTTGAGCACCAAGTTGTTCTTTGCTAGCTGACCACTAGAGACTTTCACAGAAGCCAAAACCTGGGAGCTGTCAGACTGCTTAAAACTTAGTTTTAAGAGCAAGTAATGGCTTTGTACCACTTCCCAAAACAAGCATGGAAGAAGGGGTCAGCTGTGCTACAGTTTTTTGCTACAGCTGTTTCCAAGTTTGGAATAAAGGTTGATACTGGCCATTTTAGCCATAACCCACAAGCCTGCTCACAGCAATTGGTAGCTCCTCCTGGTGTTCATAACCACCTGCAGCACACCCTGCTCCTGGCTCAAGCACATTTCTTGAACTCCTCTCATTGACTGGTCAATTTATGGACAAGTTCTTGCCAGCTGGACATCGTAAGTTCAACTCTGAAGTGCCCGGTTTGCCAGTGCTGTAATTTTGAAATCTGAAGCTCTCTTATTGTTAGACTCATCTGTGAAAGCTGGCAGCTCCTCGGGACGATCTGCAGCAGAGAACTCGAGTGAGTCAGAAGCAGAGGAGAGAGGAGATCTTATTAAATTCTACAATGCAGTCTATGTAGGAAGAGTAAAGTCATTTGCACTGAAGTATGATATCACAAACCAGGATCATGTGGTAAGTAAAGTATTTTGGAATTAATACTCACAGAGTCATTTTTCCTGGCAGTTAAATGTGTATCAATAACTTTGTCTTGTCACTTGGTGTGGGTCACGTCAGATAGTTGCTGGTATGATGGTATGAACACTTGCTTTAACAGCCTTTCAAGAGGGCAAATGCAGATGCTGCTCAGTTTGCAAACCCAGTTCCAGTTTCTTTACATTGATGCAAGCCTATTTGCTCAAATGCCTGTGGACTATCTGTGTAAGGCATCTGGAAAATCGGTTCTGTTGTTTGATCGATACTTGATCTGTTGTTTTACTGTAACAAGATAAAATATTCTAAAGAAGACTGGAAGTGTATTAATCTTTTCTTCTGTGGAGTTCCAGCTCTCAGGCATGTTCCGATTGTGCAGACGTGTCCTCTCTTGCAGATGGAAGCGCCGCCACTGTCGCCGTTCCCCAGCATCCGGCAGCAGCCGGTGTCTCCGCGGCGCATCTCGCAGCAGCACTCCGTGTACGTGTCACCTCACAAGAACGGTGCCTGCCTCACGCCTCGAACTGCTCTGCTCTACAAATTCAGTGGCAGCCCTTCCAAGGTAGAGAGAAAAACAAGGCCTGAAGGCGGTCAGTTTGAGAAAGGGTGTAATTAGTCCTCTAATTAGGATGTGGTGTAATGCAGTTCTGATGTGTTAATGAATAGTCTCTCACTTTGCAGTGAAAGGTAGAATACTGTACGTAGACTCCATCACTCAGAGGTGTAGGATAACCTGTAGTTCTCTGATATTTCAGACACAGAGCAAGTTTGAAGTAGAGTCAGAGTAACTATTTTTGTCTTGATTGCAGAGTTTGAAGGACATCAACAATATGATAAAACAAGGTGAACATAGGAGTAAGAAGCGCGCAATAACAATTGACAGTGACACTGAATCCCCCACGAAGCGACTCTGCCAGGAAAATGATGATGTTCTACTAAAACGTCTGCAGGATGTTGTCAGTGAAAGAGCAAATCACTAAAAAACTTCTGTTTTCTGTGAGATCTCTAAGTTATGGAGCTGGATACAGCTGTCGTGCTGTATATTTCTTGGTTTTGTATGTAGACAACTGCCAAGTTCCTTTAACACTGAACTTTCACCTGACTTCCACAGGATGCAAAAAGTAAGAGTTATGCAGGAAATGCCAGTGATCTTCATTCCCAAAGGTCACACTGAGCTGTTTTAGCAAAAGAGTGTTCTGTGAAAGCCATATTGGACATTCTCAAGCCTCATTTGGAGCATCGTGAGTTCTGAATGTAACAGCTTCTAATACTGGTTTTATTGTTGGAGTAAGAGCAGTAAAGAAATGAGTGAAATGAGTGAAACTCAAGCTTTTAGTATTTGGAGAAGAAACTTCCAAAGTGCCTTATTTGAAAAGAATATGGAATTTTATGCATTGTTTTACTGTGGAGTAACTGGAGGGAGAAGAAATTAATCATTTAGCCTCAGGAAGAGCTGAGCAGTTTTGAACTGTCAGAACTTCTGTTGAAGTGTAGGTTGTGACATGGATCTGACAGCTTTTGCAGTAACAAAGGCAATAATCTAAAAATACAAATAGTGGTGACTTAGGTTGGACTCTGGTAAAGCACTGAGATACAGTTCTGTGAGCCTGAGTTCCCTTTCTCTTGAGCCAGTGGATGCTCCATGTTGGAAGCCACAGAGCAGCCTGCCCTAGATGCTGTTCGAATGCATGGCAGCTCACCCATGAGGAAATACAGTTACAGCTGAAATCAGCAGCTGAGGCTTGGCTGTCTCAAAGCTGTTCAAATGCACAAATTAATTTAACAAATTGTATCTCTGTTTTATTTCTTCCTGAAGACCTTTAGCCTCTTGTGTAGTATCTACACTGAATGTAAGCCCATCACATAAGGACGTGTGTATGTATGAGGGTTTATAGCTGTTGAAGGCTTGGATTCACTGGAAAAGTATGAATTCCAGCATCCAATTCTTGTGACTGAGTTTTTAACGCAGAGGATTTGGTAGGGTCTGTTTTACCAAAATGGAGAAAAGTCAAGGTTTACTCATTACTGTAAATCAGTAGTTTGATCTTATTTTATAATTGTATTTAAGGTTAGAGCCATAGAGAAACTTCTCAGCACTGTAATTTTCAGTTTCTGTGTAACTGAACTGAAAAAAAAAATAAAAGAGAACAATTATGTAGGACTTGTTTGAGGGGCTCTGTTCCCTTCATTGGCTGGGTGGGTAAGTACGTGCTGTGAGATCCACAGCTCCAGGGGAGAACACTGCCATGATTTCGGGCAGCCTCAGCTAATGAATCTAGCCAGCAGCGATGAAGGAGAAATTGATTACTAAGTGTAGGTGTGCAGGGACACTACTCAGTAAGGAGTAGAAAGTTTACAAACTTGTTTTTGAGTCATTAACTACTTGAATATTTGATTTTTTAAAAAACTTTTTTACTTTCAAAAAAGGTGCTTGCCCATGGAGAGCTGAAGTATGAGGAAGTGGCCATGCAGTGGAGGAGGTTTAATGTAGATTCTTTATTTTCTTTAATTTTATTCAAGTTTTAATGTTTGTCTTCAGATTTTGAGAGAAAAAGTGGAGGATTGCAGCCTTTCTGGATAGGAAATGTGTGGTCAGGCATGATAGCATTAGTCTTTCCACAGTATTGTATGATGAGAGTTTAGTTGACATGGTTTTAATTCAATATCATGTGCAGATCTCCTGGCGTCTCTGCTCCCCACACTGTCACTGCCTTCTCTGACAGTAGACAACTGATGGAGCCAAAATCCTTTTTAACTGTTGTTAGGTGTAGTATTTCTTCATTAGGAAAATGAATGTACTACAACTGGATGCAGTTCAGAATTTTTCACCTTTTTAGATGATCTAAAAACTATTTTGGGCTTGTTGAACAGCTAAAACAATAGCATACATAGATTTTTTGTAACGGTTTCAAAGTGCCTTCACATGTAAATCTGTATTTTGTAATAAACAACTGAAAAATATTTTAACCTGTGTTGCTGTGTTTCCTGTTGTTTTGCTGTGCTTATTTATTAAACAATGCCTTCTATCTGCATTTTCTGTAATGTCAAAGACCTTCATCATTTTTATATTCGCTCAGCTGTCTTGGGGATTTTTTTTCTGTTTAAATTCATGATGTTTCATGTGTTTTGTCTGAAGTTTCCTCCAGAGGTTTCTTTACTGTTTGTGCTTCAGTCTGGTGTGGATTCTGGGAGAAGGTGAGTAATGTATTACATGAAGTCACCAAAAAACACCAAAAGGGAGAGAACCCTGCAGCGACAGGTGATGTGCCCACAGGGGCGGGTGTGACTCCAGCAGAGCCGAGCTGTGGGCTCCTAGTTAATCTCTGAGCACTGCGGGCATGAGCCCAGATGTGTTTCAGAACCAGCCGTGGACAGGTTCAGATCTGTACCAGCTGGTGTCATGCTGGTTTTGTCACTCCAGGTAAGCATAAAGCTGGCATGAACTCAGCTTTTTAAATAACTCTTGTTCATCTGCTCTATGAGGAAACAAAGGCCAATTTGTGCAGATTCTGCTGTAATGGATTCTGCTGTAATGACTTTGTTGCCAGAGCTTTTGTTTTAAAAGACTAATCTGTAGTTTATAGAATCACAGAATCATGGAATATCCTAAGTTGGAAGGGACCCACAAGAATCATCAAAGTCCAACTCCTTGCTCTGCACAGGACACCCCAACAATCAATAGCATCATAGAATGGCTTGGTTTGGAGAGGACCTTTAAGATGATCTAGTTCCCCACCCTGTGCCTGGGAGCGTTGTCCAAGTGCTCCTGGAGCTCTGGCAGCCTTGGGGCCATACCCATTTCCTGGGGAGCCTGGTCAGTGCCCAGCATCCAGCCTGACACTCCCCTGGCACAGCTCCCTTCCCTCAGGTCCTGTCTCTGGTCATAGGGAGCTCAGGAGGAAGCTGCAGACCTGATGAGGTCTGACCTTGGTCTCCAGGCTGAACAAACCAAGGGACCTCATATGGCCTCCTCTATGCCCTTCACCATATTTATAGCCCTCCTCTGCATGTGCTCTTTAGTAGCTTTATATCCACACCTGGAGGCACCCCAAACTGCCCCCAGGACTTGAGGTGAGGCCACCCCAGTGCAGAGCAGAGCAGGGCAGTCCCCCTCGCTTGGCTGGCAGTGCTGGGCCTGATGTCCCCCAGGACAGGGCTGGCCCTTGGGGCTGCCAGGGCACAGCTGGCTCCTGTTCCACTTGCCCTCAGCCCAAACTCCCAGGTCCCATTCTGTGGTGCTGCTCTCCAGCCTCTTGTTCCCCAGTCTGTCTGGACGTCCAGGGTTCTCCAGTCCCAGGTGTAGAAACTGGCACTATTCTTTGTTAAACTACATTAACTACCTGGTCAGTGATTGCCCATCTCTCTGTGTTCCTCCCTCATGCTTAGGCCTGAGCAGCAGGCCTCAGCCAGAGCTGACTTACAAGATGAATTCTGGGCATTATGTGACTAACACCATCAGTATTATTTAGCTAAAAATAGATGACTGAGATGCTTATGGTGGCTCTGTATAACCTTGTGTAGTTATCTGCAAGAAATGTATCATTTTAATAAATTTTCCCAACTGACATGAATAGAGGCTTGTTTGTAGGATGTTTTAGGCTAAGCCCTCCCAGCTGAGGCCTGGGGTCTGGCCAAGCTGTGGCCTCTGCTGGTCAGGGAGTGGGCCATCAGATCCAGGAGTTTCTGCGCTAAAAATATAATCAGGTCACTTTGACTTGCTGATTCGGGCCTATAAAAGCTGGACCCACTTTTGGGGTGAATTTAGAGACCTCAGCTACAGGTGGACACACCACACAGGATTTTCCCGATTGCCAGNAGGATTTTCCCGATTGCCAGGAAGGGTTCTCCAGGTCCTCGCTGCAAACGGGGCTCCCCAGCGACTGCAGGCTCTGGATGATGGTGGCGTGTTTAGGCGACTGGTGATGGATCTTCCTCAGTCACTATCCTGTCTCTCAGGTAGTAATGATTAGGTGCATTACCTTGCGTATTTTTGCTTGTTGCTAAAGCCAAGCATGAAGTTTTATTGAATGTATTATTTTACTTTTGTGTTACCTTAATATTCATAGTAAAATAAGACCATTCTTTCCACTGGTGTCTGTGTCCTTTAAATCGCCCCTGTCAACTGGCAGAACACTCCCATGTCACCAACCTTGCTCACTCTGACCATACTTTCTTTTTTTGCCTTACCTCCAGAGGAAGATCCCTGCTTGACCAAGCTCGCCTCCCGCCTCACCTCTTGACTTCTGGTATGTGGGAATTGCCTGTTCCTGTGCCCTTAGGGCATAGTGCTTAAAAAATGACCAGCACTGATGGACCCCAGCACCTTCAAAAGCATTTCCCCAGGGAACCTTACTGACTTAATTCCCTGAGCGGCCTGAACTCTGCTCTCCTCATGGCCAGGGTGGAAGTTTTGCTGACGCTTTTCCTCCTGTCATCAGAGATTTTAAACTTGATTGTTTTGTGGTCACAGATGGCCACCAATCTCCACCTCCCTTATGAGACCCTCTCAGGTAACAACAAATCATGGAGGGCACCTTTCTTGGTTGGCTCCCTTAGTACCTGTACCATGAAGTTGTTATCCAAGTGTTTTAGGAATTTTCTGGACTAGTATGTACCAGCTGTGTGGTGTTCCCAGTTAACATCTGGCAAGTTGAAGTCAGACAAGGACAAGGGTGATTGATTTTCAAATGTTCCTTAGTGTCATGGTCCTGGCTGGGTGGCCCATGGTAGACACCAGCTTTGTTTGTTTGTTTATCCCTTAATCTTACCCAAGGATTAGTTACCAGGCAAGGGGATGTTGAGGGTCGTAGCTGTGAAAACCTGGCTGGCTTTTGGTTTTTATCTTTATAAACTTCCTTCTGCAGGTAAGCCTGCCAGCACAGGGATAGCATCGTGGGCAGCATTGATGGCTTTTCCTGGTCTTAAAATTAAGAAAGCTGAACACAGTTAAGAGAGGAAAGGGTTTTACCTTGGTATTTATTTAAGGATCCTTAGATGCGCTGAAATGCACATCGAAATGCACCCCGAAATGCCCACTGAAGAAAAATGGCCCCACCCAATGTGATGTGTATACAATTATAGGCCTTGCAAAAATTAGCATATCTATCAAAGATTCCCCAATGAGGGACTCGGGTGAGACCCCTCACCTGAGGAACCTTCCCCTGGATGGGCCTATCTTTGTTTACAGAATGTGTTCTGGAGAGGACCTTGCTTTCTGGGGTTTTTAGAATGTTTAGTCTCTAGGCTTAACGAAATACTAGGTCTCAGAGGAGTTATCAAATTCAGATAATTATAACTATGTAGGTGCGGCAGTGCTGCGTTAC
>VXBT01001016.1:2360-12673 GCA_013400235.1 Oriolus oriolus | reverse complement strand
CGTCGGCAGCCGCACCCCCACAATGACTGATTTCAAATTTTCAAGGAAACAAGTTCAGCAACTTTTCTTTATGTTTTGTTTGGCTTCCAGGAGGAAGAATGTTTGTTTAGAAAGGATTAATTCACTTTCAAAAGGTGGATGTGGAGACGAAGGGTAACCATGCAGCAGTGACAGCAGCTCTTGAGACTTCCCAGCCTCCCCTTTGTGCTCCAAGGGATAAATCATCCAGTGGTAGATTGTGCATAAAATCTTCAACTTAATGCTGTATCGCCCAGCTCCTGCTTTTCCTGTTTGTTATGGGATGTTGTGAATTTGGCACTCAGTATTCCTGTTCAATGAGGTTTTGGGCCTAAGACAATGAAACACAAGCCAAGAACATGGAGCAATCCAAGCTCATCTGGAGGGGCAGTACGACCTGAGCACGGCTTTGCGCTCCCTGTCTTAGGGAGACAAGCACTTCTGAAGTCCACTCAACCTAAGCTGAGCACCCACATCAGGTCAAAATAAAGGTCCTGAAATGTTCTTCATCCTTAACCTGGGAGATCTGATTGTCATTCCAGCTCCAGAGGGTTTGGGGTCTGTAGAACAGTTCTGAAGAGGCGATGCCAAAGCTTCATCCCACCACATTGCCTCAAGGTCAGGGTCCTTGTTGGCATCATGTAGCTGGATTTTTTGTGGGAAAAAACCAGGCGGTACAGAGGGATAAAAGACATGGATTGCAAACACAATTAAACTTGGATACTAGAGTTCTCCTCAGTACAGTAACACAGCAAGCACTTGAGGGGTTCCATTTTCCAGAGAGCCCACAGGCTGTGTGAGTCTTGGTCTGGGAGAACCAGACTGGGAAAAACTGGACATGACCCAGCAATGTGAGGGTTCACAGTCTGGGATTCCTGCCATCAAAAATTAGTCACTAAGTGGGTACCAGAGATAAGTGAGTGATGTTAGAGCTCATTTTTTATCACAATTAGACAGAATCAGTGTGCTCAGTTTTGGGCCCCTCACTTGAAGAAGGTGCTGGACTGTGTCCAGAGAAGGGAAATTAAGCTGGTGAAGGACATAGAGAACCTGTCCTGTGAGGAATGACTGAGGGAGCTGAGGGTGTTAAATGTGGGAAACAGTTTGGACCTGTCCATAAAGGTTCAACACATGTGGCTGGGCTTTCCTGGCTTGCTGAAAGCTGCTCCTGGTACCTTTCTTGCTGCTGGGTTTGGTGATGCCCCTCCTTGAAGAACGAGCACTGGTGGGTTCAGGAAAATGTAAAATGCATTCAGGAAAATATAAAATATTTGGGACGGAATTTTTAGCAGGGCCTGTAACAATAGAGCAGGGGTTTTAAACTGAAAAAATACAGATTCAGACCAGATATAAGGAAGGAGTTTTACAATGAGGATGGTGAAACTCTGGCACAGGCCACCCAGAGAGGTGGTGGACGCCTCATTTTGGGAAACATTCAAGGCCAGGTTGCACAGGGCTTTGAGCAACCTGATCTTGTTGAAGATGTCCCTGCTCATGGCCGGGGGGTTCAACTGGATGCCATTTAAAGTCCCTCTCCAACCCAAATTATTCTATGATCCTACAATTCTATGAATCTATGAAAAGCCTGGTAATGTCTGGAGATGTAGCAGGAAACATAGATTTACCAGCAAGCATTATGGAAAGTTGGATTTTTAAGACAGGAGTCTTGGTATTATTCAAAAAGAAAAGGTATAAAATACCCACCAAAGCAATGATTTTGTAAATCTTATTATAAGCCAGCAGTAAATTTTGAGACACTGACAATGGGATTTTTTCCCCTGTGAATTAAAAGCTTTATAATTAAAAGTAAGCTTTTTAATAAAAAATACCAATTTCTGAAATACTTGTGGGAACATATGGAAGAAAAATTTCAGGAAATAAAAGGAGCTGGTTCGGAGGAAAAAGTACCAAACACATTCAAAAAATCTGGATTTTGTCAAAACTAGGAAATGTGCCTTTCCATGAGCTCAGCGAGCAGCAGAGGGCGCTGGGATAAACGGATTTATTTAAAACTCCAGCCAACAATAAGCATTTTCTGGGAGTTGAATACTGAGGGAGATGGACTTCTATTTATAGACATCCATGCTAGATTTAAAAGGCAGAGCAGGATTTAAAGCCCATTTCTGAAACAAGGCCTTGATTAGGGACAGGCAAAGTTTAAAAAAAAGCCCAAAAAGCAAACAATAATTCTGGTAAAAGCATATGAAATAAAGGCAGCATAACTTATTGAATTAATTTTTTTTTCAACTTCTTAACAAAGTGGCCATCATCTTATTGCAGGACCTCTCCCCCCCACCCCCCGGGGCTCTTAATAGACATTTCTTTGGGATGATTAGGATATTCAACCTATTCTATGTTTTCACTATTCTACAGTGAGTAATACTCACTGTAATGAACAGTGGGGTATAATAGATTTATTCTGATTTTAAGGTAGAGGTTCAAACACCGAGTAGCCTGTTAGATAAAAATCAGTGTAAATAAGAACCTGCAACTTTGTCCTGAAGGAGGAAAAGTTCATATCCTGAAGGAGGAAAAATTCATATCAGCATCATTTCTAGCAGAGGAAATGTTTGGGTGTTTGTAAACTCCCAGTTATGGACATGGACCTCTTGGAGCAAGTACAGAGGAGAACACAAAGATGCTCAGAGGGCTGGAGCAGACAGGCTGAGAGAATTGAGATTGTTCAGCCTGGAGAAGAGAAGGCTCTGGGGAGACCTTAAAGCCCCTTCCAGCGCCTAAAGCATCTCCAAGAGAGCTGGAGAGGGACTTTGAACAAGGGCCTGGAGGCACAGGACAAGGGAGAATGCCTTTAAACTGAAAGAGAGGAGAATTCGAATGGATATTAGGGAAGAAATCCTTCCCTGTGAGGGTGGTGAGGCCTTGGCACAGGTTGCCCAGAGAAGCTGTGGCTGCTCCATCCCTGGAAGTGTCCAAGGCCAGGTTGGACGGGGCTTGGAGCAACCTGGGCTAGGGGAAGGTGTGGTTGGAACTGGACGATCCAGCCGTGGCGGGGGGTTTGGAACGAGACGATCTTCCAGCTCCCTTCCAAGCCAAGCCGTTCCACGATCGGAGGGCGGGGGCGGCCGTCGGGAAGGCGCCGCTGCGGGCGGCGAGTCCCCATCAGAGGGCGCCGCTGCCCCGCTCAACGCGCTCCGGAGCTCCCGAGCCCCGCGGGGCATCGCCCGCACCGCCAGCGCCGGAACGGCGCGGGGGGAGCGGGGGGCTTCCTCCGCCGTGGGCAGGGCTACGTATAAAGGTATCCTTTAAAAAAAAAAAAAAATTACGACATATTCCTTTGCCATCACAGCTGCCAGGCTGAGGCTGCAGTGCTCGTGCCCAGCTCACCGCTGAAAAAATGCCGGGGTTTTCCTCGGAAGAGATTGGAAAAGCGCTGCCCAAACGGTTGTTTTCCCCCATTTGTTTATTTAGTTTTGAAAGTACAGGTTGTAATGGTCAGTTTTGAGTAGGTATATCGCCTTTTAGAGGCAGGGTTCATTGCATGTTTGAGGGATAAATCGGTGCAAGTGCTGCTGTGTGCAAGAACTGCTGAATTAGACTGGAGGCAGCTGCGGGGGTGGTAGTGCAAAACAAGCGCAAAAAAAAAAAGCCAAGAACCCTAATTTTCTACATGAATACTTGTTCGTCTGTCATGTTTTGCAAATGCAAGAGAAATGTCATAATAGTGGGGTTTAAAAGTCAGAATTTACTGTCTATACCAATATATTAGCGAAGAGCCAGTGGACGTCAAGTCTATTTTAGAGTCTTCTTTTTTTCACTCCTCTCCTCTCCCCTCCCCCGGGAAGCAGAGTATATTTAATTCAGGGTGCCACGGAATTGTGAAGCATTAGCCGCCACGAAGCATATTCACTCTGCCCTGTGCCAGCACCCATGACTCAAAGACTTTCGCAAAAGTGATGGCAAACCGGCCCTTTATGAGCTTGGTATTTTTCTAAGAGGGTCATTCAGGTCTATAGGTGCATAAGGGTGGCTGCATGGATATCTCCACACATCCCCGTGCAAACAGCTCCCATCCTTTTTCCTTTTCCAGCATTTTTTTACCCTATCGCCTCAGTTGAAATGATCAGTCCAACCCACTCAAAGATGTGCCCTTTCTCTCCTCCTCCTCAGTGCAACCCTAGCTGTGCTGAGAAAAAAACTCATATCTGCTTTAACAACTTCCAGCAACATAGCTGTCCCGCTCCTGCTGTAATATCTGGGTGCTATTTGCCTCTTGCCTTTTGTGGTGGAGGTTTTAGAAGAAGATGCACACCGAAATGGGGAGGGGTGGTGGGAAGAGGTTGAGGGGAAAAGGAATGAATTTATACTTTCTGCCTTAATTTGAGGCCAAAGCGAACAGAAAAAGCAAAGCCCACCCTTCCCATCAGCCAACCACACACCAGCAAATGTGTCTCCTGATGAAGTTCTCCTTGTTTCCGAGATTATATATATATATATATATATATAAGCATCTTTACCTGTAGGACCTTTGAAAGTACAAAGGACACTGTGCACTTTCCCACAGGATCCCGTGCAGAATAACAAAGCTTTGTAGGAACCTTAAAGGCAGAGCCTGAAATTTCCAGAGACAGGACCTTGAATTTAGAAACACCTTCTTTCTCTCTGTCTCTCTGCCTCTGTGTCTCATTTTTTCCTCATTTTTCTCCCTTCCTGGTGCACCAGCCCACTGTAAAGCTCGATTGTTTCCTTTCAAAGGCAGAAATGGGCTCTGCTGCCTGCGTCGGCTCTTTGCCGTGCAACGTGTTAAAAAAATCGGACAATGCGAAGGAAGGTTTGCCTGGGGAAAAAAAAAAATAAAGGTTAAAACTGCTCTAACTCCTCCTCTCCCCTTCCAAACCGAGGGCTACCCGGGAAATGCACAAATCCAACTCTATTTTTAATCGTTTTCTGAAAGTAGCAAACCCTATTCAAATGTGTGCAGAGAAGGGTTTGCTAAACTCCCTTTCTTTTTCCCTTTATTTTTGTCCCTTTATTTTTTCCCCATATAAAGTATTTCTAAGTTATAAAATATACAGTCCAAGCCTGAAGTCTAAGGCTTTCCAGTGGAAATCACTGATCTAAATTTACTCCTTTTAGATTTGCTTGAATGTGCTTTGATGAGACGCTATTTTGGTGTTTAACTGCATATGAGAAGATAATTTCTGGACATGTAAATAAAAGCATATTGCATGTGGGGAAAAGCATCATATCTCATTGTAAATGATGAATCACTTAGTGCAGAGACAATTTATCCTTTATTTTATCATAGGGAGGATCAAAAAAATATTCATTTCATTTCTTCTACCTACCTATCTATCTATCTATCTATCTCTCTATCCCTCTATCTATCTCTCTATCTATCTATCTATCTATCTATCTATCCATCCATGCATGCATGCATCCATCTACTAAAATAGTAAATCATAGTAATAGTAAATTTTGCACTGCATAATACGAATATTTAATCCCTCTGTACCAACATATATATGTGTAAATGTATAACTAGATTCACAAATATGCATTTAAATACACTCCTATATAAACTGACCAGGTTTGCATGCACATGGGCATATGTAACGTGTAGTCTCTATGTGCCTACATGTGGAAGAATATATATAATTTACATATCTAAATGTGGGAACTAATATGTCTATACATGGGAAAAAGTTGCCTGTTCAGAGATATATGTGTGTATAGGTGCCTGTGTGTGTAAATCTGTGTACGTGCAGCTGCGTGTATGTATATATTTTATATGCCTGCATATAAGTCTCTATATGTGTGTATATGTCTATATCTAGTCACATATATGTCTGTAGCTATATGTAACTATGTAACTGATAATGTTTTTTACTATCCGATAGAGGTAGGCTTCTGCAGCCTATTGTTTCAGACAACAGATATAAGTTGCGATGGAAGAGGAACGTCGGATTTGGTGTCTGTCCCCCATTTCCAATTATAGATGGATCATTACAGACAGAGAAGTACTGAGAATCCAGACATCTGCTCTTCACATGAATGCACTCACCTCCTAGAGAACAGCCTGCCATCATGCTCTGGAAACTGGTTGAAAATGTCAAGTATGAAGATATCTACGAGGTGAGTATATAATATGCATATGAGTAAGGGAGTATATGTATATTTAAATATACATCTAGCATATAGATACAGGCATGGCTATATAATACATACACAGCTCTACATATACATCCAGGCAGAAATAGACACATACACCAGCACACACGAATATAGAGATGGGAAACCGAGAGTAAATGCTTAAATGATTATTTATTTGCGTATTTGTATTCAGCATGCCAAGTCCTAAACTTTTTATTTTTTTCATGGAAAAGCTGTTTGATGCGATTTAAAACATCAAAGAAATGATCTGGGGATTGGAATGAGGCAACTTAAAGGCAAGAGTTTGATTGTTTAGACCTCCAATTAGATATAATTCGATTAAATATAGACAAATGTTGAGAAAAAGAAAGAAAAAAGAGAAAAAATAGAAGAGAAACACAATCCAGTGTTCAGGGACTGGATGCATTTCTTTCTTTTATTTTTTATTTTGCAATTCCAAGCTCAGCTCAACCTGAATATGGATCTTTTTTTCTTGTTTTCACAATCGGATATGTTTTTCACGACTTTTTATACCTCTACACCAGCAGATAAGATGTGTATGTGTACATATACCGGCATTAATTAAGCGGCACATACATTCTTCTGCGTGTGTGAGTTCACACACCCAAACCGATACAGTCAAGGGCAGCTGCGCATAGTCCGCGGACACGAAAAGTTGTGAGCTTTATCCAGACCTTATTTTCGAGGTCAAAAAGCAAACCAAGGGGGGAGAAAAAAAATCACAGCTCAAACACTGCGAAACCTTTCTTAATTTTGCACGGTTTCCTGAGCCGGATCTTTCCCAAACGGGCTCCGCGAATATATTCCTTGTAAGTTAAACCAGCGTGAGGGATTTGCTCAGAAACGGGGAAAAAAAAGGAAAGAAAGAAAAAGATGAGTGACGAATCGTGCTCCACAAAATCATGTTTTAATTTTTTTCTATTGTTTTTATTTTTTAATTGAATGGGAGGCGTTTGCACGGCGATCATGGGGGGAGATTTTCAGAAGGGCGCAATCCGCCACCTCCAGCCCAGGAGCTGCTCCGTGGGGAGGCGGCCGGGCAGGGACAGGGGTTCGCGAAGGGGCCGGGGACGAGGAAGGGACGGGGGACAGGACAGGGGCCGGGGACAGGACAGGGGCGGGGATGGACTGGGCGCTGAGCAGGGACAGGGGACGGAGCAGGGGCTGGGGATCGAGCAGGGAGCAGCGACAGGGTAGGGACGGGGGACTGAACAGAGGCCGGGAAAAGACTGGGCACTAAGCAGGGCCAGGGAACTGGGCAGGGACTGGGAACCGGCCAGGAGCCAGGGTGGGACCGGGCAGCCACCGGGGACCGGGCAAGGACCTGGCCGGGGCTGGGCAGGGGCTGGGTACCAAGGAAAGAGAGGATACCGAGCGAGGGGCTGGCTACTGGGCACGGACCGGGGATTGGGCAGCGGACGTGTACCGGGAAGGGGACGGACAGGAGCCGGGCAGGCGCTGGGGATCGGGAAGCGGCCGGAGCCCCCCGGGGAAGCGCCGTCGGGGCCGCCCCATCCCCAGCCCCGCCGCGCCGCCCGCAGCCCTCCCCTCCGGGAGCGCCTTGGCACTTACAGAGGGGAAACCCCCGGGAAAAGCGAGGAGAGAGACCCAGGGAAGGTACAGCTCCGGCTGCTCTTGGCCGGAGAAAGGACGGGATGGAGGGAAGCGGGGAGGGGACCCGCCGGCCGCACGGGAGAAATGTCTCCACTCCCAAAAGCTGCCGTCAGGCTAATTATCATTGGCAAAAGCCGGCATCTGCAGAACGAGCAGAGAATGAGCACACGCACGTGTGTGTGTCTGTGTGCCTGTGTGTGTGTGTGTTTGTGTCCCCGCGTGTCCCCAGCCCGCTGAGCCCTCGCTGCTTTTCCCTCCCCAGCTCCAGGCACAGCCCGGCCATTGTCTCTGCCTGAAGCAGCAGGCGACAAAACATCTCCCCTCCCTGGCTGCCGAGGTCGGGGATCAGGGCTTTTTTCCACTCTGCTTTTGATGGGGGGTTTCAAGGCGCTGTGGATTTACAGACACTCGCGTTTGTAGATTGCCGTGGGAGAGAAGAGTTGGGGGAGCGGCTGGGTGGGATTTGGCTGCGGGCAGGGTATATCCTAACTTGGGGATGCGCTCCAGGGCATTTTGTAACGTGTAGCCTTACCAAAAAAAAAAAAAAAAAAAAAAAAAAAAAAAAAAAAAAAAAAGAAAAAAATTGCTGTCTTTTTTTAAAGAGCTGAAACCCTCTAGATTTATGTTAAAGAAATATTTCGCTCTCTTCTTTCCGATTTATAATTAACAACACTATGGTAGAGGCGTCTTAGCCACTTAAACTGAATCTGTTCTTAAAACAAAAGTGTGTGTGTGTGCGTGTGCGTGTGGGGGGGGGGCAGCTCTGGGAAGTGTGAGTCTATTTAGGAAGGAACGTAAGTTGAACTTTAACAGAAATGGCAGACAGTCCAGTTGAACGGGTTCCTGCAACATCAAAAAGGTTTTATATCGCCTCTGGCTTTGCCTCAAAACTAAAAATTTACTATCCTTTAAAATTCGCTCCATGCATTTCACATTTGAGTGGAAATCGGGAGATCTATGTACGTATTTTTTTTTCATATCAGGCGGTAGAAACGGGATTCAGACAAAAAAAAGTGGAGCCCAACTTAACGCAGATTCAAGTATTTATTTAGCTATTGCGAATAAATATGATCTGTAACACGCACCAGAAGGGCTTAATCTTCGCTGTAAATAGGCATATGTTACAGTGACTGCACATTTCTTCTTCCATTCCTTTAAAAATTACAAAAAAAAAAAAAAATTAGAAAAACCTCTTCTTTCTTCATTATTTGCTTAAAAACCCCAACAACAAACTACAAGAGCAAAAGCACCAAAGGCAATCAATTCCTCGTATTAGGAATGTATAATTAAATATATATTACAACAAAAAGGAAATATGCTTTTTTCTTCTTCTTCTCCTTCTTCTTCTACGCCTCTAGCATTGCTTCATCTCACTTCCTTGCTCCAGCTCAGCAGTGTCTACTTTCCGCATCTTCCTCCGCTAGAGTTAATTGAAGTTCTGCCTCTTCCTTGCTAAACTTTTTCCCCCCTCTCCCTCTCCCCAAACTCTGCCTCTGCCAGCCCCCCTCGTCTGATTACATCTAGTAATTCTCCACTGAATGAACGTCATTTACAATAGTAGGGGAGCTCTCGAGCTGGCTGCCAGCTTCACGCTCCATTTGGTCCTGCATTCTCCCTTTAAAGTAGTCGTGTAATATTAATAGTCATGAATATCAATTATTATGAGGCGGTGTAGAGAAGGAAAGGGAGGAAGGGGTAGCGGAGCAGTCTGAGCCTAGCCTTGGGTTGAAGAGGATTGTATTTGGGAGCTCAAAGGCAAAAAAAAAAAAACCAACAACAACAACAAAAAAAAAAAAAAAAACCAAAAAAAAAAGGAGGAAAAAAACCCCGAGAGGGAGGGGAAAATCATATATGTAGATAGAGGTTTCCAGGCTCGGTTTTGGGGGCATTGGTCTTTTTTTTTTTTTTTAAACCTTTTTTTTTGATGGATAGACTTCGAAATATCTCAAGCTGTTCTCCTGTGTCCAACACGTCCCTTTGCAGATCTCCTTGATATTTTTCCCTCCAATTATTAGTATTATCACCATTATTTTATTTTTAGCTATTACAAGACTTTTTTTATTTCCAGATGTTAGTCCACACCTATTCCGCCATGGTGAGTTTGGATCCATGTTGTACTAGAATTGCATGTTCTCTCTCTCTCTCTCGATCTGTTGTGTCTCTCTCTCCCTCTCTCTCTCTTTTTAAACGCCTTTGGCTTGGTAATTTAGCACAATAATTGGAGGAGGCTTGCAGCTGCTTCTCCCTTTTTGCATTGTGTGTTCCCGATTTAAGCTAGGGGATTCTTGGGGGGAGAGCAGGGGAAAAAGAACTTTTTTTCCTTTTTGTTTTTTTTTTTTTTTAAACCATGTGTGCCATTGCTTGTGGGGGTTTGAGCTGCACTTTGTGGAATAGATATTTTTCTTGTTTACTTTAGCCTCGCAGCTTCAGTGCGTTGGAGTTGGACAAAACTCCTCTCCCACCTTTTCTCTGAAGCCTCTATACACTCCCCCCACCCCCTATCCCCCACACACACCCCAAAGACTTTTCATTACAATTAACCCCCCCCC